>JAQFVV010000108.1:2018856-2382632 GCA_028023455.1 Epiperipatus broadwayi
GATGGTCAGGAAGTACAGAGATGGGACATATGGTTTTATAACATGAGTGGTCCAAATAGTATGAAGAGTGTCAGATAGCAAAAAGATGCCACCATCACATGGAGCATTATTGGCTTAGATATGTTGGAAAAGTATAGAGAAGATGTAAGAGAAGATTTCAAACAGTTCAGAGAACGTTTAAAAGATGATAAAAAAGGCATAGAAAGTAGAGAAAAGTTTAAAGAGAGGACAGAGTAATGAAGATGAATTGTGAAAATATCAATAGGCTCTGTTGAAAAACAACAATAAAATTCCTATAGCATTGGGAACAAATAAGAAAAAAAAATACAAGTGAGTGCTCAACTTTCTAGTTAATAATTTTCTATAAAGAAGAGGATGAGAGGTTGTAATACTAGTTTTCATTAAAAGAAGGATAATAACAAGCATTGAAGAGTTTCAGATTAAGAGTTTAAAGAAGAAGTATCTGTCAGGGTAATGACCTAGACTTGATGAAAGATTAGGTGTTTCAAAACTGGCAGAAGATTATAAACAATCCAAAAGAAATAGAGAAAGTCTCCAACAAAGGCTATCGCTCTGTAAAAGATGATGAGAAAGCTCAGAGAGGATGAGCAAAAAGAGTGAAAGTATATTTAGAAGGTAGTCAAGATTAGAAGAGCAATGATGAAACCTCAGCAAAGATAGAGCAGAGAGATAAGAATATAGAATTTAAAGCTGAAAGCAATGGATTAATTGTTTGAAAAGACACTGATATCCACTCCACTGATAATAAAGAATATCAAAGCTGCAGACTAATAAACCCAAATTAAGGCAAAATGATGTTAGCATCAGTCCAGATGATTGTAAGTGATAGCTCAGAACAGAGTCAGTCAGAGAAAAGGATGCTTACTTTGAAGAAATAACCAAGTAAAAGAAGTAGAAGTGTCATATATTAACAGTAATGCATCACCTGCAGGGCAATGATGATGACTGTTAGCAGATTGAGATAGGATCATGAAGAAAAGAATAGAAAAGAGATGAGAAAACTTTCCATAATCCATAAGATGATTGGATTTAAGAGAGGCAATAAGGGGAGATGAAACCAGTTATTTTAAAGAGATAAAAGTTCTTTAATAGTTTGGGAAGTAAGTCTCCTTGGACTGTAGTAATCCAACTGTGATGGTTTAAAAATCTGTCTTCTTAATAGATTGGAGATACTTTATATATGGTATAGAGAGGCAACTCTCTCTGAAAATGTGTTGTCCAAACTTCTGAAAAATTCAACTGCTCTGGAAAAGTCAAAATAAGTTATATCTGGTACAGAGAGTGCAATCTTCTGAAAAATGAATATGTTCAGGTGTAATGACAGAGAATCAATTCCTCTGAAAAATTTTAAATGCTCTGTTAAATTTATGTATTCTGAATGAATAAAAGAGTCAACCTTAGAGGAGTTTAAATTAATGATACATACATTATATTCACTTGAAGAGTTTAATGCCCATTATAGCAGGTACAAAGAATCAATTTTCTGGGAAAATTTAGTATAATATGTTATCTTAGAGAATTGTCTTCTGAAGATTTAAGGAGGAATTAGTATATGGTACAGAGAATCAACCTCTCTGGAAGATGTAATGATTATATCTGGTACAGAGAGTCAATCTCTGAAGAGTTTAAATGTCCATTATATATCATGGCTATAATCCATCTTCTTAAAAATTTGAATGCCTGAAAACTTGGCAAGTTTTATATTGGTACAAAGATTAAACTAGAAAAATTTTGGTAATAATTATATATGTAATTAGAGAATCAACGCCTCTGCAAGATTTAAGAATGAATTATATATGGTACAGAGAGTCAATCTTCTCTGGGAAAGTTTAAAAATAAAGTATGTATGGTATAGAGAATCAATCTCTCTGAAAAACTCTGAAGGCATATTGTTGCATGGTACTCAAGAGTCCATATTTTAAGAGTTGTAATAGGAGGTTATATAAAATAATTCCTCCAGATATAGTTTTATAAATATCCAGTCAGATGAAAATAGAAATATTAAAAAGGTAATTTGATGTACATGTGCAATTTTATGCAGACCATGATATTATTTGAAAAAAAAAGCCATTCCAAATTACCAAGAAATAGGGGAAGGCCTTCATGCTTGCTGCTCTGGATGGAATAAGGGACCTATAATGCTAGGAGTTTGATCCCTCATACTTCCAGTAGAATAGCCTGGCAAAGATCTCCCAAATAAATTATTTTTTAGGTTTTTTTTTTTTTTAATGAAAATATATTTAGCAGTAGTTAATTTTTTATATATATTATAAGTGTTTATTATTATTAGTGTATTTATTAGTTAAGATTTTTTTTTTTAAAAAATATAGTTAAAACAAAAGTGCTGATGATTTTATCCGAAGGGGGAGAAAGTTGTGCTATTACAATTTAACACCAGCCAAATTTATAGTAATGTGCATGTAGAAAAGATAAACCAAAAATTAATGTCATACTTATATAACCATAAAGTAGTTAGAAGTACCTAAGTTTAAACCTACAAGGTCCAGTTCTAAAAGCTAAATAAAAGGAATTTAACATAACAATTATATGCTTTATTTGTGTGTGTGTTGATAGAAAGGTAATACACACATTTAAACTATTTAATATTTAATTTTTCTTAAATAGCAAAAGTTATAATGCATACATATAGGCAATGTATGTAAATTATTTATCTGGTTTTATATTTCAAATATTAAACATTTAATCTTCTTGAAACTAACTATGCTTGATCAATTTAATATTTATCGAAAGTTTATTTTGTTTTTTCTTTAATTATATTCTGGATTTGAAGTTACAGACTTAATTAAATAATTGGGTTATAATTACTAGTTTAGCAATTATAGTATTTAAGGTTATTCATGAAATTGATTTAAAAGAATGCAGGGTGTGTGTACACACATACAAAAATTTTATTTTCAAATATTAAAAAAAGAAGTAGTTAAATCTGTTAAATTATTTTTTTTATAAAGCACTTTGATAAAAACAGAAATCTGTTTAATCAGACATTCTAAATTTTTGTAATGATTATCACTAGAGTTTAGAGAATTTTGTTCTTTTATCAGATTCAAAGAAGGAAGCTCAAAGATTTGAAGTGTTACCTGGATGTTAAAAAGAAATGAAAACAAAGAAAGGAAATAAGAATTGAGTCTATTTTTTTTAAAACAAAAGTGTCTGGAAAAGGATTAAACTTTTCAGTTGAAAAAATAATTAAAGGAATAAATTACAGATCTAATTAAAAAACAAGTTTGTCCAAAAATAGCAAGATGCTAAATTTTGATTTAGTTAAGTAGCTAAAAAACAATATAAAATGTCTTTAGATTATTGATTTATCTAGAGATAGTCCGAGAATATTAACTGAAAATATAAGATGTGATATAGAAAAACATATGTATATTCCATCGATTCTCAACTATCTTGAGGAAGCTGCACATCACATAGAAAGAAAAGAGTCTAAAATAATATTTTAAGCACCTTCAACTGACTAGATAACAGATACGATAAAGGAAGCATATTTCACTGTAATTTTAAAATAAAGATGAATTAATCTACTGATAAATATTAATCATCAAGTCCACTTTAATTGTTATTAACAACTGATTAAATCATGAAATTATAAAATGGGAACAATCGTTGTATCATCCACATGTTGACAGTAAGAGAAGAAAATTTACTGAAAACGATTTAAATTGTCCACTAAAGCAACAACTGGTCAGAGTCATCATCATTAAAGTATCCACCTCAAGAAAAGAGATTGTTCCTGAAAAAATCGAAATGGTAGCTGCTTGAAATTAAAAATGTCATACAAGACAAGTTTGAACCCTTGAAATTCGCTACAAACCAAAGATCGGGTATTATGCATCTTTTTTTGAGACTATTTTCTTTATGATCTCTAATCTGACAAACATTTTAGCGATAAAGTGGTATATTTTATTTAAAGAACTTTTTAAAGATTATCTAGATCTAGATTAAAACAAGATCATCTTACTAATTAATTTATTTTCTTCATAAATTATCTTGAATGTATGAAAATTATTTGTTTATTAATTTTACAATTAACAAAACAATTTTTTATGGTGTTATGATTTTAGTTTAATTAGATACATTATTATTGCCTATGTATTTTTTATAATATTATGCTAGTGGAGAAACACGTATGTTACAAGAAGCTGTAATAATATTTTTATATGTGTATAATTTGAAGTGAATGGGAATAATTTTATAGTATTAGAATATTAGATTATTTTTATCAGTTCAGTATAGATTTCAGCTACTAAAGGAGTGGGGAGAAAATAATTTTAAAACTTTTTCTAAATCTGCTTCTTCAATTTTATTAAACATTTTTTTTACATTCATTTATGTTGGATTTTAAGCAGTGTTAATGAGCAGATAATGGTTTTTCGTCTTGAAATACTTTTCATGGTCAATGACGTCCAACTTAATGTACTACTTGAAGGAAATGGGTGAAACCTAAATCAATCTGAGAATAAGTTATATAATCAATTATTATTATTATTCATGTCAATTTTCATATGATCTAGAAATTTTTCTCTGTATATGTTAGAAATGTAGTAATAATATTAGTTTGTTTTATTAAACGAGGCGTATATATTTACTATGTGTCTCTGGTTAAGTGATTATTCATCAATCACCTACCTCTGGTGCTATCTATTATTATTATTATTATTATTATTATTATTATTATTATTATTATTATTATTATTATTATTATTAAATTTTGTAATAATGTTAGCCTCTATTGGGTAGATTTGTTTATATCTAGTAGACACAGAAAACCCTTATGTAATTAAATATTTAAAATAGTTATACTATATTATACTTTTTGGAAACATTCATATTATGCCAAACCAAGAATATTATAATTTAGAGCATAAAATTTACATATATTATGAGAAACCATATGAGAGTATTTAGATTGTAATTTTTTATTATTTAAAGCATCTGCTTTTAAAAACTTATTATTCTATCTTCAATGTACTCTAATTGCTAATTATGTAAAACTAAGTGAAAAGTTGGTAGTTTAGGAGGTCATATGACTTTGAGAATTAAAAATAAAAGTTTATGTTTTGATTTAAAAATTTTCATATTTCAAGATTATTACTCGATGACTACGTTAAATCTAATAGGCTTTTTACATTAGTTAAGTAATCAAATCATATAAAATAAAGAATAAGCAATTATAATGCATAATAGCACACTTTAATGTTGGATTATTTGTTAAATTTAGCTTATTTTAAAAAGAATCTACATTGACTTTAATAAAATATAAAAAGAGTCTATGAGTTTTACAATTATGATCATGAAAGTGAAAGAATATCCTATTGTCTTCGAAAACTGTTTCAAAGAAAAATAACTCTACAAAATGTATTAATTTTATATTATTTTTTAAATTGAAAAGATGTCCCTCTCAGTATCTTCTTATGTATATATCTATTTTTCAAAAGTCAATTAGTTTGAGTTTAACTCATGCAATTTAAATTTTATGCCTTCCTTTGTAGATAGAACAATATTTCATATCACTTGTAGTCTAAACAAGAAGCTTTTTTTCTTGTTTTGTTTTTAAAAGAAATATAATAATTATTGTAACTAGTGGAAATAATAATAAAAAGCAAATTAATTTTATTATAATAATTGATTATAAGAAAACTGTCAATTTAATTCAGTAAATAAAGGAAAATTTTATTTCAAATTCTGCCTATATTTAAAAAATTTTTTTTATAGAAATAATAGTTATTGTAAATAATACTTATAATTTTTTTAATTTGAAATGATAATTATATAAAACAAATATGCTTATAGTGGTGATGTTACAAAACTATTTGTAATAGTAATATTAGTGATTAAGCAAAATGCACATGTGCTTTAAGGATAAATTATAAATGAATACTCAATTTTTTTAGACATGATATATAGTATTTTAGAAAGAATGGAATGAATCCACCTATTCTTTTGACCCAAACATTTATGTATGGGCAAATCTTAAGTGTGTGGAAATAAGAGCATGAAGGTGTTACATGATCACTTTAAATTACATTTGTTATGGTTGAACGAATGACACTTGCAAAATCTTTACAATTTATGAACCATCATTCTTTAATTGAAATTAAGCATATATAATGTGATATTATTTTATATAGCACTATGTTTTTTTATGTAGTAATTGTAGTAATTGTAGCCTAATACAATGTCCCATTAGTTATCTTACAAACTCTGGCTTATGCAAAATTTCTGATGTTTAAAAATGTTTTATCATACATAACAATCAAGTATATAACAATTCTTAGTTAGAGAGTAAAAACAATCAACTTAATAAATAATATTTTCTTCTTTGTTCTTCTGTGGAGAATGGAGAAACCCTTTTCTTCAATGGGCTATTTAAGCTTGCTATATATAATTAAATATCAAATCCAGAAATTATATTGTAATAAAGAATTATATAAAATTTTTGCAATATATAGTATGTTGGTCTAAACAACACAAATGTAAAAATGCCTATTATAATTATAAATCAAGAGCTCTCTACTTTAGTGCAATTTATAAAAAGGCTAGTAATCAGAGATTAAAACAGGCAAAACTCTCTATACATATTGCCAGAATAGTAGTGCATTCAAATCTCTTCCACATTAGTGTTTGGATTTTGTCTTTATTATAAAGCTTGGAATTAAAAACTAAAAGTAATGTAGTTCTGAACCTAACAATTACTTTTATTCCATTTTACTATTCAAGTTAAATGCCTGAAATTAAAAACATCCTATAGTTTGAACTCAAACCAATTCTGTTTAATTAAAAAGTTGTACAGATTTGATTCCAGATCAGTATGTCTATGGTTTAGTATCCTTAGTTCTTTATTGACTGCAGATACCTTTTTGTCTTGATTAAAAATGTTAATATATAACAACAACAACAATTATTTACCTTATTCAAGATGTAATAAAAGACAAGATCAGTTTGCTACTTTAGTGCCATGTATAGAAGAAACAGGGCAGCTTTTGGGTTTAAATCTACTATCAACTAATAATCATTGATTATTTATCTTCACTATAGGTGATATTAGAATAGAGGGTTACTCTTGTGTTATTATATATATAATATACATATATATATATATATATATATATATATATACATACATACATTCAAAAGAATTTTTTTAAATAGGTTGCAAAATTTAAGATCTTTATTTAAAAGGAAATGTGGTTAAAAGAATATAGATATGAGGTGTTTAAAATATTATATATATAAAATAAAATAGAAAATCATATGTATATATTTGGAATAAACCTCCAATTGTCAGATGATTTTAAGATTTAAACACCTGAATTCTTCCCAGAAATGATAACCTGACTTTTTATTTAAATACTATGATTACATATTGGGTTTGGTTTTAAAGATTGAATATGTTTGCAATTGTGGTATTTAAAATAAAAAGTCAGCATATTATTTCTAATGGGGTAGTGATTGGAAATTTATTCCAAGAAATATATATGAGAAAGATAAGTCTGTTGATTTTTTTCTCTAGTTCAATAGTTTAGAAGATTATGGAATGTAAATCAGGTATGCAGTCAATTAATTTGATTGGTTATAGTGCTTTATCATTACATATAATGTTCGTTGTACACGAACATAATAACCTGCTTTAAAAATATATTACTTTTTTTTTCCATATGTACCTAGGGAAAAAATGTTGCCAGATTTTTTTATTATTTTTTTTTATAAAAATGGATGATAGAAACTGGCTACAAAAAGCTAAAAATTTGTTGACTTTCTCAAACATGAGTCCATTAAAGTAATTAAAGTAGCTTGAAGATGTTTTCATGTTAAGTATATAGATTGTTGTGTGCTGCTTTATATGGTAAGATAATTATGGTAAACTGATACAGTGAAATAAAATTATATTTTTATTTAACTTTCCCTTTGTTAAATTTATGTTTCATTTATAGGACTTTTTATTGATTTTTTCTCCATTAATTTAAAAGTTATTAACAATGTCTTATTTACTTATCTTCTTTTTCCATTGATTTATACTTTTTGCCTAAAGCAGGACTATTTGTTAGAACTTTCTTAATTTATAAACAATTCCAACTTGCTACAAGTTATGTTTAGATTTAACATTTTGTGGATATATATATTTCTTGTTTATAATTTTAAAAAACAAGTATTTGGAAAAGTTTTGCTTAATAGTCATTAGAATCTTTAATTAGTTTTTTTTACAAAAAAATATTTTATTTCCAATATATATATATATTTAGAATGGAGCCACCATATCTGCTCTACTTTGCTTCAAGGTGCCTATATGATGGCATAAATTATTGGGTAGAAGCTCATATTCTGTTTGCAATATTGATAGATAGAACATAAATGTTTTTTTAACTTTTAAATATACATACTTTGTAAGTATATGTATCTACATGTTAATTACAATGCATAAACAAATTAAGATTATAAACAAACAAACAAAAAAAGAATAATATTGACACACACATATATGTTCTAGTATGTATATATATATACATTCAATCACCCTTCCTAAAAAAATAATAGTAATAAAACTTCTAAAAATAGTTATCTTTACTCTATTCTAGAGCCATTTATTGTAAGCCTTATATCGTCTGGTATCCATTGATTACTCAAGCTTGCGATAGATGGCTGAAGATAACTCTAGGAAACATATGAGTAACATATGAGGGGTCATGTGACTTAATCGTAATAAAAATAGATTCGTTTTTCACTTAATATTATTTTATAAATGAGTGATTTATTTTCTTAAACTTCTGACATCAAAATATAATTTAATTAAAAGCATTTCATAGACACTCTTAGATTTAGTAGAATAGCTATATCACTAGCTCTATGTTTTGAAATAAATTCAAATAAAACAAAAATGAAGAAACAAACGAGTGTATTGATTTTGTTTAGGTTGCAAAACGTGTGTTTGAACAAGTTTATATGATTCTGAGAAAATGAAGATTTGCCAGAATGAAACTTATATCTGCAAAAAAAGAAAATGGCAGCCGCTCCACTGAATAATTATTTATGTGTTTAAAATGTATATATTTCTTATTGATTTATAAATTTTAATTATTTTACTTTTTAGTAATGTATCAATAAAATATCGGATATTAACACACTGAATATAGTGGGTCCATTTTAAATATATAAGCATGCCTGCATTTAAATATTCACATATATGTATCTTATATTTCAGTCCATTTAAGGTTACCATAAGATTAACCAGCTAATTGTTTTATATTAGAAAGGATATGCTGGATTTTAACAGTTTATCCAAGTGGCTAAAAGAAAGTGCCCTGCAGTGATTCAATTTGACTCATTGGGTTTGTCTTTTAAATATTCACACACAGACATATACATTATAAATTATAATTTTTAATAGATGTTATTGTTGAAATATTTTAATATGTGGAAATATCTGTTACATTTTAATAGTAAAAAAATCTCCTCTAGATATTAATAGACAGTAAATAATGAAAATGGTAAACTGTAAACACATTATGCATTCAAAAGCACACCTCTATTATTAATAAGGAATATGTAAAAGGTTGTGAGTTTTCTTTAAAATGTAAATATATGCTGTGGTGTTTTAGTTCCATATAAGCCCACGAGATTGCACTTAGAAGAGATACCCTTTTGAATGCAATTTTTTTTTATTATTTTCATTGACTAATGTCTATTGATATCTGACAACGATTTTTCTAATATATATATATATTGTAATGGTCAGACTAGAATATTTCACAATTTTACATTTTTTCTATTTATTTATTTACATAAATTGCATGGGTGCCACCTGGCTTTAGCATCAGAAAATAAACTAACACATATATATCTAAAACAATATATTAATGTAACCATTATGCAGTTCCATTTGTAATTCTGGGCTAAATCATGGAGAATATAAGTTACTCCTGATGAATTATAGTAGACTATGCAATCTTACATAAACAAAATAGCAAATGGTGTAATAATAGTTTATTTTAAAATGTATTTATTAACTAATATACAATTTATTTTCTTTAATAAAAGTGGCAAATCATATAACAATAATCTATTTACAAAGGATAATCATTAATTGATATGCAATTTATTTCTTTAACAAAATCCTTTAATTTTTATACATCATAGTATCAATATATAGATAATGTCACATCCCTGTTTTCAATAAACTTAAATATTATTTTATGCATGTATGAATTCATGAATATAATATTTCTTTGACTTGCATGTCTCCTAGTACTTACATTGATATATGTTTTATGTGGGATGAACATCAAGGTTATCTTTATTACAATAATCGTATTGAATGATCTTTTTTTAGATTCTATTTTTAAACATAACTGCATATATAATAATAACTATAAAGAGATGGCATTTTGGTTCTAACCCTATCTAAATAAACCTTCTATACAATAATTATAAGAAGTGGTCTTTTGTTCCAAACCTAACTTAATACAACTACAATTTACATGACTCACATTGAAATCGATCCATCACTCATTAAACTGATAAAAATGTATTCTCATATATGGATGTGAACATATGTAAACTATTAAATATTAAACACATAATTGCACATATATAAATCCATCTACATAAAATCCAATTTTTAATAATGAGATAGAAGTTTAACTATGAACGAATGAGACTAATGGAAATAATTACATCCTTAATTATGGTTATTTGAGACTTAGGCAATTTATATGTGTGCATTGTACTTATATGATTATTATTATTACTTTACCCTTTGATCTTATTAATAACTTATATAAAATTCATAAGTTTAATATATGTGATATGTAATAATTTTTTCTTTTAAAAAATAATTTTAACGAATAAAAGGAAGATGATCTTTTTTCTTTTTTTAACCGACAGTTTCTTTTAAATAATATCTGAATAATAAATATTATTTACAAATTCAGGTTATTTAAAACTAAGTTCAAATCACTTTTTTAAATCTAAGGCTCACCAAAACAATTGTTATGATAGTCAATTAATTTTGCTTTAGTAATTTTGATTTATAAGCTGTTAATTTTAATCAATGAGTAAAATAAATAGTTATTAATCCATCTTATATCACTCTACTCGTGAATCATTCATATAAGCATGAGTAATCAGTGGATAGCAGGTAATTGTGTAAAACAGATATCAGATTAGTTCACATTATTATTATTTAGCCGTCAATGATTATTCCTATAAAATATGGATTAAATTCTAGATAAAGAAATATTTGGATCACTTTGTTTTTATACATAAATAATAATTAATAAATCATTAAAAAGTAAAAGTTACTAGTAAACTGTGACCTTAGTAGAAGTATGAAACCTCCTATAGTGCAGATTCCACATTACTTTTGTATTGATTAGATATGCAATCAATCTGAATTATGAAGGAAACTTTGGATTCCAGCCATTTTCTATTTTACTGCATATCTAACCATCAAATGTTGATTACTTGAACATTTTAATGTTTTTTTTTTTTTACAAAACTAGTTACTAAAAAAAAACCATCATTGCTTGAGATGAATAATTTTGGTAAACAAGTAATATTTAACAGACATCTAGCAACATTGTGGGAATAAAAAAATTAAAGAATTGGAGAGCTATATTTATTTAGATAGGCATATACTAATTTAGCTGATATCAGATATTTAAATGTGTGAAATTTGGACAAGAAAATAAACTGAAAAATAGAAAAAATGTTTTGCTTTATATTGAAACTTAAAAACTCATTAAAGCATATTAGGTAAGCAGCATTTAATTAGCTATTAGAAAACAAAATTCTCTCAAACATCATAAAGAAAAAGCAAAAAAAAAACAATAATACTTTATAGATTTGATAACCAATGGGTGGCAAAGGGTTAGGTAGTTTCATTATTCATTTTAATCTTAGCTAAAAGTAGTTAAATATTCATTTAATTATCAATACTGCATGATTATCTGTGTTAGAGAGGTGCTGGTTAATTAAAAATTCCCAAGTTTGACTGGAACTTTGAAGATTTTTCAAGTTTTGCTTTGTCTGAATTTAACTGCAGTGCATAGGAATGTTTAATGAATATGTTGTCATTGTATCTTAAATGTTTATGCTCTAAATATAAGGTTCTGGTAATCAGTGGCACACACTATGATTTTTTTAGATGTAGACTTTACATGCGTTGATTTCTGAATCTGTCTTTGGGTAGAGGACTTTATATACTCACATAATGCATAAATTTAACAAATCTTTGCCTTTATTGCTATATTGACAGTTTGACGAGTAAAGTGTGTTTGGATTAATTACTCCTAAAAGCAGCAAACAACTTTCTTTGATTATTCTCTGCATTTTTTGTTAAGAGTAGTATTTCAAAGAAAACATTTATTGCATAATACCTTGTGTGCTTCAGTAATGTGGTAGAATGGCAAACTTTGGAATTTAAACTCAGTTTTCCATTTTTGGTGCTCAAACTTTTTATAAACTCCTAAGAAATAAAGACTATTTATTTATTTATCTTACTTCAGAGCCATGATCTTAATGAATTTTTAAATCATAGGTTATTATCTAGAATATTATTAAAGAAATAAAAATGGCTTCTAGATGTGCTGATGCATATCCAATGCTCTATACTGAAGAGAACCAATTGTTGAAAGCTAATTTATAATTTGAATATAGCATTAACACATTATGTTCATTAAGTATTCAAACATACAGTAGATGGCTCTGGAATAAAGTAAATAAATTGGAATACTGTTTCTAAATACATTTAATCTCTATACAAACTTGGAATCAAACTTATTTTTACTTAAAAAATTGTTAATACTTTTTATGCAAATTAATTCCAAAAAACTCATTAACTTTTTCTATGTTTAGATTTGCATAATTTGTAATATATATAATAATTCACAAGTGGACTTCAACTTGTTACTTTCATTATAACTAATACTATTTAAAAAAATTTCTGAAAAACTAGATTATAATAGAAAAGTGCTTAAAAGGTAAATTGAGTACTATGCTAATATTAAAGTCACAGAATAAATGACATTACAATTACCAGGATACATAAAGAAAATGTAGTACTTATAAATATATAAAAAAAGCATTATTTATTCATTTATAAATAAATAAATAATCTTTTTTTCACTATAACATTTTCAATTTGTAAATAATCAAAATACACAATGAAATGATATCATAACCAAAATAACTTATTTATAATTAAATTTTTTATTTATTTGCAATTAATTTATATTATACATATCTTTTTTTAACAAATAACAGAATTAAACTGAAATATCTGAAATATGTGCTTCATTGACACATGACTAGATGATCTTTTTTAGTTATATTTTACATACCTACCAAATTTTTATCTACTTCTAATTAAGTAAGAGATGATTCTCAGACTTATATAATGATCATCCAAAAAGTGAAGTCATGTGTTAAGTTTATTAAATATGTAATAGTTTTTCAAAATTAAAATTGTAAGTAATCCAATGAAAATCTGTGTGCTGAAAATAACAAAAAAGTAATAGTTAAAAAAATGTGAACAGATTCAAATTAAAATAATAATAATAAAATAATAATAAAAAACAAAACAAAACAACAACAACAACAACAAAATAATAATAATAATAATAATAATAATAATAATAATAATAATAATAATAATAATAATAATAATAATAATAATAATAATAATAATAATAATAATAATAATAATAATAATAATAATAATAATAATAATAATAATAATAATAATAATAATAATAATAATAATAATAATAATAATAATAATAATAATAATAATAATAATAATAATAATAATAATAATAATAATAATAATAATAATAATAATAATAATAATAATAATAATAATAATAATAATAATAATAATAATAATAATAATAATAATAATATAAGAAAGAAGATAGGATGGACCATTGTAAGAAGTCTGTTTTTAATCACTGGGTTTGAACAATTTTTGAATGAATTTTTTAAAAAAAATGTAAAAAAACTAACAAACATTAATTACCTATTATTAATTCACATATCTAAAAACTAGCTAATAATAGTAGTCTTTGTTGATAATTTTAGTATTTCACATATACAGATAAAAATATTAAAGTCATTATCTACCAACCTTGCAAATTTTGTCTTTCATCTACTCTAAAATTATTTGTTGTAAACTTGAAAAATCAATAAACATTTGAATATATAATACTATAATTCTTCATCCAGTTTCTGTCTTTTGCTTTCATGAGTTAATATCTTGAATTCAAAGAAACTAAAGGCAATTATATATCTAGGAACTACTTTTAATTCTTTATATTATTTAAAATAATAGTCTAAAATTAAAACAAAACAAAAAAGACTTTGAACCCAAGCCCTCTCACTTCTTATATAGATCATGTGATATTGTTATTAGAATTGCCTATTGACACAAAAATGAATAAATTTCTATCCTTATTTGACTCTCACTTAAAAATAATTAGATATTCATTTACCAACCAATACTGAATGGTTAATTTGGATTGACTATAGACTAGATATTTGAAAGAAAAATCATAAGATTGATTAATACCTGATAATAAATTAATTTTATGCAACCTAGATTTGAACCAAGGTGATAGACATAACATGTTTTAATGCTAATACATTAGACTTGCTGGCATATAATTATACATAGTTAAGTAAGTATTGATACCATCAACAAAAATGACCCACTGGTTTTGAAAATAACACCAGAATTGAAAAATATACAAAATATAGTATGATTAATGTTGTGTGTATATATTTAATGGCTTAAAAATAGTGGCTCAAAAATTTGGTTTCCATGTATCAAATTTGAAATTTTGTCATTTTATATTAGAATGGAAATTGTAGGGTTTTAAAAATAGACTTTTTAATAAAAGTAAAAAAAATATTTTATGGGATTTAGAATTAAAAAAAAGAATTATTAACTACTTTGTTTCAATTGATCTATTATATGGATTTTTGGTTTGTATAGTTGAAAATGGGATGTTGATTAAGTAGTGTATAAAAAGAAAAACTGAACTAATAAATTTAAAGAATAAGATTTGAATTATTGATGAGAGTAAATAAAAAGAGCTTATTTAATGAGAAAATTATGAAGCAGAAAAAAAATTGGAGGTAAAAACAGTTTGGAAAGTATATTTGAAAACTATAAAGAGTAAAAAGAAAAGAGGTAGGAATTATCTGATAATCTATAAGAAGGAATTACTTGTTTATGAAGCTTAGAAAAATGTTGAAAAGAATTTGGGGAGAATCGTGGGTAGGTATGCATAATTTTATTATAATGATTGTTTGATTAAAAATTATAATTATTACAATTTATAAGAGTGGGATTTAAAAAAAAAAAACATTGTGAAGTAAAAATTATTGACTTGTAATACTTCATATTCAAAATAACAGATTTTACTGCATTTAATATATTATAGAAATAAAATGTCAATTAAGTAACCTCCACTCCATCTAACCATATATAGTCATGAAAGTTGTCTGCCTGAAGTTAGGCAGAATAACTAAGCAGTAGACTATTATGAATCTTTATCGCTGGCAGACTGACTTAGCTTACCATTAATTAGCACATTTTATTCTAGCATTACAATTTTTGAAGCTACACTAAAAAAATTAATGGGATCTTATGTAATCATGTACATAAATAAAAACAAAATATGAAATAAAACTTATTATTGAAAACAAAATATTATAAACATGTTTTTATCAGCACATATGTACTTTGAAAGTGGCTATTATATTTGAATCATTACATTATTTGTTGAGTTAATAGAAACTTGGCACAATAAGGCAGAATAAGAATTTATAATTACAGTAGATTATTTGTGTAATTTGAAAAATATTTAGAGTTCCAGGAAATTATGCTTAATTTGTAATGAATGAAAAGTCTGTTGATTCTATTTGTTCATCTTTAATATTAAAAATATTTAACTTTTAAATTAAGAAATGACATAGTGTTATTATTAAGAAAGAGTCTGCAAATACTATACTATCAGTAAGATTAAATGGATTCAAACAAAATTAAAAAAGAACGATACAATTCCTTTGTAGGTTATATATTATAAATGACGTATATTTCTTGCAATATATCAAGGAAATTGACAAATTAGAATAAAATAAATTAAGTCTAATATAATATTTAATAATATTGTGATAAAAATATTACTATGAAATTATATTGTAATGGATGAATACTATTATACAGATAAATTATATGACGAATGTGGATCCATGTGCATTAATAATCATTGATTAAAACCAATAAGACATCATATGATTCCTGCTAAGATCACACTATTCAGCAAAAGTATGATGAGACAAACAAACTTTGCTGCTAACCATTAATTACTGATCAATCAATTATACTATTAAATTAAAAATATTTTATAATATTACCTGTGTGTACTGACTTTTTGGAATACACAGTCAGTGGGTAATAGAATAGTTTTTAGATATACAGGAGAATTGGGGGGGGGGGGGGAATCAGTAAGCAGTTTTTGACTAAAAATATTTTCTGCTATATTAGAGAATATAAATAATATTGGTGTATCAAAAGTCAATTATATTTTCAGTCAAAGACTAGCTAATGAATGGTTTTTATCTTCTTTTAACATCTTGTGGAATAGATATAATTATAAACATATGGTTAAAGACATGTGATCCACAAGATGCATCTTTCATGCTGAAATATCACTCTACAGTTGGCCCAGATCACATTCTCTTACACATATCTTTATTATTGTTCAATATATATAGTTTAACTGATAAGCGTCAAACTTACTGCCCTCAAACCTGGACCAATTGAAAGTGCTAGTTCAGCATGAAATGTGAATCTTGGGAATCATGTCTTTTTCACACATTTTTGACCATATGTTTATAATTACATTCCTTCACAAGGTGTTAAAAGCAGATAGAAATCTGTTCCTATCTTGCATGAGAGTGATATAATGAAAATTACACTCCAGAAATATTATTTATCAAGTGGATAATCTCTAGTCTAATAAATGACTAATAAAAATTATTAAGGTTTCTAATACAACAATAGTTCAGGCTTTTCCTTATCCATTTTTAAACTTTACTATTTCAGCCACTTTGATTTTCTCAAGCTATTCCAGATATCTTACTTGCATGTATTTTCCTAATTTAAAACCAAAAGCACTTCAATAAAATTAAATTGCTTGACTAATTTAACAATTAAATTGCATATTTACAAATAACTTTTTGAAATTCATTACTAGCAACCTTTTCTTGGTTAGCAGTAATTCATAGTTATTTCAATATTACATTTTAGTCCTACTTTCTTTCTTCTACTAATAGCTTTGTAATTATTTCAAAGTCTCTGAAACATTATTTATAAAAATAACCACATCAATTGCAAAATCTAGATGTTTAAATAAACTTTAGTTATTTTTATTTCCATAGCTCTCAATTTTAATCCTTGTAATATTTACTACAAAATTGCTGCAAACATTTTTGGAGAAAAATTATCTAGTTTTATACATCTACAAGTTAATTTTTTCAGCTTCACTAAGTATTCTAATAATTTCAGATAAAAGATTTGATTTTTTACCCCCAGAATTTGATAATTTATTGAGTTTTTGTTTATATATATATATAAAATACATATTTTGCGGGTTCATCCGTGTTAAAAACTTTTAATACCAATACACTGACGTTTCGACTTGGTCACACAAGCCATCCACAGAGTTATAAAAAGGTAGAAAGACGGTTGTAGAGGCGCTACAATCACTGGTTTGAATAAAACATTAAAAATCCCACCAATAGCAAAAATGTTAAATTTAAGAATGTTTTTTAAAGAAATCTTTCCAAATAGGAGGAAGTTTGCACGTATCATCTCGCTTATTGATACAATCTGGCCTTTTAAGTATCTCAATGGTTCTCTGATTTTGATTGGTAGAGATTATCACATCTGGATATGATCCTGGTACTAGAAAAATCTATTTTATGACTGAATCTATAGTATGGAGTGAGAGTGTGATGATGATGAGTGTTGTTTAACTGCATTAGCATGCTCATCTCTCCTAACACTGATGCGACGATTACTCATACCTATGTAAGAAGCTTTACAATTTTTACATGAGATTTGATAGACACCATGAGATTCAAGAGGGATTGAATCCTTAGGCTTGGTTATTATATTGCTGATCTTTTGATGAGCAGAAAATGCTGTATCTATATTATAGCGTTTTAATATACGTCCGATACTGTCTGTAGTTCCTTTTACATATGGAACACAAATCCTAATAGCTGACTTATCATCTTTTGTTTCCTATTTTGTCTATTTTGGGCTTGAAATAAGGCTTTTTTTATAAATTTGTAATTATAACTATTTGTAATAAAACACTATTAATATGATTTATTTTTCTTTCAGATGTGTGTCATCTGAAAGATTAATTGTCTATTTAAAGAGTTTTGGCTAAGAAACTATCTGAGTTGGGTGATGATGAGAATGGAAATGTAAATATCTGTCGTGTGTGTATCCTTTCTGTAAATAGAAAAAGATAAACTATTTGGTGTTCTGGTGACTAGAACATCAAGAAAAGGGAGTTTTCCATCAGACTCTGTCTCCATTGTAAATTTAATATGAGGATGCATATTATTTAAATGTAAGAAAAAATCATCTAATGTATTTTTTCCATGTTGCCATATGACAAAAGTGTCATCTATGTATCTGAGCCAAATGAGAGGTTTTAAAGATGATGATTCTAAAGCACGAGTTTCTATATATTCCATGAATAAATCAGCTATTACTCCTGAGATAGGTGAGCCCATAGGAGTACCAAAAACTTGTCTGTAATGCTGTCCATTGTATACAAAATATGTATTTAAGAGACAATGTTTAATCAAAGCAATAATATGGTCTGGTAAATTTCAACGTTGTGAGATTATATTTAAAGCTTCATCAATTGGAATGTTTGTAAACAAACCAAGTCGAAACGTCAGTGTATTGGTATTAAAAGTTTTTAACACGGATGAACCCGCAAAATATGTATTTTATATATTTAACCCGTGCAAATCTTCGTTTTAACATATATATATATATATAATCATGTGTTATAATTAGAGAAAGTGTCCAACAAGATGTTACTAGCAACTAGCAATTTAAAATTGTGAACTCTAAGCTGAATCATGTGAGCATATCTTATTTTTACTAGGAAATAAATGTTGAATTCAAGTTTAGAGTACAGGTTTTATATGTGTTGAAAATATCATCATCAACCATTATCAATCCACTGCAGAATGAAGGTCTTTCCAAGTTCAATCCATCTTCTCCGATCTTTAGCTTCTCTTCTCCACATCACCCCTGCACACTTTCTTATCTAATCCATCTATCTCAGATGTGGTCAGTTTCTGGGTCTTTTAAAATCTCTTGGAATCCAGTTTAAAAAGGAAGGTTTTTAATAAATGTGTTTTACCAGTTCTTATTTATGGATCTGAGACTTGGTCAATTAATAGAAGAGCAATACAGAGATTTCGTACCACTCAAAGGAGTAAGGAGAGATGCATATTGGGAGTAAACAAGAAGAGATCTAAAACATAATATATGGGTAAGAGAACAAATAGGTGTTACTGACCTCATTGAAAAAATTAAAAGACTGGAGTTGGGCTGGACATATTGCTAGAAGAAATGATAATAGATGGACAATTGTTTGAAAATATAGACAGCATTATTTATAAGTCTGAGACTTAGAAACATTATATTTTCTCAAAAGTCTCACAGTAATCCATTATCTTCTCATGACTGTATATATATATATATATATATATATATATATATATATATATATATATATATATATATATATATATATATATATGTTATAGTTTAATATTTTTTTAAATGACCTGTGATATAAGCAATATAAATAACTTTAGGAATTTTATGTTATAATTAAAGAAAGTGTTCAGCAATATATTACTAGGCAGTCAGCATTTTTTAAAATTGTTACCTTAAGCTGAATCACATGAGCACAGCTTACCTTTTATTGTGAAATCAACTTAATAAAATTTACATATAAGATTTGAAATACAGGCATTCTTTATATACCTGGAGCTTAATTGTAAATATAGGGGATTTGAACACAGACTTTCAAGCACTCCTCAACTATCTACACTATCTCATACCACTGATACACATGACCACACATATGTAGCATGAAATATGTGTATTGGTGATTATTTACCTTCTCTACATGTGTGTGGTCACATGTATCAGTGGTATTAGATAGTGTGGATAGTTGAAGAGTGCTTGAAAGTTTGTGTTCAAATCCCCTATATTTAAAATTTCTTATATTAAGTTATGTTCACATGATCCAGCTTATGAGTAACAATTTAATAATTGTTGATTGTCTAATAATATCTTGCTGAATATTTTCTTCTATTATAATATAAATTTTTCAAATTTATTTTTATTGTTTGCATCATAATTCTGTGGAAAATATTAAAACTATTATATAAATAATAGTTACAATAATCTGCCTATCATTCAAAACTTTAATATTTTTTAAGTTATAATATTTAAAAAGTCTCCTTTTTGTCAAGTAATTGGCCCATAATTAACATAGCTAGAAATTTAGTTTTTATCTTAGAATTATTATTAAATATTAAAACATGGAGAAAAATATTAAAATTCTTATCAATCTTCAGTTTCTCTATAGAGACATACTTAACCTTTAATGTAACTTTTATTATCTTTTATACACACATATATTTACATATATGTATACGAATAAATATGTACATCCAAAAAAATTAATATATGGGGTATTGTTTGTATATTCATGAATGTATTTAAGAATATAGATATGTGGACATGTATGATTTTTCAACTAAGAAAGCTTTTTAAACTCGGTGAAGATTCAGTTTTCAGTAAACTGATATTTGTTCTTCTCTACTAATGGTTTTTAAAATAGTCGTTTCTACTGATTCTCATCTTTTGCTTGGAGTTATGCATTTGCACAAGGCTTAAACTATCATTTATATTTATATAAATAAAATTAAATTTCACTTTTGTTTCTATTTAACGAGTGACTAATTTTTTGATTCGTATGATATTATTAAAGCTCATATTAATATCTTTCGTCTTCTTTCTCATTAATTTAACCTTTTTACGTCTTGGGGGGGGTTTATAGATCAGAGATAAAATATCTAAATGAAATACTATTAGTTAAGTCTTTATTTCACAATTAATATTTTTTTATAAGAATGTAAAAACTAAATAATGTTCGATTGAAGCTGAATGATTCATAAATCTTATTTTTTCTCCAGATGTAGATGAAAATTGGCAAGTTTCTATTCCAGCGTTTCAGCTGACAAATGGAGTTGAGAATCATGTAGCAGTTAGTTACACCCTAACAGAAATTTGACCTTGGGGTGGTAACATATTTTCAAATTTATTATAGACTTGGAGAGTGAGACAAACAGAGCGAGAGACAGAATTAATTTTAAACATGTACTATTAACAGATTTCCCAAGATGTTTAAGAGTTTTTAAAAACATCTTTCTGTGTATGTATGCATGCGTGTTTGAAAAAATAGGGAAATATAAATGCGTGCATATGTATATACATGTGCTTAATAGAAACTGTCAATATGGATTACGTACGCACGTATAAAAATTCTTTCTATTCATATCTGACAGTATATACATATGCGCACACATTCTGTTATTATAGGTACATTTACTCATACATGTATAAAGACATGTATATATTCCTTATTCTTGTTAAATCAACACTAATGTAGGCCTGCACCTCCGCAAATATATGTATACATTTACACAGGTCTATCAATTTTAATTTCTCTGAAAAATGAGATTTAGCTGTTTAGAGATCTATTTTTTAATCTCCATTTATCTTAGTTTGACTATAATGATGTTCAGTTCAGTTTCTTACAGCCTTATTTGGAACTAGAATTTATGTTAGCTTGATATATGAAATGTATTTGATCTCTAGATGCATATCACAATAGTTAGAAAAATGAATTTGAACATTTAAAATAAAAAATACAAAAGAATGATAATAATAGAAGTTATAGCCAATACTGAGATGTTGAAAACATCTTCCATTTTTTCTCTCTCTTAAATATTAACCAATAAGCAGCATCTAACTTGGAGTATCTTTTGCTGCTTTTTAGAATAAAAAAATTGAATCTTTAATAGCAAGATACTATTTCTGAAACGAATAATTATTTTTTGGCTTTTCTTTTTGCTTTACCTCTCTTCCTCTCTTTTTCTTTATGTTAATTTACTGCATCATCATGAGTTTTTCATTTCACTGATCATCTTTCTCTTTACAGAAACTTTAACATTAGGATTGTATGTTTGGGCATCTGCATTAGCAACTATCCTATCAGTTATATGTAAGGCAATTCTTATTCCGATCTTTTTGTTTTATCTTTATTTTTCTAATTTTTTTGTTAGAATGACCATAACTCATGAGTAACTGCAAATAATGAATAATGATGCTAAATGTGGAAGTTAAAAAGTTATCAACTTTTAAAATAAATCCAATGTTTTAATACTAATTAAATAATTGAATAGTTTGTTTCTCAAGAGATCGTTTGATGCCAAAATGACAAATGAAGCTTTAACCCAGAAATCTTTGCTCCAGTCTACCCCTTTGCATAGAACAATGCTTTAATAAAAATGACACACACACACACATATATATTATATTTAATGTTTTCACAGTTATATGATGTAAATAAAGTAGTTTTAGAGTTAAACTGTGTGGTTTTTTTTTTTATTATTCCCCAACGTTTGATGAAATAGCATCTACCAATGTCAAGGTTAACTTTAAATATATATCAGCATATTCTGTAAAAGAATTTTTCCATTGCAAATATTAAGATACAAAATCAATATTTTTAATTGATGATGTAAATACATTTTAATGATGTAATGTTTTATTTATGTTTATGATGGAACTTTAAAGTTGAAAAGCTAAGCTAAATAGAATTGAGAAAGTGTCTAGCAATAGTAAATTAAAACTGGTGATGATCAAATATTAATGCTTACTTCAAACTATTTGGTTACATAGATATTCTACCTGCCTTATTTCAATATTTAAAAAGAAAGACAGTAGCAATATTCAGTGCTCATTGAGAAATTATATTATTCTCCTCCATCTCAGAATTTGAAATGAGAATTTGCTATTGTTTCCTACTTTTTTTTACACAATTTATTCTAGAATCTCAAGTTTACAGTTACATCATAAATTTTAATGAGTCTCTATATTAATAAAATGCATTTATCTCATTTCTTATATACTTTTTTCAATTCATTATCATATCCTATTATCTTTCTTATATATGTTATTTCCTGTTTCTTTTTTTAAAACTCAAGTAAAATCTATTTTAGTTGATTTATTAAATTAATATAAAGATTATTAGAAATGTTTTAGTACACTATAATAATTTTTTTAATATCAAAATATTATGAGCATCTTTATAAACATATAATTTAAATTTTCACCCAGTTACTTTTGCGTTAGCATGTGCATATGCTTGCGAAGGTGGGATATTTTTTCCTCTTTTGGCTGAGGACATTTACTCAAATGCATTACATATAAATATAGTTATAAACATGTATTTATCAAATATTTTTATCATTATATTAAAAAAATTAGACCCTCTCTCTTGAACTAATCATGTCAAGATATATAGGGAATAATCCAAATGTTTGTGTAATTATAATAGGTTAAAAAAATTTGGAATTATTTGTAGTTGGTAAACACTTCTCATTGGTTGATTTTTGTTAATTCCTTATTGCAGTCTAACTCATTGAATAATATTTATTTAGCCAGTTAAAAAGTCATATATTACACATCTATAGGGGGTTGAATTCAGACTTTCAAGCAAACTTGAACTATCCACACTATCTCATACTACTGATATACATGACCACACACATGTACAAAAAATAAATAACTACCAATATACGTATTTCGTGCTGAACCAGCACTCACCAGTTGGTCCAGATTATCATCATACACACACACATATATATAATCAGTGCACAGTTATCTGGACCAACTGATGAGTGCTGGTTCAGCACGAAATACATATATTAGTGATTATTTATCTTTTCTACATATGTGTGGTCATGAGATAGTATAGATAATTGAAGGTTGCTTGAAAGTCTGAGTTCAATTCCCCTATATTTACAATTAAGTTCCAAGTATAAGAATGTCTGTATTTCAAATCTTATATTATACATCTATCATTTTAATATAATTCCTTGGAGGGAGAAAAAAGTTTGATCACTCTACAACTTTTCATTTTTCCAATCACTTTGGTATGCTTCTTTTTTATTATTATTCCTAATTACTATAAAAATCTCTATTAATATGATTTTGGATTCTTCTTTTATGTACGTTTATCAAAACCTTTATACAATTAAAAAGCAAAGAATATCTAAAACTTGTAGAAAAGATTTAAATGGTAAAAAGAAGAAATCAAATTATGAACTTTTAGCTCCCTCGAATTTGTTTTAGCGTATTGTATATTTTTTGACTGTATAATCTCTGTCATGATAATGACTAATATCATATTAGTTTATTGGAACATCTTTAATTAGATAATGGATTTTTCAGTGATTGTGAATATTAAAAGAAAACAAAAATGAGTGCAGTTTATTAAGTAAAATTCTGACTTTTTTTCTTTCTTTTAAAGTCCTATTACTATCTTGATTCTGATGCTTAAATGCATAAAATAAATAATAATAGTAATAATAAAAAGTCAGATGTCACATGACTTATATATAGCTTGCACTTACAAATATGTAAAATTAAGAGCATGCTAATTAGCTCTAAACAAACTTTTTTTTTTATTTATTTATGATAAATGCTACTACAAGAGAAGGCATTCAAATCATTTTTATCTTGGATTGTCCCCATCCCCAGACCGGTTTCAACCTATGGGTCTCTTCAGTGAGGAGTTGGGACATTAGATTCAAAAAACCAACTCAAGCAAAGCATTTATCTAAAAGTTAATAAATGAATTTTTAATTTATTTGTAAATACATCTAATATATGTAATGGCAGCGACTAAATAGTTATCATATATTTTTAAAAGTAAATTTATTGACTATGAATACAAAGAAGAGATAATAAAGCAAATACAAAGGGAAAAAACAAGTAAATTGTCTTGAATCATGATGAGTGTTGGACAATTTGAGCAACATGCACTCTTTTCAACAGTCTTGTCATTGTTCTTAAAATTGAGAGTTCGGTATCTTTACTCGATAAAACATGGGCAGGGAAACAAAACACATTCCCCAGCCTTACGATCATTATAGGAGAGCTGATCCTTTGGCTCTCATTGCCCAAAACAGGCACACCTAACCATGGCTAGAGCTATCTTAGTGGCTTATGTAGAATGACTTTTAGACAAATCATTAAGAAAACCCCCTAGGGCTGTTGCAAAAACTATTCTGGTATCACCACAAGCTTACAGGTATCATTATAGATATTTTCAGTGAAATCATATGATCCCTCTTTCTGACAACCTTGATCTTGCACAAAAGTTCATTATGTAAATTACCATTACTCTTCACAAATATCAGATGGCATCTCATTGTCCAGATTATATAGTTCATCATGATTGACAGTCTAATTATTCCAAAGGATTCCAGTTTTCAGGCAATCATTCAGGTTAAAATTCCTTTGTTTGTAGGATGTCATCCAACCATTGAGTATTGCTCTGCATTTATTTCATATCACACAACCAAAGAAGAGATGTTGTATTGATTTATTCTCTCAACTGCACATTTGGGCAAACCATATTTAGTTTGGCAAAGCCCCTCCTCATGACTAAGAATCTCCTCATGACTAAGAATTTACTGGTGGGGAGTGCAATCAAATTTATTTTTATGATGAAATTCAGAAATCTTCCATCTAGCATCCAGAATTTAAATTTCCTGATTAACAGATCATTTGAAAGACCCAAGAAGCCATGATGAGTAACTGTGGTAGGGTTAAGCAATTTGTATACATCACAATATTTCAATTTAGCTGACAACAACTCGCTTCCAATTCCTGCCTCCTTAACCAATGCAACAAGCCTCTCCAGCCAAGCCAGTGGTTTTACAGATGGAGGCCTATCCATAGGCAGTGGCAAGTATGTGAAGGGAAATTAAAGAATGAAAAACAGCTGACTGATGTAAACCACTCTTACAGCCCAAACAAAATATTATGGGCCCTCTGATATAGAAAGGTTTGAATAGAGTGAAGGGCAAAAGAATCAACCTTTCTGGGTTGGCACATCCTTCTGTGGCTTATGGCAACAACCTTTTTTTTCCAGGGCAGTTGAGAGCAAAGAGAATTAACCTTCACCTGGAAACCGTTAGTTGGCACTATTACCAGCATAAAATAATTTATCTCCAGGAAGGCTAGCATATTAAGTAATGCCATCTTTTCCACTAACGATAGGTAAATCCCTCAAATTGAGTCAATTGTGCTCTTGACTGCCTCAAGCAATTTTTTTTGAGCCTGAATTCTCATATCTCTTGCAGAAAGCATAAGGGAAAAATCAAGCAAATTCTGCAGCATGGCCAAAAAACTAGAAGAAATAGTATAAATATAAAGTTATTTATAATGATAAAATATCCATTATCATCATCATCATTATCATCATCAATTTCAACTATTATCACTTTATTTGAAGATGAAAGTCTCTACAAATTCAATTCAGTTTCTCTGATCATAACATCGCATATCATACATGAAAACTTCCTTATTTCATTAATCCATCTTACATATGATCTTTCTAGTTTTTTTTTTTATATTTTCTTGGAATTAAATTTAAAACATTAAATGTTCAACTATTAGCACCTCTTCTAGAAATGTGTCTAGTTCTAGCTTCATTTCAGTGTTTAATTCTTTCAATGAAGTCAGTAATATTGTATTTGTTTTTTCATCCATGCATTTTATTCTTGATCTCTTCTTGTCACTTCTAACATATATAACTCTATTTCTTTTTTAATGGTCTATTCCTATATTGTTCTTTTATTAGTTGTTCAAATCTCTCAGATCAATAAATAAGAATCGATAAAACATATAAATTAAAAAAAATTTTTCAAAACATATAGACATATTTTCTTTTAACATTGTGTTTTTTCTACCAAAAGTATTCAATATTTCATGAGTAATTTCTTTCTTTATGTCTTCATCTGCATTAATAATTTAATCAAAGTATTTGTATTGTTACCAACCTTCATTTTCTTTTTCTGAAAATATTGGTTAAATATTCAGAGAATACTGTTTTTAGATTTTATCTTTAGTTCTACTTTCTTGCTTTCATCTGATATAACTTTTGCACTGAAACATTAATGCAACAACAACAACAAAAATACATCATCTTCAAGATCTAGATGACTTAAATACTCTCAATTTAATTGTGTTCTTTACCTTTCCATTTTAATTTGCAAAATACTTTATGTAAAACTGCTGCAAAGAGTTTTAAGACTATAGAGTCACCCTCTCATACACTCTTCCCAATGTTAATATCTTTTTACTATCACTATGCAATCTAACTACTGCTGATTCATTTTATTACTTATTTTTTAGAATATCACACTATTACAATGTATATCTTATTAATTCAAAGCTTTAGTCAACATGAAAAGATTTATAAATGCTTTTTCATAATCTACAAATTCAAAATATAAGGATAACTCATATTCATTGCCTCTTTCTATTTCTTAATATTTGTTTGTGATTGATTGTGATAAAACCATTTTTAAACCCAGCTTGTTCTTTTGATTGATTACAATTCAAAATTTGCTATAGATGAGTTGTAATTATCATAAGAAAAATATGAGAATTGATAAAAGATTGATAGATCTGTAATTTCTAATATCTTCTGTGTCACTTTTCTTACATATCAGTATATCTATCACATTCTTCCAATCATCTAATACATCTTTGTCATTTTTGATACTTGGTATATAAATTTGCCAACAATTTTTTATTTCT
This sequence comes from Epiperipatus broadwayi, assembly GCA_028023455.1. Classification (NCBI taxonomy): domain Eukaryota; kingdom Metazoa; phylum Onychophora; class Udeonychophora; order Euonychophora; family Peripatidae; genus Epiperipatus; species Epiperipatus broadwayi. Next base: position 2,046,917 of record JAQFVV010000108.1, read on the forward strand.
TCACTTGCTTTTTAAAAAATACTAATAATAATTCCATAACTTCCTAAAGCTTTTTATTTTTTCATGTATTTAAATGTACATCTCACTTCTTCATTTAAAATATTTGAGATAGTGGTCATGTAATTGTTTTCTTCATAGAACTTTTTAATACATTTTATGATGTATTCTCTCTTTGTAATAATAGGTCCTATCTTTTCTTCTTATTGCTAAAACAAATTTTTCTTCCAATACCAAGATGTTATTTCTCTCATTTAGACTTTGACTCTTTTCTAATAGCTTTCAAATTCACAACTATATTTTTTATGTCATTATTAATTTTTTTTCCATTTATAAAACTCTGAAATTCAATTCTTAATGGATAATTAAAAAAGTTTTTGTACTCCTTTTTTTTTTCATACATTATTTTGTCTCAATAGAAAATTTACTGATAAATTGCTGTTTTGTAAACCACTATCTTTCTTTTAATTCTCAATAAAATATCCATTATCTTCTTATTGATTTCAGTCAAGTTTGAACAACTTTTAACATCTGTTCATATTTTAAAATAATTTGAAACTTCAAATTAAAATTAATTGGAGTGTTTCTGAAGGTAAGGAATGTCCTTTTTTCTTAATAGTTTTCATTTTTCTAGTTTATGGTAATACATTTCTTAATCTCACTAATTGATCATTACTTTACATGTTGAAGTCTTTACAATCTTGAAATATATATTTTCTGTCACTTAAAATACAACACAATTTTGTTTTATCTTTATTTGTATATTTCTACTCCATTTTCATTTAGTTCTTCCCCAAATAATTTTAATTTTTTACAGACTCAACAAGTCTATGTCCATTCTCATTTTTGTCATTGTAACCAAATTTTTCCACAACATTTTCATTTTTCAATTCTTTATCAATAGTAATATTAAAGTCTCCCATGACAATTTAAAAATATTGTTTGGTCTGATCAAAAACATTTTATATGTTCTTATAAAAGTATTCTACTTTTTCATCACAATAAGAATTTATTAGGGCATACATCTGAATTATCTGCATTTTATATCTTCCATTAAGTTGACAATCTTGCCACTCTATCTTCCACCAATATCCACAATGATGTTCTTCCATTTTTTATTTGTAATAAATTCCAGAGTAGTTGTGCTTCAAATATTTGTGCCCTTATAGCAAAGTATATATGCACTTTTAAAATTGTGTCTTAACTTCACAAAGGTTAGTATTTTCCCACTTATACTAATCAATTCTTCCAATTTATGTAATCTTTTTTCCATTTGAAAGTGATCTATGAATGTAAGAATTTAAATAAAAAATCACCATCAAATCATAGTCTGGGTCTACAGTGAGAATATTGGCACCCTCTCTGTCTTCAGTCACTTGGAAATAAGAATCACAGTTTATGATTTTAAATATCTAAAAGAAAAAAAAAAATATTATTCACAAATACATTCATCCTGCTTCTTCTAAAAAACATATATTTTAGTTGAAAACTACTAGACAATTGAGAAAAAGACCAGTAAACTCATCATATTGGCTGATATATGTTGGTAAGCAGTTCATATATGTTTTTTGTATGAATAATCACATATTAATAACAGCTGCAGAAACAAGAATATATGGAATGAATATTATGAGTATTACCTGTTTTTTTTATTTATTAAGGCTTCAAAAAAGAATGACAGAGTGCCCTTTCAGTTAACAAAAAACTTCTTTTTGCAGTGATAGATATACACAAATAATACTAAAAACAACTGCCCTATATTAAAGACCCTGTATCCATTGTTTAACTCACAGCAATGGAAGATATTGAGAAGAACCATTTCAATGGCTGTCTACATTTAAAATAAATTGTTTCTCCTCTGTGTTGTAGATTTCTCTTACAAATTTTCTTTTTGTATGATTTTCTTAATCGTCTATCAATATTGGAAACTTCCATTTTCTCTGGAATCCACTTTTTTTTAATCAATTACTCATTATAAGAAAAAATAATTACTATAATCTATAGCTAAACATCTCACTTAGCTTCTTGCAATTAAAGTTTATTAATTTTATTTAATTAACTTTTCTATAATTTATTTAATAACATTATTTATATTATATATAAATGAATAATATGTATGTATTCAAAATGCAATTATTTTGTATAATGTTCAAATAAATTGTTAATGGCATATATATAATTATTCTTTTATTTATTAATACAAGGTTATTAATACCCTAAATATAAACTATTTTAATTTTTTTCAAATTTGGTACAGAGTAATTTACTTTTATTATATAATTAAAAAAAATTAATCAAAATGTTATTTCTAAGCTTTCTATATAACTAGAGTATATTGGGAAAAGATGATAATTATGTGATTTTTGAAAAATTAACAAACAAAAACATTTTTTAAGTCTTGCATTGGTGGTCGAGAGGTCAGCGCGACTGCCTTGCACTTGCAGGCAGTTGCCCGGGTTGCGGGTTCGCGTCCTGGCCGATGCTATGACACTTAAAAAAAAACAAAAAAAACATTTTTTAAAGAAGAAACTTCAAAAGGTTATATAAACGCTTATGTAGAAATATTGAGTAGTTAAGCTGCCAAAAATAATTGAAGAATTAATTGTATACAAAGTATGAGAGAGTAGTCAGAAAACATAAGCAGACCAGAATAATAAACTAACAGAGACAACCTGGCATATGTTGACCAAAGCTTATTAATAGTTGGCTAGAAAACTCACATTTGAATGTATTGTAAATACGTTTTTCAGATTTCTATTTACTATTCATGACATCAAATTTTGTTTTGATAAATGCTGAGCCATCTCTAAGAATTAAAATGCTTTATTAAGAATGATGAGAGGAATGTTCTTTATAAATGTAGAAGTGATTGCCATAACTGTAAGCTTAATAATATATGAAATATATTGTCATCGACCTATAGCTATGCATAGTCTTTGATATATCTAAATACATTAATAAAAATTTATATCCAAGTTTTAAAAAATAATGGGAAAAAATGAGATGAATTGGAAATCTATATTTACATCACATATCTGGATTTTAACTTTTTTTCCATATGTCATAGTATCGGCCGGGAGGCGAACCCTCAACAACCGTCTGCAACCAACTGCTTGCACATATCTGGATTTTAACTTTTTTTCCATATGTCATAGCATCGGCCGGGAGGCGAACCCTCAACAACCGTCTGCAACCAATTGCTTGCTTGTAAGACGGCTGCGCTAACAACGTTTGACACTCCAGAATATTGTACATTCATAATTATTGATTTATATTTTACACAAAACTCTTCCGATATATGTGGCAATATATATTTATCTTAGTTTTTTTATTTTTTATAGAGCAATGATATTTTATCCAGTAATAATTAGATAATTATATGATAATTTGGTTATCGTTGTTTTTTTTTTTTTTTCTAAGTATCATAGCATCGGCCGGGACGCGAACCCGCAACCCGGGAAACTGCCTGCAAGTGCAAGGCAGTCGCGCTGACCTCTCGACCACCAATGCAAGACTGGTTATCGTTGTTTACGTTAGAATTTTATTACAATTGCCAATACGCCTATTTAAAAATATTTAAATTTTAGTAATAAAATTGATTAAAATTAACTTAATAAAATTAGTATTTAGAGATTGTGCACATAATTATAGTGATCATGTGATGTAATTATAAAAAGACCAATAATTTCTGTTGTATATATTTTTAGATTAATATATATGTTATATTCTTTAAAATACTCAACTCATATATTGCTGTTATAAATTTGTTAATTAAATCTTACTGTTTTTTTTATTGATTGATTGATTTACTCCGTAATTGATCATTATACTACTGTGATCTAATGTTTTACATTGAATTTGAGTGGGATTGTCGGTTAGCAAACATATAGGATGATTATTTATTTGGAATCATTAGTTGGCATTATAACGTAGTAGCCATAAAAGAAATAAATTATATATCATTTCTGCAAAATGAATAATGGTGCAATATATGTAAGAAATAGCACATTTACTACTAACTTTTCCGTAGTTTGATATATATGTACACCCACACACAATAATTGTGAATTTGAAATTTTTTAGATAACTAAGAATTTCCAAACAAGTTTACATTCTTTTTATGAGTAATCATATCATAACAAATCTACTTAGCATTAAATTATTAGAGTAAATATGTATTTAACATTGGATAATTAGAGATAAAATCAAGAAGAAAAATGTTGAAAACTTTAGCATCCCCTTTGTTCGATATCTTATTTTCTATTGCTCTCTAGAACTATATTCTACTGGATTTTAGAATTGTTTTATCTTTAATTTATTCTAGTATATAAGTCTTAATAGCAGTTACATTCCGAAGAGATGGTTTCTTACTCTTATACAGTTTTGAAACATAAAGTGTGCCATTCTTTCTATCATAAAATAACTAAACTCAGGTTTTTGTTATATAATCATACTAATAGATTTTTATATCTGACTTTTGGACTTCTTTACAACAAAAAATAAAACTAAATTCAATATAACAGAATAAAACATGGCTGTTTATTAACTTCTACATAGCCTCTAAAACTTTAAATGTATCTATTTTACTACCCCATTTTTGTAACATTATCTTTGTCTATCATTATTTTTAGGACCACTAGTATCATTATCCGATCATAACATATAAGTCAAAGCTTATATTTTTTGCATAGTTACTTAATTTATACTTTTTTTTTTTTTTTTTTTACAAATTCTTTATAATTTAAGAATTTATACTCTATAATAAATGATCAATATTTTCAATCTTTTTCTTTACATAATTTAACAAATAAATATTTGAGCTATTCCACTTATATTTTATTTTTATTATCAATGCAACTGTTTGAGCTTTAACGAATAAACTTTTTTCTTTACTATTATCATAAAATGACTGACTTCTGATAATCTATATTTATATATATTTCAAACCCATTTTATTTTCTATATTTGCTTTCCACCTTTTTAACTGTCTGGTGTTTTATTAATGACAATTCCTTGCTTCAATCTTTATTATTATCATACAGTTTATTCACGCAAATGCAAAGATAATGGATTAATTAAATTTGAGTGGAATACTTTGGTAGCAGTAACTTAGCATTAAAAGGAAATATGTCTATTTAAAAAGGGAGATTTTTAAATAAATGTGCTTTAATAGTTCTCACTTAGAGATCTCAGACTTGGATAGTTAACATAAGAATAATACAGAGTCTTCACACCACTCAATGAAATATAAAAAGATGTATGTTAAGAGGAACATGTAGACATCAAAAACAAAATACACATATGAGAGAACAAACAATTATCACTGACATTACTGAAAGAATTAAAAAACTGAACTGGAATTGGGCTGGACATATTGTAAAAAAGATGATAACAGGTGGACAAGTTTTTAATTGGATGGCAAGAGATTGTAAAAGATCTAGAAAGAGACTTCAGGTGAGATAGATGAATGACATAGAAAAGGTTGCTGGTGTGATATGGAGAAAAGGGATTAGGAATCACAGTATTTGGATTAAACTGAATGTCAAGAGATTGTAAAAGATCAAAAAAGAGACTTTATGTGTGAGAGATGAATGATATAGAAAATGTTGCTGATGCGATGTGGAGAAAAGTGGCTAGAGATAAGAGAAACTGAATTAAACTGGATGCCAAGAGATTGTTAAAAATCTAAAAAGAGACTTTATGTGAGAGAGATGAATGACATAAAAAATATTGCTGATGCAATGTGGAGAAAAATGGCTGGGGATAAGAGTAACTGGATTAAATTGGATGTTAAGAGATTGTAAAAGATCTAGAAAGAGACTTCATTCGAGATAGATGAATGACTTAAAAAGGTTGTGGGTGTGATGTAAAGAAAAGAGGTTAGGGATCAGAGTAAGTGGATTAAACTTGAAGAGCCATTCATTTCACAATGGATTGATAATGTTTGAAAATGAAGATATCAGATAAAAACATACAATTACTTATTATTCATTAAAATTATTTTAACACATCTTCCTGATCTTTCTGTTATCAATTTATTTTTTAAAAAGTACTAAAATCATATTTAAAACATAGAGCATTTGTGTATTAATCTTATACTATCTTTAATTTTAATTGGCTCTGTATTTTCTAATTGATAAATAAATTAAAAGCAATAATGTTGCTGTCTATTCAAAGAACATATTGAAAATGTGTTAAGGTTGTATTTAATATTTTTGATATTTTTCTGAATATATAGTCTTAGTATTGTTTTAAATTTATTATATTATATGGCAGAGTTATCATAGTTATTTAAATTATAAATTGTATATAATACTTGTTTTATATACTGTAATTTTCTAATCAGATCTACTAATGCTCCAACAATTCCATAGATGTGAAAATTTTCATCATCTAGTGCCCATTGATTTACATGGTAGTTAATACTATAATAAAAAAACATAAATGGTAACTTTGCCTAATTTAAATTAGTGGAAGCTAATAAATGTAATTTGTTATTTGGTATAGGCATCAGTAATATTTTCAGAAAAAAGATTCTAGCCTTTGATATCCATACATGTCATCTAGATATATAATTTTTGTTAGAACTTTTTAAAAAAATGTAAAAATAAAACTGCAGCAGAAATTTAGTTATATATTAATATCTTTTTATAAATTAAAAAGCATTGTTCAAGAGTAAGTAATCAGAGTCATTGAATAAAATCTTGGAATTAATGTCAGCTGATCATTTTAAATTGTACATAGTGCACATTTTATATATTGATGGAATTCATATTTGGATGGTATTTAAATTTTTTTTCCATAGCTGAGAATTAAAAAAAATCAGTATAATTAGTCCAGAGGCAGCCTAGAAGGTCATCCAGTTTGGGGCAATAAATGGAGATTCAGTTAATCTTATTGAAAGGATAAAACCAACAGCAAAACCATAAAAATCCTTCATCAAACAGGAATTGATTAGCTTGATATAACCTTTGCCTTCTTCACTTTTCCAACGTGGATGAAAATTGAAGAGGCCTTGCCTATGCATCTAAAGTATTTTTACCACATGTAATAATTATTTTGATAAATGAAATCACTTAAATAAAAGATTTAATTCACTTTCAAAAACATTAGCTTATAACAATTAATAAAGAATTTATTTTCTGATTTTTAATATAAGATAGTATTTAAAATATTACTAAAAAAAATGAAAATAAGTTGCTATATCTAATGCTTAATTATTTTTTTAGTACAAAAAGACATTTAATTCTTCATCATATTTGGAGGTACACACAACCAGATAACTATTCTTGAATTGGTTGGTATATTCTCAGCTGCCCACCCACTTGTTATAATATTTCAATATTACTATTGTCCCATGTAAAAATCTTAATTACATATCAATATCTACTCCTCTTCATTATGTCCGATTGTAATAATTTATATATATAATAGAAAAGCATAATGATAACCAAGATCTCATCATTCTAAAATCTGCACTATAATATGAAGTTATGCATACGTATTACATTTTAAACATGCATTCAATTCTTTTCAGCAAAACTTATATACAACCATTTCAACTTTCCAGCTCTATAAATTCAGCATGCCATATTTATGAGTTGACTGACATGTGAAAGAATATAAATTGTCAGATCTGATCGGTGGTCATTTTAGTTTTTAAGTTGTATTAGATAATGAAAATCTCTAAATATTTGTAAATGGTTTATTGCTTGGGAGTTTATAAAAAGTTTAATTACCAAAAGTGTCAAAATTGGCCCACAATTTAAGGATTTTGAACTTTGCCCTTACAACTACACCAAACAGCACAGAGCAGCATATAAATTAATTAATACTATTAAAAACCATTCTGCATCAAATGAAAAATTTTAAAAAATTTCTTCAGCAATCTATATCATCAATAGGCTGTTGCAAGACTGAAATCTACATTGTTCCGTTGTTAAGAGAAAAACTATTCAGTGAAAGATTAACTTTATTTCACTAAGCTTCGCACACATCAATACTGTTTACCATGATTACAAAAGTTATCACAAATTTATAGTCAAAATAAGAACCATAGATCACATGACCCAATTCTCTTAAGCTTGTAAGATATAAACAATGAGCATTGCCAATTGCTCAACAAGTTTTGTGATAAATGCTTAAAATAACTCTGTCAGGAATCCCCCCCCCCCACCTGATAAAAGCAATCTTTAAGAGATTCTTTTTAACTATTATTTCCTTAACATGTTTTCCACTAGATATATATTAATTAGCAAATCCAATCTTTTTGTACTTTTGCTTTTGATTACCTGCAAATTTTTTAGATATTACGATATGCACTTTCTTCAGAAAATCATATTTCATGCTAAATGATGTAATGAAATAAAGTACAAAGAAACATTATCATTAAAATGCATGAATAGTTGTTACAGTGATAGAAAAACATGCATTAGAGACAAAAATCTATGGATTGTTATTCAGTTTTATTATTTCCAGTGCTTGAATTTCTTATGACTTCTCAAGCAGTGAACTATTTGTCCATTTTATTTATCATTAAACTCATTCAACCATCACTCACTTTAACATAAAAAATAAATATCATTATCTTAATAGTTAAAGATATACTAGAATTTTAACTCCCATAATATGCAATAGCAAACTATTCCATACAAGGCCAAGTAAAGCTAAAACAGCATATTTCTGAAGCAGATATATCAACTTTCTCTTGTTTAGAATCATGAAAAACATTTCCCAAATAAAGAGACTTAATCCTTTTGCGCAATATGCAATGCAGGGTCTTTTATGAGAATATACCAATATTCTCTATTTAATGGTAACATATAGGAAAATTTTAACCAGATAGTTTCATGGTACTAAGACATCCTTTCTCATTAAACAGAGAATGGTTTACAATGATATTACTAATAAATTTGTCATCACAAATATAAATGGCACATTATAAAATACTTATTCGATCTCATAATGCAATACAGTACAAATGGCATAAAATAGAAAAAAATCTTTATAAATATGATAAAGAATCTGTTTCTAGAAACTTTTATCATCAACACAAGAATTAAATTCATTGGTGAATATTTATCTATAGTAATTTTCTTTATTAAGTAAATATTTAATCAGATTACAGGACCTGCAGGTTGTATAATTATGATGCAGCCAGAATAGCATTTAATGGATCCTGCTCATTTTTCACAATTTTAAAATATGTTGACTTCTTCAAGACAAAAATTAGCCATATATTAAAATCACCTTTTAAACTAGAATAAAAATGACATAAAAGGTTTTCTATTTTTCTCTCATGTATCAAAGCATCGGCCAGGAAGCGAACCTGCAAATCCGGGACAACTGCTTGTAAGGCAGCTGTACTGACCACTCGGCCACCAATGCTTGACAAGTTTTTCTTTTTTTCTAATGATTTATCTGAAGAATTAAATATCAATTTGTTTTCCCAGCTAAGTACATTGTTAACATGTCAAAGTTATATGCCCAATAGTGAAGTATGTATTACAAAGTCCTTACATATATATTCAAGATGATTAATTATAACTTCAAAGCGCATTCTATGGAAATTCATTTAATGATTCAATTAAGAATAAAATAATTTGTTTTTATAGTAACTACACATTTCTATAATAAAATAAAACCCAGAAAAGTTAAGAATGTTTCTAATGAAGAAATGCTGTCTTACCACTAGCTAATATTGTTCTAATGGATCTATAATACATGAATTCTACTAACCTTTACTATGATTTACTTAAAACGTGTAAACTAATTTAGTGCATATTTCTTTTATCTTTTATATTTAAATTATTTTTTTTATGTATTTTCAATTTGAAATTTTGTAATTATATAATAATCTTAAATACATTTTTAAAAGTAAGTTAACTTATAATAAATACTAAATTCTTTTTTAGATTCAAATCAGTTTGATAAAATTAAGTATTAAAATTAGAATTCTAATGACATAGATGTAATTTTATGATGCCAATAAGCAAAGACTTAAACTGTGGTGCTGCTACATTTTAAAGTGTCTCATAATATGATGGTTAATACATTCACCTGCCATGTCCATAATCTGGAATTTGAATTCAGGTCAGATAAAACTTAACTTTTTTATTTCAGATCAGAAATAATCTTAGAATTTTTCTTTCAGATAGAAGTTTTATAACCAATCTAGTCAGATATTTAATATTTGGTAAATTCATATCTACTCTTTCAGTAAGAATTAAAGATTAATCTGTTCTGCTCAGATAAGTTCCAGTATACTGATGATAAATAATTAACTGAAAATAATGAAAGTTCCTAGGGATTCTCTCTTTTCTTCATAGCGTAAGCATGTGTTTTAAAGACCTACAGAGGTCCCTAGTGACGATTTTTTCAGACGCTCATTGCTAAGGTTTACAGCCTTGTTAAAACTATTACTAAAAGTCTTTAAAAAAAAAACAAAATTGATAATTTAAAACCAGTGCATGATTATAACTCAGATTATATTGGATGATTTTTATTTTCTAGTCAGTTGTTTTTAAATTACATTTTATGAAAAAAAACTTTATGGTCAACATGTGTAAACTATTGATAACATTAAGTGAAGAAAAAATTTAACAGTACAATACATCTCTAATCTAAAGAAATTTTATTTACCATTATTTTAATTATAATGTTATTTCTAAAAATGAAAAAAAGAATGTTAATCATAATATTGAGAAAAATAGGTTATGCAAGATGATCATTTAGAAGTGAAAGTAATTGAAGAATACACATTTCATTTATTTATTTATTTTTAATTTAGAGAGGGTGATTTAATACTGGAGAAATTTTATTTCACATCATTTTGCTATAGTTGTATATTTGATGGAGGATTGAGAGATGGAAGCTCTAATAGAGGATTTCTCAGACTGCTGCATAAACAACATTAAACTATCACAAAAACTAATAGTGTCTAGCATTAAAACAATAACTGTGAGAATAAAAAATTTTAATTTATAAATAAATGTCAGATAAACAAAGATAATTAAGTTGACAGACAGATTAGAACTAGACAGAAAAATACATAATAGACACAAATGGGAAGGCAGGCAGGCAACCAGATAAGTATACATATAGGCAAATAAAAAAGCTGGTAGGTATATAGACAGACAGTATAACAAAACAGACAGATAGACAGATGTGTACAGATAGAATGATGAGTAGCTGAATGGATAGATAGATACATACATACATAAGTAGGTAGATAAAAAGACAACATACAAATAGATTTAAAATATAGTCAAAATGTTTTATATAAAAATACATTATACACCTTAAAATCTTTTCTAGAAGTGGAAGTTATGGTATCAATAATTATTAGTAAAATTTGAATGATCAATGAAGCAAAATAGTCTTTTCTATGTGACTTATCTGTAAATTAAAGTATTTTGTGTTAGGTGACACTTCAAATATTTAAAAACAATCCCATAGATTTCTAATAATATCATAAACAAACGATTGCTCAATTTGAAAAAAATGAACTCTAAAAACAAAAGATAAAGCTTATATCACTATTAGAAGTAGTTGTACATGCTCCTTAAGAAATGATATAGTTAAAAATATATATATATATCAATTCAGTAATTTTGAATAAAATATCAATATATTTATCTATATTAATACAAGAACAAATTAAACCTCATTAAAGAAAATTACTTAACACAAAAAATTTCCATGAAAGAAATTTCAATTCTATCAAAACATAATATTATTATTATTAATTAATATTCTTATCATAAAATATTTTAATGTGAAATAGTAATTAATACGAAAATTATATTTATAATTTTTTATAAAAAAAATTGCTAATATAAAATTAGCTACAAAGAAATTAAAAAATAGTTACTCTTATTATTTTTTATTAAAACAAAATAATACAAAGTACTTTCATTTTTTAAAGTTTTCATTTGTTTTTATATTATTTGTTAGTAGTTTTTTTTTTTATGTGTCATAGCATCGAGCATCAGCTGGAAAGTGAACCCGCTAACCCAGGACAATTCTCGATCACCAGTGCTTGACATTTGTTAGTAGTTTAGAATTTACATGTTATTTTAGAAAAATATTTAAATAAGATTTTTAAAAATTAATAAAAATATATAATTTATTATTGAGTTGGTTATATAGTTAGTATAAATGTCTTATCATTGCTGGATTATTAATCTCAATTGGATATAATCCTTATAAACACTTTTCTTCTTTCTTTACTTTATTTCTGTTATCTTCATAGAGAATATTACAATTCAAATAATTGTTCTTACACTTTTTTCAGCAAAAACTTTTTATTATTATTATTACAGTTTCAACTGCACCATGCAATCTTCATCAGATTTGAAAGTGTAAGATGAATTATTTGAATTGCAATATTCTCAATTTGGTTAGCATAAAATTCAATTTACTTGAAAACAAAAAAGTTTAATTTTATTTAAATGACATTCATTTTACATAACTAAATATTGATGGATCTTTAGATCAAAGATTAATAGAAGTGTTTACTATTTAAGGATTTCTAAAATATTGGAGCACTTGTACTGTATAATAATCATTCTGGGTAATCTTTAATAATTTTTTCCAAAAGCAGTAAGTTCATTTCTATTTATATAAAGATAACTAGTCAGATGATAATAAATGCTTGATTAATTGTTTGAGGGGAAAATGCAACATTAGGATATTCAAATTAAGTATAATAATTCTGTTCAACTGGTGGAACTAAAATATTTTTCTAAACCTACTGCTAATTGAGTTATTGTGGAAATTATTATCATTATATAATATGAAATGAATTTCGTCTTGTGCTGTTTCTTTTGTTTTTTGATTATTCCTAATAGCAATTTGTATTCTAGTTTAAATCAGTTTCAATTTTAAATACTGTCTGTAAATAGGTTGCAATGCCAAAATTTTTCAAATTTTTATTAAAATGAGAATCAATACCCATAGCATATTAATAAAATTCCCTGTGTGATTTAATACAGTGTCCTGGAGTGGATTGTGGGTCAGTTTTGCTTTTTTAAGTGCTCAAAATTTTTATGATCTTCTAAGCAATAAACTACTTATTTTTTTTTTGGGGTTTTTGTTAACAAAATTAAAACATTTTTAGTATTTAAAATTGCCTATAATTTTTAACCACATTGATCTTCTGAGATCTATGTCAATCAAAATAATTCCGTCAACAATTTCTAGTTTGATTTTGATTAAGAAAATGGGTATGAAGAAGTGACATACTAAGTTTGAATTTCTTAACCATCCCAATTAGCCAATTGAATATTGTACTGCTAGTAAATGTCTGTAATGGTTAACATTAGTGCTACAATAACTTCAATGCATATTTATGTGTGAAAATAATAATACAAAATATCCACTTATCAATAGTTTTAATAACTCCCAATTAGGAAAAAAAATTAAAAATGTATAATTTATAAATTTTGTGTCATGTCTGCATAACTTGAGCAGAATCATCAACTATTTTTTCATACTGTGTACTCAGTACAGTACCCAATCACATGATCACATTCATTCATAAAAAAAGACTTTTCTTAAGGTTGGTAAAAATGTCATAACTTTAATTTTGTTCTTTGTGTTATTTAGCATTAAAATAATAAAAAAGTTTGATGCTGAAATTATTTATATGTTAAATAAGAATAAATAATTAATTTATAAAATATTGTGCATACATGTGTGAATGACCTCTTTCTAAATTTATTACTATAAACTCTTTTTTAAAACTATATTATTTTATTTATTGTTTGAATGTTTTTATTCATGTCTGACTGTGTATAATTTTAAAATTAAATTGTAATATAGATATGTGTATATATGTTAAACATTTGTATTATGTGGGGTTGCTATTACCCATGGTTTCAAACTGACTAACAGTGAATATCAGATGACTACTATGCATCCCTTATAATTATTGTTGTAATACATATATAATTAATGGCTAACTCTTTACATTTCAAGCATGCAGATGTAAGTTGTAGAAAAAATATGTAATATATAAGTCTAAATATACTAATTATTTGATTCACTTGCAGTGTTTTAGCAATAAAAGTAAAATGATTCTAAATAATCCAAAAAGAAAGTTTAAATTTTTATTTACCATAGTTCTATAACTATCTAGCAAACTTCTCATCTTGTATTATCTGTATTAGAATTTATGATCATTTTCAGTCACTAACAGTTCTCTGCAATCCAGTTTCTCCAATATATAGGCTCTCTTCTCTACATTACATCAGCAAGTATCCTTATTTCATCCATACATTTCATATGTGATCTCTTTCTAGATATTTTATAATCTCTTGGTATCCAATTTAAAACTTCAGCTGTCCATTTATCATAATAATGTTCTGTCTAATTCCATTTCAACTTCTTAATTCTTTCAGTGATATTAGTGATGTCTGGTTATTCTGTCACCCAAAAATTCCATCTTTGATTTCTTTTTGGTACTCCTAATATACATCTCTCCATATTTTATGAGTGGCCTGAAGTCTTTGTAATGCTGTTTTGATAAGTATTTAAGTCTCAAAACCATGAGTAAGACCTGTTAAAACACAAATATTAAAAACTTCCTTTTCAAACCCATGGGTGTATTTCCTTTTAATTCTGTATTTCTACCAAAGACATTCTTTTCAATTTTAATTTTATGATTAATTTCATTTATTATCTTTCCATTTGTATAAATAACCTGACCAACATATTTGTAGTTACTAACTTCTAATTCATCATTATCACTCTTTATTTTCTTCTTCTGAGAAAATCCATTGAACATTACATTAATCTTTTTAGCATTTTATTATTATTAATAGTTTCTTACATTCATCTGATAATCTTTGCAATATTTTATGAAACTCTGAAACATTATTTGTAAAACAGCTGCATCATCTGAAAAAAAAAATAACCATTTATTTTTATTCCTTTTGTTTCCCATTTTAACCCACAGAATGTTTTTTGGTCTATAAAAAGTAATGGAAATGTGGAATCACTTTGTTATTACTATTTTCAATGTTAATCTTAATATCACAATGTAATCTAATCACTGCTGTAGTGTTTTGATTAATAATCTTCGGAATATGACAATATGCCAGCTATATCTTGATGACTAAAAACTGTAATTATTGTAGAAATACTTATTGAATTAAATGCCTTTTCATAATCTACATACCAAAGCATAATGATAACCCATATTCATGGATTCTTTATATAATTTCTCTCGATGTTTGGATGTGGTCCATTGTGCTAAAGACATTTTAAAATCCAGCTTGTTCTTTAGATTGGTTACAATCCTAAGTTTGTCATAGATTAATTGTAATTATCTTGATAAAGATTTTGAATAAAACTGATAAAAGATTGACATATCTATAATTTATAATATCTTCTTTATCACCTTTAAAAATATTAATACTGCATTCTTCCAATCATCTGTACATCTTAATCATTTATATATTTGATATATAATTTTGCCAATAATTTTTCTAATTCTTCATCTGATTCATTTAAAATATTAATAATAATTTGATTATTTCCTGGATCTTCTACCTTCTTCATAGATTTAGTTACATATTTCACTTTGTTATTTAAAATACTTGTCAATTTAAATGTACTAAATGTAGGGCATACTTTTTTGTTCTTCATTCCTATATAATTTTTTATAGAACTTTTAGGATATTTTATGATGGTTTCTCTTGTTTTAATAATAATAGTTTTATCATTTGTTTTGCATTTTTAAGACTTTCATTCTCTTCTCTAGTTTTTCTTGCCAATTCACAATTACTTTATATTTTCTTATATTATTATTAAGTCTTTATTATCTCATTTTAAAAAAACTTTAGATTTTCAATTCATTTTAACATATCAGTTTAAAACAAATTCATATTCCTTCTTTTTTTATATCTTGACATGTAAAATTTCCAGGTAAATTGTTCTTTTTTTTGTACCAGCTATCTTCATTGCAGTTCTTAAAAGATAATTCTTTTTTTTTTTTAATTTATTGGATTTCACTCAAATCTGAATCATCTTCAGAATCTGTTAATATTTTTAAATGATTTTCAAGTTTTAATTTAAATTTATTGGAGTGTGTTTTGAAAGAAAAAAAATAGACTTTTAAAATAATTTTTGCCTTTCTAGTTTTGCATTCAAATGCATCTTAAATCTCACTTATCAATAATCACATACTATATTGAATCTATTAAAAGCATTAAAATACATTTTTTATTAGTTAATATAAGATCAGTTTTGAGTGCCAAACTCTCCATACAGTAGTGCCATCAAGTACAAGCCTTTGTAATCTAGGTGCAGAGCTGTCAATACAAGGCTCCTTACTGATAAAAGTTAAAACTAGAAACTAGTTTGAGGATGTTGTATGAGTAGCCACTAGACAGAAATTTTACACACAAACCTTTCTGCATCCACTGATTATGAAGGCTTGCACTTGGTGGCACTACTGTATGAAGAGTTTGGTACTCTTATTAACAGTGTGTGTAAGTATATAAAATGATTGTCGTGTTATGTTTTGATGGTTTTAAGATCAGTTTTTCTATGACTTCATGTTTCATTGTCTACTTCCATTTAACATTTTTTTCAAAGAAGGAATTCATAATATAGTCTTTCTATCACTATAACCAAATTTACCCATAGCATTTTCATTTTTCAATCATTTATCAATTCTAGCATTAAAGTCTATCTTGACAATTTTACAATGTTGTTTGGCCTAATCAAAACCCTTTTGTACATCAATATAAAAATTCTTTTCTTCATCATAAGATAATTTATTAGAGCATAAACTTGAATTATCTGTATTTGGTGTCTTACCTCAATTTGAAAGACTAACCCTGTTATTTTGTCTGATATATCATCAATCTCCACAATGTTATTTGTTTACTTTTTTATTTATAATGAATCCCACTCCATTTGTGTTTATGTAGTAAAGTTCATGCATTACTTTATAAATCAATTGTTTCTTCATCTTTTCTTCTAACTTCAAAATATCCAATAATATTCAATTTAATAATAGATATTTTTTTTTTTCAGTTTCAAGAAATCTTCCTTCATTTGAAAGTAATATTTAGTTGTAGATACCTATATAAAAGCTTATTATCAAATGTCAAATTGGTCTGCATGCCTTAAGATGCTGACTACTGTTTTAGCTAGTGATTTCCAGCTTCATTAGAATAAATGCCATAATTTAATTTTGTCTATCATGATAGTAAATAAATATACATTTGTTGACACCAAATTTTTCACATCTTACAGATATAAATGATATACTTTGTGAGTTCATCAATAAAAATATTTGGTATATTTATAATGAAAATTATGCAGGATGAATCTGCAAAGTGTATCATTTATATTGCAAGAGATTGGACATAATAGAACAATGATAGAGTGATTCCTGTTCAATTACTCTCTGCCAATTGTAACACCATTGGTATCTTATTGAAAATGTACAATGAGAAATAATAACTATAATAGCTTTAATAAAATTATAGCCCAATTGTTGATCACCCTATGTAATAAAATAAAAATGGGCCCTTAACTTGGACATCATTTGTAACAGAATAAAATGTAAATTAAAGTAAAATAATCCTAATTTTATAATGCCCATAAATAATATTATCATTCATAACAATAAATATAATATATTAAGCTAAATGAATGCTAATCAATAAATAATCATTCAATATTTAAAATAATCATTTATCTAATCACATATCCAACTGTTAATTATACCAAAACAAAACAGTGATGACAATCTTTATTATAGCATCAAGTGTTCAAATAGCACTTCGAATGAAAAGAAAACAAACAAAATTATCATTTCCAATATCCTAAATATAAACCTTATTTAAACTAACTTAAAATAAAGCAATTAAATCAAATATCATTATCTTAAAACAATGATATATGTTTAAGTTAGATTTCATTTATAATCGAATGACTAATAATAAATCATTAAACAATTAAACTCTAATATACTTAACTAATCAAACATTGCTCATAATAATATAAACTTATACTAAAATTTAACATTGTTTATATCTAAATAAAATAGTTCATGAATGATTGAGATGACAACTTTAATATATCCTATAATTTTACAATATTTATAATATTTAAATGAATATATAACCAATAATTAACTTCAAATCCCAGTTAAATGAAATAATAAATTTTACTAACTAAACCATGCTACATTCTTATATTGATTTTACTCTTACAAATTAAGCTAGTTATACTAAAATGAAATACTCAATAATAATATGATATCAATAAACATATTAGATAATCTTAAATCTATAATGTCCAATCATACCACTATATAAAAAACCAGTAGATTCCTATTGGATATTTATTCAAGTACAATAACTAATCATATGAATGTATTTTTAATTTTATATAGCTAGATTATTAAAAGTATGTTATAATAATCAAGATGTATAATAAAAATTACTACCAAATATAAATATTAAAATATAATATTTAAATTGGATTTATGATCTACATCAATTAAATTTAAATATAATCAAAGCAAACTATTCTGATTCATAACAGAATAGAATATATTGCTACCAGCTTTATAATTGAATAAGATTAAGATCTTATTGACTAACTATGAACTTAATACAATATTTATCCAATCAATAACAATTTAAATAAAACACACAAAATTTGACTATGATTTCTTTTATTTATCTTCAATAAATACTATTTTGTATCTTCATTAATTAACAGATAAATACCATTAAAATTTCTATTTTAATAAGATTGTTACTTATAATTAATGAAATAATTACAACTTCTAATTATTCATTAAATATCCAATAATATCAAATTTAATAATTTATTGCCATATCAAATTTATATCTAGGTAGATAATAGCTATTAAATTCAATACAAAGAAAATGATATATATATAATCATATTCATCAATCCTGAAATGTCATTTCCAAATTATCCTATGGTTATCTTAAATAACTTATGTGATATAGACAGTTCAATCTTATCCCTCTCAAATGCTATTAATCAATAAATTTGTATTGCACAATTGAGCAATAATCAGGCACATTTGTTTATTTTAAGTTAAATTAAAATTTATTAATAAATGAATATCAATTATATAATAAAAATATATATTTGGTGAATAGATCATAAACAATTAATGTATACAACTATGATGTAATTGTGTATATGATAGATCATTAACTGATATTAATTTCATACTTAAATAGATGATTACACATCAATCTTCATCTATTGGATACTAAATATAAAACACATATGTTTATGTATTACAAATATGTTGTGGAATGTTTACACTTTCTGAAATACAAGAGAGTTCAAGATATATTCTCTTTTTATACTTCATACGACATATAGTTAATTGAAATAATATACATATAAAATGAAACTATTTGTTGATAACAATTTAAGTGAACAAAATAAATAAATACTTATTATGATAATCCTTTTTGAACTCCTAATGTAAGTGACATATCTGAAGTTAATTTATAATCACTAAATTTTTAAAAAAAATGAATATTTTAAATTAAAATAACAGTTACCATGCTGCACAATATAAGTTTAAACTTATCAACAAATACTACACATTTTAAATGAAGAGAAACAAACAAATATAGCAATAATAATATTAAATATAAACAACCAACCTGAGTGATATTTTTTAAATATGATATTTTTAAAATAGCATCATAGTTCTGATGTCTATATCAAACCACAATCCAATAGTAAAGCATTGTTCAAAAGAAACAATAAATATTCAAGAACATTTTGTTGATTCTGATATTTTGTATATATATCCAGATTATCCCTTCAAATAATTATTATTGATTTATATGTTACAAGCATATAAACACTAGTGTATATCCATGATAATATGAAGAAATATTCTTTCATGAGCAAATATTTATCTCAAAATATTATGAATGAATAAGTGCTACCTTTATCCAGACTGATGGATGAATGATAGATTTAATATATTTTATCTAGAAAGATATAATGGAAAATTAAACCAATTCATATCTTAGACAAAATGATTAATCAGTCCAATAAAATAACACTGGCTGATGAATATGATTCCTATATACATTCTGATATTCATTTTAAAAAATAGAAATATTCAGATGGTTTATAGTGCCATGAAGCATTTTCAGTTATTTTTCATTTTTATAATAAATTATCACTCCTCATAAATATTCAACAAGCTGCACAGAACATGGCAGATAATACTGCTTTTCACCCTTGCACTTTGTCCAGTTAACTATATATTTTTAAAATAAATAAAAGAAAATCATGTAAAAAAATTTTGATGTGCTTCTATTAAAATTAAAACAGGAGAGAGAAAACTTTTTTTTTTGATTCAGTACTATTTTTACTTTTTATCATTTACCATAGAAAATTATAGTAACACTCCAAATTAGCTCTCATTAATTTTAAGCAGTATCTCTCTAATAAAAATTGTATTATACAACAAATAAAACAAATATTTTAGAATTATTACATACAACAAACATTTACAATAACACAAATAAAATATATAGGATATATGAGCACAGACTTTCACATAATCCACCACTCTCCACTCTATCTTATAAATCCAAATACCAATTTTCATTCAATATAAATTAAACAATTCATATCACTTTTTTAATACATTACATCAGAAATATATTTTTTATATATATTTTCCCAGTATAATATTACACAAATAAAAAAGACAAATATATTTAAAATATTAAACATTTAGTTATGTCATTTATAATTTACTATAGTGAATGCAGTAACAAAAAAAAACCACATATAATAATGAAAGAATAAGAATTTTATCCAAATATATATTTTATTATTCACATATCCATTTTCCTTTCTAAAATGAATAAAATCAATTTACAATTTTACATAATACAATTAATAATATATATGAATATTAATGTCATCATAGCAACACAGTTCAATTCTTCATTAAGTTAACATATCCACCATCAAAAAAAAAAAAAAAATCTGACAGAGGATTTTACCACATATTAAAACTCATCTCAAATTTTAGTAGATACAGTACATATAAGTTTAATCGTTCACCCATTCATCCTGCTTTCAAGAAAACTGAATTGATATTTCAGTAAAGAACTATCACGTATCTGAGGGAAAACTATGGTACTTCTTGTTCATAAACTCAGAGATAAAAACTAGTAAAATTACCACCTGGCTGTTATGTATTTCTGAATATCCCGTCTAAATATCCCTCGTCTATGTTTGTTTACTATTAAATAATCATATAGTAAAAACAGCTGTAATGATAAAAACATATAAAATGAGCATTAAGAATTCATCCTACTTGGTTCCTTTAAGACGTCAAAGAGGAAACCAAGGGTCTATTTTCAGTTAACAACAAACTCCTTTCTACATTAAAAAATAATAATTAAAAGATGGTATATTCTCCCTAATAAATCCTGTGAATTGAATAGCACACATTTGTGACAACTCTTGATCATCATCATCGTCGATAATAATTTGCCATTGTTTTAATGCATTTTAATATTTTTATTTTCAACCAACTTTATAAATAGATATCATTGTTTTGTATACACATTATATCTTCCACACACAACACAAACATGAATCATATATATACAGTAGTTTATTGTACATTATGAATGCAATTGCGTGCATTCAAATTAAAAAGAAAGACAAATATATCTTTTATTATTTTTATATACAATTTTTTTTTCCATTTCAGTTAGCCAATAATAAAGCTGGGTTAATTAACCAATGATTCTCCTTTAGTTCCTATTTTAAACATTTACTTGTTTGTAATTATATATATATTACTTAAACCTGACGTTTGCTTATTATTTTGTAAATGTTTATCACAGTAATAATCTCAAATATCAAATGGCTTAGTTCGTTAATATATGTATTAGTAAACTGAGTATATTTTGGCTGTTATTGTATGAATAGATATATGCAGGCACACATATAAAAAATATATGTACACACTAATGTGTGTACTTTCTTGATAAATCCCCTCCTTGCTCTTAATGCATTAGTGGTTGAGGAAATTTTTGTTTTCAAAATGAATGACTGCCATTTAAGATTGTAAATATCATTGTAAAATTCACCTTCTATGCCTGACTGGTTGGTGGATGATTCATGCATACAGCTTTCTCTTATTTAGACCCACTTGTCCTTCCCCAGGGGCATACCTGCAGGGGGATGAAGGAGGACATTAAAAATGACAACTTCTTCCATACAATGAACTTATCTCCCTATGCTGCCTACGAAATCTAAATTCCACTTGTGCTATGGAGCTAGTTATTACAAACAGGCTTCTCTTCTCTAAAGAGGTTTTAGAATTTATTATTTCAGGCATTATTTAGGTTTAAAAAGCAATTTTTTTCTTTATATAAATCTGTTTATTTGAAATTTATGAACATGATTTAAATTCTTAAAACTAAGAATGACTTCATAATAATGATTGACTATGCCAGAGGTTTGTCTGTGACCTTATTTTACAGAGAGCAGTCGTCCGGACCACCTCTCCAGATGGCCAAAACTTGCTGATATTAGATAGACGGGTAGTTAAAACTAAAAAAAAAAGGAAAAATTATAGATCTGGTTTATCTGATGTTATTAAAGTTCTTATACAAAATTTTTATTTTATATAAACGCGTATACATGTGTGCGTGTATCTGATTAGGAGAAAGTGAAACGTAACTACTTAATATTATATGTTTTTCTGACAAAATAAATTGAATGTGTAACAATTTTATATACAATTTATTTTTGAGTCTGTTATCATCATCGCGCATATATATATGTTAACCGAGCGTGTACGGTAATTTTTGTTTTGTTTTTAATTTGCGAATATATATACAAATTGTGTTATTTATGTTATCTTCGCGAACAACATTTGAAAAAGAATCAATAATAAGAAATAAGATATCTATGTTATAATTCTAGTAATAGTCAAAGTTACTAAGCAGTCTTATTTTAACTCAAAGTAGAGCATTTATTTATACCATTTTTCGTTTTTCACAAGTAGGAAAAAAAAGGTTAATTTTACTGATAACCTTTCATTCCGTTAGGGTAACATTAACAGCCGCTCATATACAAGTATGGTCTTTCTATCTCTAGAACTAAAAAAAAGAAAAGCAAAGATATAAAACCATATAAAATTTGTAAAAAGTTTTTAAAGATAAGTTTCGCAATGATTATACAAATTAATAGAGCAATATAAAAACAACCACATATATCATACACTGGGTTTTTAGTCTATTTGACATATTGCAATGCTAGTTTTAATTTTTTTTACAACAAACTTTATTTTTTGAAAGATTAACACTGTAGCTAATTGTAACTCAATACTGCACTTGTTTAGAATGTCTCCATAACATGAATGTGGTTGTTTTAGTTACAAAAAACATTCTTATATTCAAAAGAAATACTTATTAATAAAGTTTATTATAATCGAATAATTTCACATGTCCAATCCCAAAAAATTGCACTTGATCTTATCATCATATTTTTAAAATCTTAAAAAGCATATTTAAATAAAACTTTTAATGCTTTACATTATAATATAGGAATTTTTTTTCTTTCCATATGTCATAGCATCGTCCGGGAGGCGAATCCACAATCGTCTGCAACCAACTACTTGCTTGCAAGGCAGCTGCGATGACCTCTCGGTTAACAGCGCTTGACTAATATAGGAGTTATTGTCTCACTTTCATGCAATAAACTGAGCAAAATATCAGTCCTATACACAACTAATTTAGTTATGATAATTATATCAATATGATGAATTGGTTGGAAGTAGTGGGAGCATATTGGACTCATCTCACTGATTCCCAAGAAATTTGAGAGGAAAGCAAAGGAAAAAAAAATGAATTAATTTTGAGCATAGTAGCTATGGTTACTGATAACTCCATATGGATGGCTAATTATTCAAGCAAATCAAAAATTCTTGATTTAGTTTACAACTCAAGAAAATAATGAGTATGTATTCAGAATTTTAGAGTAGTTTGTAGTTTATTTGGGTTTGCTATATTTTAAGCACTGTCTAGTAGTTCATTTTTAAAACATTGCGTTTTAATATTTAAGAGACCAATGAGCAGTACCATACTATATATTTTGTATAAGAATATATATTTTGTTTTAACATACAATTTGCACATTATATATTCAAATTTACCACAAACTAAAAACATCTTTTAAAGGAGTGAAAAAAGTATTTTTTTTGCCGCACGGATCAAAATATAAGATTGAAAGAGAAAACTTTTATGAAAAGACCCAACTATTGACTAATGGAGAGTTTCTTGATGCTAAAATATTTTTAACAATTAAAGAGATACTAATTCAGATTGGCATTTATATTATAAGTTATAGCAATGTGAGTGTTTGATGCAGAAAGCTAAAAAACAGTTTAAAGAACAAAGCTTAAGAGAATGATGCAGTAAAATAATCATACAATATTTCGTTTTAATAAAAGAGTTGAAAAGCTTTGACAGATGAAGTAAAAGTCACAATAAGCAACAGATATATGCAATAATTTGTTGAGAGAAAAATACCTTATATACTTTATTGCAATGATATTGTTATCATTAGCAAGTGTGTTGAGAGTGTAAAATCATGGGGTAGTATTATGTTTTTACCTTGATGAGTTGATAAAACTGGAAAATTTTATCATGATTTTAATTTTTATTATAATGATATTAAATAACTGAACATTTTGCTGAAATTTCAATCATATTTTCAGAACAACTTGACAATATATTGAAAGTCTTTTCATGGCAAAGTTTTCAGAAATATAAAACCAGTAACAGTTTGAAAACTTTTAATTAACCTGATAAATCTAAGACTGATAATGTTTTAAATGCAAATAAAAATATTCAAAAGGAGACGGCATATACCATGTTTACTAAATGTAATATAAACAGGCTTTGGCTAATGTTTATCAATTTATTGATGAGAGATCCAGGAAAAACACAAAACTAAGGTGGCACAAAAAAATCTGTAGAATGAGTTTATTTATTATATATAAAAAAGGATTCATATTATTGACCAAATATCTGCTGTGGGTAGACAAAAATATTCTTATAAGAAGTGTTGCAGAAAGGTGAATAAAGTAAATTCATATGCCAAGAACTTAGAGCAACAAAATTTCTCAGGCCAGAAGTACAGCATAGGTGTTGTTTTTAATAATATAGTGGGCAGTTTAACTTTAATAAAAACATACAATTCTTTTTTAAAGTAGTTCTGGTTGGTAAAAAAAAGATTTTATCTAAATGAAAAATGATAATACTGCTGAATGAAAACCATTTAATTTCTAACATGCTAAGCTGCTAGTTGTGTGTCTATAAGCTGGAGCATGTAGACATTTGTAGATATAGAGTCTCTAATCAAATGGGTTGAAGATTTGAGTTTGTTTATTTCCACTCAGATCTTTTTATTTATTATACATTATGAATGCAAATTAACATTTTTGGCTTATATAAATGAAAACTAGATAAGTATTAATGTTAAACTTTAAAAAAGTTTAATCTAGTAATACTAATTTGCAGGCAAATTATGTACTCATCATTATAATGTTATATCAGAGATAGTGCATAAGATAAATTTTTTGATATAAAAGGCTGTATAGATTTTTTGCATTAAGTAAAAAAGAGTGATTCAATGCATTCTGTAAGATTGAAATGAGTTATCAAATGTAATCAGGTGAATAAAGCTTCAAGTGCTTATTGAATGTGAATGACTTGTGCCGTATATATGAACATAAGTTGATTTCACATAGATTTAAAGTCTGTTAAAGCAAGTGAATTAAAGATGCTGTAATAAAATTAATTTATTATATTTTCTTAGTTAATATTATATTATTTTCATTTCAAAAACAAACTTTATTCACACTCAAAGGAAAATACATTAGGTTGATCCATATTCACTGTCTCATTAGACAACCAACAAGTAGTGGATCAGAGTTACAAACAGTGATTTATTAAAGGAATTTTTACATATAAACAAGGATATGAGAAAGTTTACATTAAATATAGCAGAATTCACATAAATGTTATATTATTTTATTTCTAAACAATAAATTTAATTTCTATTATCTTTCATTTCTCTTCAACATTAAACATTGAACAATCTTAATATTTTAAGTTTAAAATGGTATGAGAGAAAAACATTCTTCCTGAAATTAATAATACGCTGATGCTGATGCATTGCGCTTTCTATATCATAATTTCTGCAGACTAAGCATTTCAGAGTTTTGTTACTCCAAAAATAAATCAGTATAATATAAATAAAAAACATTATTGACCATAGATAAACACAAAAATGATTTGCCAAAAAGTAGATTATAAGCAAACAACAACTATAATAAAAAAAACCTTGGCTTTAAAGACAGCTTGTTATTAAGCAGATACTGCTATTAGAAAGTTGTCTACGTTTATTAAAAAGGTATCAAACTTAAGAGCCAAAGGTTGAAAAACCATGTGATTTCCCAACTAATAATTTATTCAGCTATTAAAATCAAAAATGGCATTTCTATCTTGAATTAGTGAAAAGGCTTTGAGATTATAATTAGTGAATTAGATATTAAAAGATATTATAAGATTATCAGATCAGAGATGATTTAATGGTAATGTATCAATATGATCTCCTGGTACAAAGTTGGCATTCTTTTTGTACAATGAAATATAATCAGTTCATAATATACTGGCATGTTTTTTTAGTATAATTTGAGTGTAGATGTATTTTGAAAAAATTAGTTAAATTTTATATTTAAGTAGCCTTCCATAACTATTGCATGAGGATTAGGTATTAGTAGATGCATGCATGCTTAGGGACTAACTATCAAAGGCCTGATTAATTTTTTTTTAAAAATTGTAGACTGATGAATTTTTAGACATTTGTGAATCATAATAAAAAATTTCATTAACTTATTAGCTTAAAACAAAAAAGATATCTATCTATATAGACAATATTATAGTAAAAATTTTAATCTTATCAATAATCTCGTAGTAACATTTGTAAGTGATTGTTACTGCAATTTTACAAGTATCAAAAAAATCTAAAATTTTTGTTTTTAATAATGGCAACAAATTATTTAATTTCTTAATTAACCAAAACATAATAATACATATGTGATGTGATATACTATAGCCTCTCCTTAAACGGAGTCAATAATCTCTCAACAATTATGCCCAGAGAAACCTGTTAGCCACTTTATTTTCCATTCCCCAGTCTAAGTTTTCCCATATCCTGTTCCATCCCATTTCCACAACATAATCTTTGTCAACTCTATGGCCTTTATATCTAATTCTTCCTTATCTTTTCCCAAACCTAACATAAAAACCAATAACTCACCTTCTGTATAATCACTTTGTTCATATTTAATCTTCCATAACTTCATTATTTGTACCCTTTCTGCTTCCAAGTATTTACATTAAAGTAACAGATGCCTAATATTTTCTATGCCTTCCTTACACAACTTGCAGACTAAATCACCCATATTTTTCCACTTACGTGTATATTCTCTTGTTGCTAAAGATCCCGTTCGAGCCTTAAATAATAAACTACTTTCCTTACTATTATCATACATTAACTCACAGTAAACCTGAGTAAAATAAGGTGGTTTCTACTTGCATAACTGCATTACTGCCAGTTTTAAATCTAATTCTTATTGATAAAAGTGCATTACCATATGAGAATCATTGATTTCTCAAGCTTACTATAAGTAGCAAAATTGTTCCTGCTTTTTTTGATTTTGTAAGACAGCAACATCAATTGCAGTGTATTGGAAAAGTAAATTAATTACTAAAGTTTTATGCATGAGAGAGTTTAGTTACTATGAGATGCAATACCAGAGTTAGTATCAATAAAAAAAAATCTGTAAACAAAATAAGGCCAATAAAGCTGATACTAGGCAATAATTAATGTGCTCATATAAAATACCTGACCCAAAGTAATCTTGGTAAAAAGCACCTCTTGAATTCAAGAATAATCCTATATCAAATATTTTTATACACAAAACATCTTTATTTGAAAAGAAATTATTATATTTGAAGGTATTTTTGATGCTGTTTTGTTTTTTCTTATGCGATAATTTTCACAAAAATCAGAAATTTTACTTTATAGAAAATATTCATCTCAAACAAAAGAATGAAAGCACTCTGGTTATATAAAAAAATAGAGTCATATATCACATGACCACATTTCTTTTAAGCTTGCAAAATGCAAACAAAGAAATTGGGTCATGTGATATATGATTCTATTTTTTAATGACTATTTATAGTTTTTGCTTTAAGTCTTAAGTGATGTTATATTGCTAAGACTACTAATATATGGTTTGGCTAAAGATCTCTCAGCCCAATATAGCTATTTGAGTTGGATAGCTAGGTTTGAAAACATTTAAATTTCTGAAATTTTCAGATTTTCTATTCAGTAGTTAATTCTTAGATAAATGCTGGCTTTGTGTTGGGATTTTTAGATCTAGTGTCTGAAACTATCCTCATGCCTCACTGAAAAGTGCCAAAGCACAGGACTGTTGGGTAGGCATGGGGGGGGGTTCCTAACATATTTTAAATGCTTTCTCTGGCTAAGAATTTATCACAAAGCTTGTTGAGCAATTAGCAAAGTTCTTTGTTTACTCTGGTTATATAAATCATATTTTTATTTTGAATTTGTTTTTATTTTTTGAATTAGAAAGATTTTCAATAGAGATAAATGCCTGTAATGCAAAAACTGCTATGTGAACACAGACTTTATTAATTTCAGCCACAATGTGAAAAAAAAGGGTCTTAGGTTGCATAGTTTAATCTATCTACACCAGCAATAAAACTGATGACTCTCTGGTGGAAAAGTTCTTTCTAGAATTTATATAATTTTATGAAAGTGTTTTTTATTCTGGTGCAACAAGTGTGATGTTACCAGATGTAATTGTGGCTAAAGTAGTTTTAGGCAAAGTCTAGATAACATCAAAAGTGTTGGTAGTGAAGATTGTTGCTATGACTAATATGTTGGCACTTGTATGAAAAGTACTGAAAAGTTATTACTATAATTAATATTGAAATAAGCATTTATTTTTATATAGCACTATGTTTACAATTGTATTACATTTTAAATATCAGCCTTTCAAGCTAATTGTGCATGCACTTTTCACGAGTGTTAATAATAAATGAATGTCATTCATTCACATATCGTAAATAGTAATTTAAAGTGAGTGGTCTATCCTTACACTTTCATTGCCAGTACTTAAGATTTGCTCATATGTAAGCATTTGAGTTGAAAGAATAAGTGATTCATTTTATTCTTTTATAAATACTATATCTTGTATTGGGAATGGAAGTATTCATTTATTATTAACACTCATGAAAAGCGCATGCACAATTAGCTTGAAAGGCTGATATTTAAAATGTAATATATAAGAAATATTTTTTAAAAGTCTTAAGTTCTTAACTGAAAATATGTCAGTATAAATAAAGAGTTATTTATTAGCATTAAAAATGAAAAATAAACAAAAGCAGTCCAGACTGCTAATTATTAATTATCCATGCTTGGCATAGATGGCTCTGGTAAAAATTATATAAAATGAATTATTACTGTTAAAGCAATTGTTAGAATATAAACTAGGAAAACTGTATTAAACATTGTTTCTAATAAGCAATAACCTTTTGGAAAGTTAGCATACAAATTTAATTAGTGCGCGACTCTGACATGTTGAATAAATACAAGGTCTGATAAAATAGATTCATAAACTTGCCTTTATATACTTATGTTGGAAGTGCTGTTAGTAAGATTTTATAACCTTGGTATCTTAGTGTCTCACAGTTGAATTCATGTTGATATGTGGTAGTGTTTTGCTAAGTAATGTTCATTATTATTGTTGATGTTTTTGTGTGAAGTCACAAGAATGTTGAAATTAAATTAGAGTGATGAACATGCATTAAATTTCTTGTTAAACTTGAAAAAAATGAAATCAGAGAATGTTTGTTCAAGTTTATAAAAATAATGCTATGAAGATATAAACAATGAGCATTGCCAATTGTTCAACAAGCTTTGTGATAAATGCTTAGCCAGAGAAAGCATTTAAAATATCTCTGTCAGGAACCCCCCACCCAAACCTCTGACCATGGTTTCATGCTTTGACACTCCTCAGAAACTAACAATGTACAAAATGGAGTAATGATTTCTCTGAGTTGACAGAAAACATTATTATGAAGAGAAGTCAGGCTACTAATATCAAGCAGAACTGATGGAAACATTAAAAAACTCATCAAATTGTGCATCAAAATCATTTTATGACTGAAAAGCATAGCAGTCTAAATAAACATGATTGGGAAACAGGAAAATCTTGACTGAAAATCTTGTCATGGCTCTTGTATCATAACAATGCACCAGCTCATATTCAATGTCTCTGAGGGAATTTTTAGCCAGTAAACAATTGTATTGTAATAGTCTTCCTATTTTCCTAATCTGGCTTCCAATAACTTTTTTTTTGACTCAAAGATAAAAGTGATACTGAAAGGATATTTTGATGTACTTCATGATATCAATGCTAAAGCTCTGAGAGCCATTACAGAAAGGGAGTTTCAAAATTGCTTAGGGCAGGCTAAGTGTTGACATTGGTACATATATTTCCAAGAGAATACTTTGAAATTGATTTATTGTGATAGTTAGCACAGTATTTAGAACTTTTTTTAATATGACTTCATGAACTTAATTGTCAGTCCTCAAAAGTTGGCTTGTACTCAAACTATTAAGATGCCAGCTTGAATAATAATAAAAAAGCAAATGTAAATGCTAGATATGATGTAATGCATCATGGATTCATCTTTATCAGAATTAGCCCAGAGAAGCCTGTCATTCATCTTTCCTTTCCTTTTCATTTCATACGATGTTATGACCTTTATATCTAGATTACCCCTATCTTTTTCCAAATCCAACATAAAATCCAAGAACCCACATTCTGCATAATCACTTTTTTATATTTATTCTTCCACAACTTTATTATTTGTGCCCTTTCTGCTTGTAAGCATTTACATTCAATTAACAGATGCCTAATATTTTCTATGCATTCCTTGCCTAACTTGCAGACTGAATCATCCACATTACTCATTTATGTATATATTCTTTTGTTGCTAATGATCATCTTTGAGTCTTAAACAATAAACTACTTTCCTTACTATTATAATAAATTAATTCATACTCAATAATAACATCCAATATTTTGTTTACTTCTATATATATTTAAACTCTTTTTACTCTCCATACTAGTCCACCTCTCCAACTCCCTACTTTTCACTAACACATCTATTCTTCTATCCAATTCTTTGCCACTATAACACTTAACAATGCAATGCACTATGACTTCTCCTTATATGCAATCAGGAATCTCTCAGCCACTATGCCCAGAGAAACCTGTTAGCCACTTTACATTTTCTTTTCATTACCCGTGCCAAGTTTTCGCATATTCTCTGTCCTGCTCCATCCCATTTCTACAACATAATCTTTGTCAATTCCATGACCTTTATATCTAAATCTCCCTTATCTTTTCCCAAACAGCATAAAAACCAATAACCCACTTTTTGTATAATCACTTTGTTTATATTTATTCTTCCACAACTTCATTATTTGTACCCTTTCTGCTTACAGGCATTTACATCCAATTAATAGATGCATAATATTTTCTATGCCTTTCTTACACAATGTGTGGACTAAATCACTCACATTTTTCCATTTATGTGTATATTCTCTTGTTGCTAAAGATCCTGTTCAAGCATTAAACAGTAAACTACTTTCCTTGCTATTATCATAAATTAACTCGGATTCAATATTCCATTTACTTCTATATATTCTTAAACACTTTTTACTCTCCATACTAGTTTTACATCTCTCCAACTCCCTATTCTTTATTAATGCATCTATTCTTCTATCCCATTCCTTAGCACTATAATAGTCAACAATTCTTCTAATGTAATCATCCCACTTTTTGTATAAGTATGCTGACATAAATTCTTTATCCACATTTTCTGCACACTGTATTACCATTCTCACCATCTTGTTGCATGCCCTATTTTGGCTATTCTCTTATTATGCATAAACTACAATCTACCAAACATTTTCATTTTACTTTTTGCATCTCTCATATAAAAACTTCTCCTTGAATTGCCTCATTTGCCATCTATACACCTGTATCAAAAGCTTGTCTACCTACTTCTCTTTGTACTTTTTCTAAGTAATCCAATACTGCTTTACTAACACATAATGCATCATTTTACCATATGTTAACCCTGCTACTGCCACTCCCTTCCATATAATTCAATATCTACATCATATTTATTATATGAAAACACTGTTAACTTCTTTATCAATCCCTTTCTTTTCTTTGCTTCATTTATTAATTTTTTCTCCCATTCATCCAAGCAATTTCTGTGACTACTTGAGATGATTCCCAAATAGTATACCTATTCACCACACTGAACTTTATATCCTCCAATAAAAATTCTGTCTTCTCTTTCCCCAGTATTAATCATCATTACTTTTGATTTTTTTCTCACTAAATTTACCATAACTTTACCCACTCTTGTGCATCTTCTCAGCATAACTTTCATATCTCCCTTCTTTCTGTGCACAAGAAGGAACCATTCACAAATAAAGACTTGATAATGCATATATTCCCTTTCCATATATTAATGGTATCTCTACTCCTCTTCTTAGTCTTTCTATTGCTCTCTCCATTCTCTCAGATATAACAAAAACAAATCAGGTGACATATGGCATTCTTGCCAAAGTCCTACCATATTTTTAACTTTAACTGATTCTATATCCCTAATTGATACATATAGTAATTATTTTCATATAATCTCTTAATAATATCCATTAAAGCATCATACATTCCACAATTTACTAAACTTACCCATAATGTATTTCTAATTAGTCTATCATATGCCTTCTCTATATTTATAAAAACCATATATAAATGTCTACCTGTATTTCTACTTATATCTACAAGTTGTGCAACTACAAATAAACTATCTTCTATAAACCTATCTGATCAAAAACCTCCTTGCATCTCTCCCACTATATTATTTTCTTCCATTCATTTTATAATCCTTGCCACCACATATGCAAAAACTTTATATAACATTGATGTTATTGCTATAAGTATATAATTGCTTAACTTTCTATGATCCTTACCCTTTTCTTTAAATAGTAGCCTTTTTCTTGTATTACTCCAATAACTATTAAAAAAATCTCTCTTCTGTGTCATCTTATTAAAACATAATAATAGTTTTAGTCTTGCATTGCCATCTCTGATACCCATCCATCCAAACCTCTTGCCTTTCCATTTTTCAATTTCTTCCCTGCCTCATTCAGTTTATTTTTCCATTACTATCTGCTTTCATGTATTCTGTTCTTTACATCTGACATCTTTTCTATATACATTACATACGTATTTAAGATTTGTCTCTAATTCTTCTCTAGAGCTACACTCTATTCCTTCATCATCTAGTAATACTATTTATCTCTCTCCTACATTCCTTCTTTTAATGTATTTCCAAATGTGATGTGATGTACTGTGGCTTCTTCTTAAACGGAATCAGGAATCTCTCAGCAATTATAACCAGAGAAACCTGTTAGCCACTTTATTTTCCATTCCCCACTCTGTTTTCCTATATTCTGCTCCATCCCATTTCCACAACATAATCTTTGTCTACTCTATGGCCTTTATATCTAATTCCCCCATATCTTTTCCCAAACCCAGCATAAAAATCAAGAATCCACTTTTTGTATAATCACTTTTTTCATATTTATTCTTCCATAACTTCATTATTTGTACCCTTTCTGTTTTCAAGCATTTGCATTCAATTAACAGATGCCTAATATTTTCTATTCTTTCCTTAAAGCACAATTTACAGACTAAATCACCCATATTTTTCCATTTACATGTATATTCTCTTGTTATGATGGGATGATGTGATGTATTATGGCTTCTCCTTAAATGAAGTCAAGAATATCTCAGCAATTATGCCCAGATAAACCTGTTAGCCACTTTATTTTACATTCCCCACTCTAAATTTACCCATAATCTACTCTATTCCATTTCCACAACATAATCTTTGTCAACTCTATAATCTTTATGTCTAAATCCCCCTTATCTTTTCCCAAACCCAACATAAAAACCAATAATTCACTTTCTGTATAATCACTCTTTTCATATTTATTTTTCCACAACTTCATTATATGTACCCTTTCTGTTTTCAAACATTTACATTCAATTAACAAATGCCTAATATTTTCAATTCCTTCCTTACATAATTTACAAAATAAATCACCCATATTTTTCCATTTACATGTATATTCTTTTGTAACTAAAGATCCTGTTCGAGCCTTAACCAATAAACTACTTTCCTTACTATTATCATATATTAACTCACACCTAATATTCTCTTTATTTCTATATATATTTAAACTCTTTTTACTCTCCATACTATTTCTCCATCTCTCTAACTCACCTAGTCTTTATTAATAAATTTATTCTTTTATCTCATTCCTTACTACTATAACACTCAATAATCCTCTTAACACAATCATCCCATCTTTTGTACAAATATACTGATATAAATTCTTTATCCAAATCTTTTGCATACCACATTACCTTTCTCACCCATCTTGTTACCTGCCCTTTACTCATAACCCAATTAAATACTATTTTAGCTATTCTTTTATTATCCATAAACTGCAATCTACCAAATATTTTCATTTTACTTTTTGCATCTCTCATATGAAAACTTGACCATCCTATTTCTCCTTGAATTGCCTCCCTTGCTGTCCATACTTCTGCATCCAATGCATGTCTTCCTACTTCCCTTTGAGCTTTTTCTAAGTAATCTAATATCTTTTTACTAACATATAATGCATCATTACCATATGTTAATCCTGCTACTGCAACTCCTTTCCATATAATTCTAGCTACATCATATTTATTATATGAAAATACTGTTAATTTCTTTACCAATCCCTTTCTTTTCTTTGCTTCATTTATCATTTTTTTCTCCCATTCATCCAAATAATTTTTCTGATTACTTAAAATAATTCCCAAATAACTATATCTATTCACCACACTTAACTTAATATCTCCCAATAAAAATTCTACATCTTCTTTTTCCCCAGTATTAACCATCATTATATTTGATTTTTCTTCAATAAATTTAATCCCCATCTCTTTACCCACCTTTGCACATGTCCTCAACATAACTTCCATATCTTCTTATTTTTCTGCACGCAAAAATATATCATCTGCAAAAAAAAGACCTGACAAAATATATACTCCCTTACTACCTATTAACGGTTTCTCTATCCCTCTTCCTAATCTTTCTATTGCTCTTTCTATTTCACTCAAATACAACACAAACAAAATAGGTGACATATGTGATCAACTCAACCTGCCCTCTGGTGGCATCATAAATAAATATAGACATTTGAATGTTACTACTTTGTGAGGTTTGATGTTTTACTCTTGCTTATACAAATGTCTCTTAAGTAGACTGATTTAAAGTGAATTACTCCTATTAATATAAATGTGTATTAAGAATGTCATGATGCTTTGTTTACATTAATAGTAAACTGTTACTATAAAAGAGTATATAAACATCTCTCTGTCTCTCTTTTTTACATTTTCAAAAAAAACTCAAAATCTATTAGAGGGAAAATGTATTCATAGATTGTGACTAACATATATGAATGTCATGTGACTATCCAAGCAATTAATTATAGAATTGTTAAATTTTTATGTAATATTATTTAGAAATATTCATCAAACTTGCTTGAAACAAATAAATCACCACTACTGTTTATATATATAAAATCCTGTAGGTATATTCCAGTTTTTTCATAAAAAATTTCATCCTAACATCTTTTACTTCAATTATCAAAATAGTAATGTGTAACTGTGAATTCAGACTGTCTTCCTTCTAATGTTTTTAGAATTAACTTCTTGGATCTCAACAATTATTTTATTTTTTCTTTAAATATTTGTCATATATTTTCATTTTGTATTGAAAATATAAAAACATCTATATTATTTTGATGTAAATAGCTAAATTATTCAAGAGTAACCTTCTCAAAAAAATCATCATTTTTGTTTTTTGGATATATTTTCTTAAAAATATATGAAGAATATCTGTATTTCAAATCTTATATAGAAACTTCTTATAACTTTACCAATGCAATCAAATCTTTAAAATACTTTTAATACCCACACATCCATGTACTTATAAAAAGGAACTTAGAAGTCAAAAGTAATATCTCACATTAAAATATAAATTATTGTGCAACAACATATTCATTTAATTATGTTAATAAAAACATATGTCTTTACTCCAGTTAGTGACGATTCTTTAGGCTAGATTTGCCAGAATGACCATTATCTGTTTCTACAAACTATTTTGATTTATGATTGGTTATTCAACATAATTCCAAAACTCATATCTCTGTTCTGTGTGAATGTAATAGTAATAATATAAATGTTCAGGCATTTACAAAGAAAAGGTAAATAAATATTTTGTTTAAACACTTTTATTCATGCTTAGCATGCTTTTGATATATTACATATTATATTTGTAGTTCATTCATTTCTTTAATGTTCCTAGTCAGTAAATATGCTTGATATCTTTATTCATTATTTAAATTCATTTAAATTTGTTATTTCATTCTGAAATATTTAAATATCTTCATAATGCCCACTTCTTCAATAGGGCGATGCTAGATTCTTTTCTGTTTATGGCATATCTATCTTTAGCTATCATCCAAGCCTCTTTAACTTTTTATTTTCTGTCTTCCTTTTTGATACAAATAGTTTCAGTTCTCATCAGTTTGAATTTATGGCCTTGCTGTTGCTCATGGTTTGTAAATATAGAGGAATATTTGGAGCTTTTGATAGCTCTGGTATACAAATATCTATGTGGGGCCAGCCTTGTTGATAGATTGATTCTCAATTCCTCATAATATATGGCTTTACAATTAATTTAATTACATTTAATTTTATAGAGAATTTGGTGGGCTGTCTCCATGGGCAGTTTATCTTTAGAATTGTTGAGTGGTTTATTCATTGAAGGGAAGAACAAAAACTTACATTGTATTTATTAGAACATATTCTTTTTAATTTTTTAGACTTTTGATATATATAAAAAGCTTATCAATTTTTTGTTCTCCCTAGTTTGAGGCTGAACCACTTTTTATTGTTTATAGAAATTGTAAATTGTAATTAGAATTTTGTTTATGATATACCCCAAATTTTGTAAATTTTTAATGTATGCATCAGTGTTGTTTTTTTTTTTATCTGATAAAAGTTTGCATAATTTTTAAATTCCTATATAGAAATTCTTTTAGACCAGCATATTTGTAAGCCATGGATGTTAGTGAATTAGGATGAATCGCTCCTTCTATGTTTATTGGTTTTAATACCATTTTATAGTTTAAGATATCAAGTTGCCTCTGAATGTGCAAATCCAAAAATTTAAGACCTGATTTTTGTTTTCTCTTTTTCAATAGTCCAACTTAAAAAAAGATATCTGTTCTAATTGTTGCTGAATTTTTGTAATTTGTGGTTATAGTTGCACAGACTCATATGCCATCCACATATCTAACATAATACGTTCAATGTTAGATCAAGAAATTTTGAAATTACCATATTTTCAATCTTTGATAGATATAAACTACATATAATGCAACTAAATGGAAGTCTTGGTCATCCATTTTTCATTCTGTAGTATTTCTTATTTGTTACAACAATAATATCTTTATTAATCCATTTCAATACATCCATTATAAAGTCTTTATATGTGTTATAATTAAGGTTTTGCAACCGTTTGCCAACTATTTCTACACATCTTGACTATAGGACTGAGACATAGAGTTATTTCACATCTAATGATGCTATATTGTTATAGATATCTATTGTCAGTCCTTTTATTTTGTCTATGACTCAGTTCCACGATTAAGATCCATAAAAATAGTTGGCAAAGTGTTGCAAAACCTTAATTATAACACATATAAATAATTTATAATGGATGTATTGAAATGGATTAATGAAGATATTATTGTCATAACAAAGAAGAACCATTACTAAGTGGAAAACTTATATACAATGGAGCTTCTATTCAGTGGCATTATATGTAGTTTATATCTATTAAAGATTGAAAATATGGTCATTTCAAAATTTCTGGATGTGACATTGAATGTATTATATGGAACATATGTGGATAAAATTTTAGTCTGTGCAACTGAAATACAAATTACAAAACTTCATCAAGAATTAGAACAGACATCTTCTTTTAAGTTGAACTATTGAAAAAGAAGAATGAAAACCAGGGTATTAAATTTCTGGATCTGCATATTCAGAGGCTATTTAATACCTTAAACTATAAAATGGTATTGAAACCATTAAACATAAGAGAGCAATTTATCATAATTCACCAACACCTGTAGCTCACAAATATGGTGGTCTAAAAGGATTTTATATAGGTATTTAAAATTATGCAAACTCAAAACAGATAGTAAAAACAACACTGATGTATACATTAAAGATTTACAACATTTGGGATATAACAGAAACAAAATTCTTAACACAATTGACAATTTCTGTAAAAAAAAAAAACTATATAAACTAGTACAGCCTCAAATTAGGGAAGATAAAAAATGGATGTTTCCCATATATACCAAAGACTCTAAAAAACTAAAAAGAATCTGTTCTAAAAAAAATACAATGTAAGTTTTTATTCGCCCACTTCAGTAAACAATCTACTCAACAATTCTAAAGATAAACTACACAAGAGTTATCTCACTAGATTGTCTATAAAATTAAATGTGATCAAATTAATTGTAAAAGTGCATTTTATGGAAAATCGAGGCCAATCTATCAACAAGACTGGCCTAGCACAAATATTTGTATAACAGAGCTATGAAAACCTCCAAATATTCCCCTATGAGAAACAGCAAGACTATAAATTTAATATGATAAAAACTGAAATTATTTGTATTTAAAGGGAAGGCAGAAAAAAGTTAGGAGAATTGGATGATAGCTAAAGATAGATTTGCCACAAACAAAAAGAATCTAGCATCCCTCTATCAAAAAAGTGGTCATATGAAAATATTTAGATATTTCTGAATAATGAAATAACAAACTTAAATGAATTTAAATAATGAATAAAGATATCAAGTATATTTACTGACTAGGAACACTTAAGAAATGAATAAGTTATGAATATGATATGTCATATATCAAAACCATGCTAAGCCTGAATAAAAGTGTTTAGATAAAATATTTGGTTAACTTTTCTGTAAAAATGCCCAAACATTTATATTATTAATATTGATTATTCAATATAATGAGCTTTAAAAAACTTTCAAAAATTTTTTTTAAAAACATTTTTTTCCAAAATGATAACTATTTTTTAAGATTGGCAATGACAGAAGATAGCGACTTCATTAAAGCTATGTCATCCAAAAATAAAATGGTGACATTGATGCTAAAAATATATAAAACAATACAGAGTTTAATCATCATACAATATCCAATATTGTTTTGAATGTAAAATTAAAATATGACTAATATATTTTATCAGATTTTCATCCAGTATCCTTGCAAGATACCCAGTATTTTCACTTATAATATATTTAAAGTAAAAATTTCCATTGTTAATGACTACAAAAGCAAAAAAATGCAATTTATTCAGTACAATAAATAGTTAAAAACAATTTGATTATGTCTGGCAATCAAGTGTATTAATAAAAATCACATGACCACCACCTCTTATGCTTGTGTATAACTGTTGTTAAAACAGGCAAAACTCACTATATGTATCGCCACACACAGCAAGCTAGAATAATCAATGGATGCCAGAAGGCTTGTGCATAAAATCCCCATCTAGTACCTACTCATCCAATATCCCCAGAGTAGTGTATTAATATTAAATTTTAAAATGTGAACATTAAGTAAAATATTTTTACTCAATCAATTTTATGGATTAAAAATTCTTGTGAAAGTTATGTTATATGTGAAAAAAATACTTTAGTTATAGTTGTAAATTATTTTGAAGAATAAAAAAAAGAAAACAAAATGATTTTATGTATTATGCGGTTAATAATCAACTTTAGATGATCAAAGATTACAAAACAAATTAAAACTCATCTATTTGCTTAATTTTAAATGAATATTCTTGTAATTTGTTTTCAACAATCAAGATAATTGTGGCTTTTATCATAAACATAAAAAACAGCATTGGTCAAAGCAAAACAAAACAAAAAGGATTTAATCATTTACACTACCTTTCCTTATCAAATTTTTATTTAATTTCATTGCTTTCATATAAAATAAAAATTCTCAATGTTTTATTTGAAAAAACAGCAGAAATGTAAGAAAGTTTTATATTTTATTGGTTAGATATTACAAAAATAAAATGCATCAAAAATAAAATACTTTGTATTATTTATTTACTTTTTTAAGTGATTATTGTGATAGTTAGCTTTTTTCTTCTTCATAATTTAATTGAATAAACTGAATCAGGAAATATTCTTTTGCTATGCAAAAATCAAAATGGTCAGTCATCAGTAATATATATATATTTCACCTGTATATGATATGTAAATCACATGAATTTTTTCAATTGTTATAATATCTTGATAAGGTTCATTTTTTGAACGAAAATCGATTAGATATTAATACATTTATTATTTATATATTTTAAGTATTTAGTTGTCTATAAATTGAATATATTTCATTTTAAAGAATATATATATAAAGATAGCTACCAAGATGTTTTATATAGTATATTTTTTCACAGGTTAGTAATTTTTTAATAATATGTTTAGTAAACTTTATTCATTATACTTTTTTTAATTTAAGCTTTATTTTTATAATCAAATTTTTATATATTTTGAATTTAAAGTAAGGAATTCATTTTCTGCCCATAGGAACTCAAAATTACTTATTTTTATGTAAAGTTTTTTGATTTACAATGCATTTTGAAACATCAATTATCTTTGCTAACCCAGTATAACTTACTGTTTAATTTTATCTAGTCTAACTTGCAATTTCAGAAATATCCCATCCTTACTAATTTCAAAAGTATGTTTATTTTTTCTGAGTCCCCCCCCTCTCTCTATATATATATATGAAAAACAAAAACAAGTTTTAATCACGTTAAAAACTGCTGACGCTTGTATTTATGATCAACGGATGGCGTTTTATGATCGTTTATGTAAACAAACGCTTGATCGTGTTTTTGGTAAAAACGCCATCTGTTGATCATATATATATATATTATAACTTTATGGTTGGGCTTGATGTTTCTCAAGCCATATTTTATCAGTCTATTGTATTAAATCTGTGATTTGATTCAACATATGATCTAATGATTATTAATTTTAGTAGTGAAAATAGATAAATTTAATAAATAGATCTCTTTAGAATGGTAAAGAGTTGGACTGTTCAACATATAGGTTAGCCCCCTGGATTCAGTGTCAGACTTTTCACATATGATTTGACAGATAAATTAGTTTTTTAATATAATATTTTAATGTTGTTATTAAATAAGACCATAGAAGTACTTACTATTTTATTGTTAAATAATAGTTTGTCAACAGACTTAAAATTATAATTATTTTTAAGTTAAACATTATAATTAATTATTAAATATATTTTTACTGCAATCTAAAATATTGTTGAATGGTTTAATCCAATATCATCTGTATTTAAAGGTGGAGATTTATTAATTTTAGGCAAATTTAATCACTTACAATAATTTTATTGGTTTAATATTTTTACAGCCAGCCTCTTGGCTAAAAGTATATAAATTAGACTTGCACAGATTTTATTATATATATATCTGCTGATTCATCTCTCATCATATAGAAGAAAAAGAACATTTTTTTACTGGGAAACAAAATATGGAGATCATTATATTATTCGAAGTGCAGAAATTATTTGAAATTCATTAACTTTTTTTTAAAGTACAAATTATTTATTCTTAACTTACAAATAATGGAGTAAATTTTACTTAACCTGTGCCTATGGAAGAACATGCCACTACTGTCAGCTAATAATTTGAAGAATGGCTCACTATCAAGATAAAAGATATACCAAGGAAATGTCTGTCAAAACTAAATTCAAGTATAATCTGGTCAAAAACCCTTAAGCTTAAAATTTCATAATTTACTTACAAATATTTTGTTTATAATAATTATAAAACATGTTATAAATATTGCTATAATAGATTTGGAATTATAAGAGAAAACCATTTTGGAACTTTCATTTATAAATAAATTTAAAGTGAAATATAATAAAAGATATTTATCTTTTATTGCTAACTAAGTTTCTGATATACTCATAAAATGTTTCTATTAAAATAGAATATTACTTTAAACTAAACCTAGATACTACTAGTTTTCATAATGTTATAAAATGTACAAAATATGCAGGAAAGTAATTTAAAATTGTCTTATTGCATTTAATTTAGTAGTAATAATAGCTTATACTCTCTTAATTCAATAATTATAAATAAATATGCTAAAAATACTAAAGTTCTTAAAATATTTTTATTAAAATTCTCAACTTTAAATTTTTTTGTTTCATTACCTTAAAGTTATATTGAGATAAAACTGGATGTGACTTTATAAAATTTTGCCTGGTTTAAGCATAATTGACACATTCATTAAATAGAATAATAGTCTTTCATCAATATTACGTCAGATTTTAACTTAAATTCCAGTGTACAATTTATCATATTAATAATATTGTAAATGTTAAATGTATAATAGAATATTTTCTGGATATATCAATGATACCATAAAATTAAATAATTATATGCAGTAATAATAACCAAAATCAATTTTCATTTTCAGCGTTTTACTTTTTTCTATTTCAAAATATTAAGTTTTTAAGAGAAGAGATCACAATCATTTAATGATCTGACAATTCCTTAGGATTATTAATTGGATTAATAAATATGTACTGAATATACCCAGGATGTATGATCCTAGTAAATATGTATTGAAATATGTCTTTACAAATTTCTGTGAAAGTAATAAAAGTCATAATGATATTATAGAGGAGAAATTTTATGCTAATTATGTATTAGAAGTTCAAGAGTGGAAATTGATATTTTTCTATAATCTATTTGGTATATGCAAGAAAGAAAATAGTTAATTGCAATATTTATAAAGAAGAAATGCTATAAGAAATATGGAGTAATTCTAATATTGTTGAATAGTCATGAACATTATGAGAGCTTTAGAGAATTCTGCAGTTTTTAGACTGTTGCATTTAAGGCTTTCTTTTCTTCGCAGAAGAAACGTGAAGAAGCTTTATCTAATAATATTTTATTATTAATTGGATGAGTATTGTATTATAATGTTATGTATGTTGAGTGTTATAGGTCCAGCAACCAGTTTCTCATAAAAATTAAGAAAAGATCTAAAACAATTAAAAGTTGAATATAAGCTTGCTCCTGAAACAAAAGAGATATGTAGTAATGTTGGGTTTAGATCTTGTTTATATTTTAAAAGTGATCCCAAGGAAAGGTAAAATCAGTTTAAAATAAAATTGTTAAACTTCATTATGTTATTATATTTTTATATTAATATTTTTTTGGTAAATCTACAATTGCCAAATGACAATAGAAGGTAATATCCAATTTCAATCAATTTAGGCATATTTATATTATGCTTTATATTGTAATACATAATTAATTACTGCTAATGATTATTATAGTTGTGGATCACTTTTGAATTGATAATTGTAATCTTAATTTTCATGTATGAATTAATGATATATTCCGTTTGTTTGATATTCACATTTATATGGTAGATGTTACTTAGTATGAGATTTGATTGTTGCCATGTTAGATGATTATGATATTATGTATTATTATATTTGTTATTTATTCTTATATATATATATTATGATTTTAAACTAATTATTTACTGGAAATACTGCCCATTCATCGAAAAATAATCAGAATATGAAAACAATATTTTCTTTCTGCAACTATTCTTAATAGAACTATTTTTGTCTTTCTTTTTTTGTGTGTCTTAGTTAGTAGTTATATTATTGTAATCAATTAAATAAATATATATTTGTTTTTCCTTCAACAATGAATAAATCTTAATGATAATGAGTATATAAATAATAATTTTAATATACGTTATATATTTTTTAAGTTATATTTTCTATATTTGGCTTACCCCCCCCTTCAAATCTAGCTTTTTTACACATTCGTATTTTTATTTATAAAATATTTTTTCCAGAATTATGCCCCATTCTGCCTTGAATTATAATTCACATAGGTAAAGATAGTATTATTTAGAACCCTCTTATTTCTATTGTAATATCAAATTTACTTTCCAACATATTCTTCTTTGATATACAAATTATCTATTTTTTTTACCTTTATTTTTGT
The DNA here is from genome assembly GCA_028023455.1 of Epiperipatus broadwayi. Classification (NCBI taxonomy): domain Eukaryota; kingdom Metazoa; phylum Onychophora; class Udeonychophora; order Euonychophora; family Peripatidae; genus Epiperipatus; species Epiperipatus broadwayi. Next base: position 2,091,403 of record JAQFVV010000108.1, read on the forward strand.
CTGTTAATTACTATTGCATTCATTAGCAGTATTGTGATTTTATCTTAATGAATGATTTTATACAGATTTTATAAATTCAAACATTTAAAGAACTATGACAACTTTAATACTAAAATGTAATGAATGAAAGCCAATACTAATGCCACATATTCAGCGGAAACATTATAAACATTAAATACAATCTTCATGCATTTTCAATGATGAACACCTTTGTCAAAGGCACTCTTAAATTCAAAACAATAACATTTTTATTATAACAATTGCCTCTGATAACACTATTCAGTTCCAAAAATACCCTGAAGTTGTGGGTTATATTTTAAAGATTTTTTTTTTAAAATATGGTATATTAGAATCATTTTTAGTTTATGAGATAATCTTCACAGATAGATTCAATTATTATTAATTTTTAAACAACTTTGATTTAGTTTTTTTATTTTATATTAATCTTTTTCATGTCTTTTTTTTAATTTACATTATTCTTCCTTTTTATACTTTGTTTAGTAATGAATATTTGTGTGATTTTTTCTGTGATTAACCCAATTAATTTCCTCTATTTTATTACATTTTTAACTCATGAGATAAATTGTTATTATTATTATTTAGTTCAAGGGCTATGTTTTTTTTAGTGCCCTTTTCATTTTGCTCAAACTTGGAAGATATAATGATATTTGTGTTGTGACGTATAAGCTTTAGGTCTAATTTCTATTGTATTTTTTTTTATTTTGATAATATCATAAAACTTTTTCAATCAAATATTATTCATTTGGTTAAGAGTAATTTTTTTTTCTAACTAAACATTTCAGATGTTTATCTAAAAGTTTGTGATGATGGTATTTTATTTGTAATTATATCCTGGCTTATATTGTTATCCAGAATTGATCATTAAATGTTTTTGGAAAACTTCAAATGTTAAGTGGTATTATTCTCACTTCTTCAAGTGTCATTAGCCTGAACAGTGACAGTACTAACATGGAAATTAAACCTAGGATATTTAGATTTGTGAATATTGAATTTAGAATGATGATCTAACCAACTAGGGTATTCTGTTAATAACAAAAGTTGATAGAAATTTGACATATTTATCAGAGAATCTCATAGTTAAGTATATCAAATTTCTACTATTTGTAGCCTTTGACATAATAGCCTAGTTGGTCAGTTCATCATCTTAAATTCAGTATTCATAAATCTAAAAGTTCTGGGATTGATTTTCACGCTAGTACTATCACTAGTCAAACCAGCAACAACTGACGAATAAAAGAAAATAATACTACTCAAAATATTATGCTAGTTAAAAGTATTTTAAAAATCTAAATAAAATTTGAATTTTTTTAAAGACATTTGACAATTAACTGTGGATGATGGAAATAGTCCAATATATAATTAGAAACATTTTTAGATTTTTTTAAAGGCAAGGTAATTGTAATACATAAATCTTGCATGAGAAATTGAGTTAACCATAATATTTTATATCAAAATATTTTATATATTTTTAAATCATATAATCAAAGTGTTATCAAGGCAACTTCTATAAAAAATGTGGAAAATGCTTTTATTTATGGCAATTACCTTGACAACAGATTGAAGATTAACATTGAGAAGGAAGTATGATGGGGTGACTCTATTACAGAAGTTCTGCACAAAGAATTTCTTAGATTAAAATATGAAGAAAAGAAATAAAAGTAAATGAAAATTATTTAAGTTATCTAGATTTTGCAGATGTTGTAGTTGTTTTATAAATAATGCTTTAGAGATACATGAAATGTTGCAAGAGTTATCAGATGAAAATAAAAAGATAGGATTAAGGATAAATATTAAAAAGACTAAAGTAATGTTTAATGGATTTTTTCAAAGGAAAAAAATAAAGCTTGAATAATTATGAGTTAGAAGAAGTTAACAACTGCAAATATCTTTGGTCAGGTTATTATTACAGATGAAAACATAATGGATGAAATTAATCATAGAATTAAACTGGGTTGGACTGCTTTTGGTAAAAATAACTTAATATTAAAAAAAAAAGTCTGTGTTTGAAAAAGAAACTTTTTAATAAATGTGCTTTACTAGTTCTTACTTATGGATCTAAGACTCGAACACTTAACAGAATAGCAATACAGAAACTTCAGACCACTCAAGGAAGTATAGAGATGTGCATGTTAAGACTAACAAGAAGAGGTCAAAAATGAAATACTAGGTGAAAGAACAGACAGATGTTACTGACATCATTGAAAGAATTAAGAGACGGAAGTGGAGTTGGGCTGGACATATTGCTAAAAGAAATGATAATAGTTGGACAGTTGAAATCTTAAACTGGATTCCAAGATATTGTAAAAGACCCAGAATGTGACCACATGTGAGATGGATGGATGAAATAAGGATGTATGCTGGGGTGATGTGAAGAAGAGAAGCTAGAGAATGGAGAAGATGGACTGAATTTGGAAATAATTTCATCCTGCAATAGATCGATAATGTTTGAAAATGATGATGATTATAAAACTTAAATCATCTTATAATTTCTCACTGTCTTTCTCTTTTATATATGTATTTTAAAATCTTGTTTGTTATTTTAATTTATATATATATGTACGAATCTGTAAATCCGAGTATGAATATATTTGTAGACAAATCACTATTTACAAGTATTATCTATAAATTAAAATATATGTTGCAAAAATATTAACATTTCTATTTTAATTCTATCCTATTAAAGTAATCGTTTTTAAAAGTATTTATAATGTATATAGTTTTATGACATTCTTTAGTAATATTAAAAAGTAAATTCTTTTTCTAGAATGAAAAGTTGATTTTTTTAAAACACATATATAATCTTTTGAAAATTACAGTTCATTTGTCGGGTACCATCTGCATTAAACTGTTAAGTTTATTTTAGAGTGTTAAATGAGGCATAGCTATATAGTTCAATGTTTAAAAGGAATGAATATAATTAGCATCATAGATAAATTAAAAACGATATTCTAAAATACAACTTTTAGTAGATTTATTTTGCAGCAAACCAAATTTTAAATCGATATCTATTTGTTTGTATAAAATATATATACACACACTTACAAGTATATTTATATATAGCTATTTTTTAAATTACAGTTGTTTTGGGAGAGTTTTAGTTAACGAAATATTAACACAATACGTACTTGTATGTATAAATGTTACTGTTTTTAAAAATAGTTTTTTACTAATACATCAAAACAAATTAGCCTAGCCAACCATTCAATTTTTAGATGATAAATAGTAACTAATTATTTTTATCTAGAGTATGAGACTAAAAAAAAAACTTATAAACCTTCGCCACATAGTAATTACCAGACTGATGAGTATTATCTTCATCTTTCCTATTTTGGCAACAGAAGAATGCTTTGCCTTGCAGTTGCGATATTTAAAGTTTGTTTTTATTTTTTACATTTTGAAACTCTTCAGTGTAAAACAATAATTATTATTATCCTAGTTTTCATAAGTGTATTAACAAAATTTTAGAATTTCTCTTGAATGTGGTATCATAGTCTCTGTAAGGTTTTGCCCTGACATATAAATTGCTAAACTGATAATAACATAACTTAATTACTTTTCAACAAAATTCAGAACTACAGTAGCCAATCAATGCAATCATAACAAATTCTTACCAACTTTAACATTACTATTAAATAAACAGATAAACAGCATTTCCAGAACTATTATTTCATGGTTTATAATATCATTCTTTGTTTGGCCGCAGAATCCACCAGTAATATTCCAATGTAATAAATATTGGAATACTGCCATAACCAATTGTAGCAATTAATAAAGGCTATTTAGGAAATGAAAGCTTCATGAAATTTTGAATCACTACCTTCTGCCTGCCATTTATCTGTACTGATATCATTTAACTTTTTAAGCAACCAATCATATGGTAAGTAAACGAATATACTTAGAAAGACCCTTGTTATATGGTGATCAATGTATCTCGTTATCTTAATCATGATCTGAAATTCCAATAGACTTAAAAAGGTCTCTCTTTTTTTTTATAAGTAGCTAATGTATAATAAACATAATTAGCCATCAAATACTGGTAAATAAATAGCTTCATCATATTTTTTTATGAAAAGCTATTGAAATGTTTTTTTTCTAAAAGAAAACGATTTATTTTTTGCTTTTTATATTTATACACATTATTTTTCTTAAGCTCTCTCTAAAAATTTACAGTCTTTAACAATAATGTTTAGTGTAAAATCAACTAACTGTTTGCAGAACGAATATTTATATCAATTAAAATTAAATGGAATTGAGTTATTATGTTTGGGTGATCTTCAAAAGTTGATGATTTCAGGTTAGCTGACAGAAATACATGTTCTGCAAAGAGGTTAATTGATTTTTTTTCATCAAATGATTCTCTAAAAAAGTCTATAAATTTCTATAGAGGGCTGAGTAAAACAATGTTAATACGTTACATATTTACACAATGTTCAATCAATATATGGATTTTTTGAATTAATCTATTAAAGAGAGCTTAAAAATTTAACAAAAATTTAGAATCAAAAAAAAGCATTGAAAATAAGTTTGGAACTTTTGCATATTGTAAAATAAAAGAAGCAAATTTAAATAAAGTAGCTAAACTTCATAGGAAATATGCTTACAGTGCTAATTTTTATTTTTATTGTAATCAAGTAAAATTGCTGTCACAAATTCAGAATTAGTACACTAACTTAGCACTAATATAATATGAAAGAAAAGCATTAGAATTTTGTATTCTGAATGCTTTGCTATGACTATCAATTTACGCATATGCTATTTCAATTTTGCCATCTAAAAAAGTCCAGCAATAAATCACAAATAGTTTAATTACTTTTTGTAAATTGTCTAAGGTTTATGATTAGTATTTATTATTTCATTCTTTAGTCATAATTTTCTGAAAGTGATTTATTTTGGTAACTTTTTATTCTGAGTGCAAGATAAAATTAAGAATATATGGTCACTTAGTACTATATACAAGGTATATAATTTTCCTATTATTGCTGATAGTTTATTATTGCTTTTTGTTGGCTTAATATAATTCACAAGTTATAAAATGTAAAAAAAAAAAAAAGATATTTCAAATTCTGTATTATTTATATCAACGACCTATCCTGATCAAATGTTAATCTAAATTGATGTTAAAATTTGGTCATTACTATATATTTCTTTGATATGACAGATAAAGGATTTTATATGTTAACATGATCTAATAAATCCGATTTGCAATGGAATATTTTGTTTATGAAGTTTATGAAGAAAAATTTATGTCACATTTATTTTGAAAATAATTCAAACATTTATTTTTAGATTTAAATATTAATTCACATTTGACAAACACCTTACATTGCTTCCTTTTATATAATACTGCATCCCACCATTCCAACCCAACTAAATTGCCTTCTTATATTTTTAAAAATTAATTAAATAGTATTAATTTAGATTTTTAATAATATGTATGAAGTCTAGTATATTAATTAGCATTTTTTTAAAAAAATATAATATATATGAATATTTTGGCAGTATAAATAATTGTTAGTATCAAGTCACATTATGTTAATACAATCGGGTTTGTTTATTCAATAAAATTTTAATTTTTAATACATATATTAAATTTGCAGTAATATTTTTTTATCAGTATTAAATGTAAAAAAAAAAAAAACCCACTAAGTATTACCATACATAAAAGAAACAATATGATATTAAAATAAAAAATATAAATAGTATGTGATGTGATGTATTATGGCTTCTCCTTAAACGAAGTCAAGAATATCTCAGCAATTATGCCCAGATAAACCTGTTAGCCACTTTATTTTACATTCCCCACTCTAAATTTACTCATAATCTGCTCTATCCCATTTCCACAACATAATCTTTGTCAACTCTATAACCTTTATATCTAAATCCCCCTTATCTTTTCCCAAACCCAGCATAAAAACCAATAATTCACTTTCTGTATAATCACTCTTTTTATATTTATTTTTCCACAACTTCATTATATGTACCCTTTCTGTTTTCAAACATTTACATTCAATTAACAAATGCCAAATATTTTCAATTCCTTCCTTACATAATTTACAAAATAAATCACCCATATTTTTCCATTTACATGTATATTCTTTTGTAGCTAAAGATCCCGTTCGAGCCGTAAACAATAAACTACTTTTTACTATTATCATATATTAACTCACTCCTAATATTCTGTTTATTTCTATATATATATATATATTTAAACTCTTTTTACTCTCCATACTATTTCTCCATTTCTCTAACTCACTAGTCTTTATTAATAAATTTATTCTTTTATCCCATTCCTTACTACTATAACACTCAATAATTCTCTTAACACAATAATCCCATCTTTTGTACAAATATACAAACGTCCCATACAGTAGAGCCACCAAGTGTGAGCATATACAATTATGCTTATTATAACACTTGATATTTCTTATTTTGAAACTTAGATTTCTAAGTCAATATCCAAAAATACTGAAATGAATTATTACAAATCACTGATAATACCTTCATGTTTGTTTTGTCTTTTGTTGATTGCTGCAATTCAAGTTTAATCAAAGTCTTGAACATTTAATTATTATTTATATATTATTTTGCCAACTCTTCTACAGAATTATTAATTAATTCAAGAACTCTTGATAAAAAAAGTCATTCCCAGAATATCTCTTTTTTTATGACTAAATAAAAAGACTCCAATGAATTGTTTGTAGAAGGAATATGATGTGCTTACCAATTTTTGATGTGTTGTGAATCATTGCAGTTTTATGTATACAACAAATCCTATTTGCTCTTTTTGAAGCCATTTTTTAATAAAATAATACTAATGCTTTTTCAAATCTATTTTGATTCAATTGCAATGAGTTGATGTCTTCTACTCTTTTTTTCTTCAAGCTCTTGTCCACTAATGATTCAATTTTTTTTTTATAAAGTTACTTTGTTATATGTGCCTAACATGATAAAATGCTTACTATCATCAAGTATTTGATTAATTGCATTTTGATTTGCATTTAAATCATCAGATATTAAATATTATAAATCAATATATTCATTTATTTTATTTAGGCAGTCAATAATTGATTGAAAAATAAATTGAAAATCTGCTATTTTTTCATTTGAACATACCGTAATGATGATAATCAAGATCTCTAGTGTCAATAATTATAACTGGCATGTCTTTTGATGTCATTTTATAATTGGTATTACATGAATTTTGGTTTTAGTTTTTAATAAAAGTGAAAGGCTGAAACCTTCTCACATGTGCTTTAAAAATGCTTATATGACAGCCAATGATGACTGTATAGGGAGCTCTCAAGTCACAACACAAGACAAAAATTTTATAAGAAAAAGATGGTTCTGCCTTCTTCTTTGCTTAAATTTCTATATATATAAGCCAGTCTGAAGCATTTTGACTTAAGAGTGTAAAGTTTTTAAACATCTTCACATTTAACTCACTGTGTGTTACTTCTAAATCAAACTCTGACATTTGAATCTATGCCATCACACTCTTCTCCTTTCTTTGTCTCATTCAACTCATCAATATAATTTAATTGATATGATCCCATAAATTATAATTCATCAGAATGTGGAATTAGGTTATGATGTAAACATAGATATTCAAATTCACCAATACTTATTTCAGCTGACCCATACATTTGTTTTCTTAGTTTCACTAAATAACTAGGCAGTCTCATTTTGTTTTTAGGTTTAAATCATTCTTACTTAAGTTTTCAAACATCTTTTTGCCTTTAACTTAAATAGCTTTTTAATTTCTTCTTTCATTTGACTTGAAAGTTTTAATGTAATTTCTATTAGAACATTTCTTTTATGCTCCACATGTGTTTATACTTTTGTTTTTATTGTTAAAAAATAAATATAATCCAGATTTGCATTGTTGCTCTCTTCTTTTTACTATGTTATAGTGATAATAAGTTTTATTTCCATCTATTATATTACTTGTATAATTGAAATTAATTATTCCTGCATTTGTTGATGCTCTTTATTATTAAATAATAAAAAAAATATATTCAATCTGTATTGCTTTTTCTTTAAATTTAGTTAGAAATTGAACTCCTTGTCAAGCGTTGTTAGCTGAGTGGTCATCGCAGCCGCCTTGCAAGCAAGTAGTTGGTTGCAGACGGTTATGGGTTCGCCTCCCGGCTGATGCTATGACATGTGAAAAAAAAATGAACTTCTTTATTTATCTCTTCATCAGATATACATTCCTTTATATTTGATGCAATTAAGATAAAAGTTTTAATTTTATTTAAAATTGTATAATTTCAATACATTTATTAGCATATCCAACTGAGCTCCAAATGGCAGCAATCCTTTACGGATAGACACATTGAGATTTTATTATAAGTGGCCACCTATTTAAAATATTGACAAATTATTATATTTATAAATATTTTAATTTAAAAACAGAGATTTTGTATTAATTGATACAATACTGATCACTCATATTACATACTGATATTTTTATTATGAATGCTGAACTTTTAAAATGTTGACTTAAAAAGATATAAAAGTACAAACTTAATAAATAGCAGTCCTATTTGTAAATACCATACTAATGGATAAATAATAAAATAATCATATGATTAGTTGCCTAGGAAATCATACTTGAGCACTCACATGGAAAGTTAAAAACACATTGAGATTATTTTATTTTACTCAAGGAATCGTTCGTTTTTTTGCACCACTCTGTTATTGTATTGATCTGCAAAGAGCAATGAATAAATAATTACATATAATAAGACAAAAGAAATTAAAAACTCATTATTTGTTAGCTTATGACTTTTCTCTGACAATAATGAAAACTGAAAATGATCAACACATACTGTCTGAGATTTATTTCATTCTCCAGTAAAAAGTAAAAAAATGTTTAGATTTATTTATTGACCGACCAATATTGGAATCATCTATTTTGACGTCACTTATTTGGGAAATTTCTGAACTTGCTTGGGAATGACTCTAAGTCATAAAAACAAGACAAATTAATGTTCTAACTACTATGTCTTGTTGTTATTATATATCATCATTATCATCATCATTTTCAACATGATTCCATTGCAGGACAAATCAAGTATTCAACCCATCTCTGATCTCTGTATAATATATTGAAAAATAAAAAGAATTGTAATAAATGATTTTTGGTTTTACAATAACAAGTTTATTATTTTTCCACAATGTATTTTTCAACTCCATTCAGAAAATTACCTTGTTGTGCAATCATTCTTATTCTGTAAGAAATGTATAATGAACCCATCATATACATAATCAGTAGAATCTCTTGACAATAAATATAATCGATTCCAGTTGCATATTCACTAAATGGTCTGTTCAATTAAAGATACATTGAAATGCATTTATTTAGTAGTAATCAGTTCCAGATTCACTATTTGGAAAAAAATGTATACCCCAAATAACCATTCAAACATGAAAAATATAATACAAAATCAAAAATTTAAGTAGAAAAAATGCATCTAAAATTAATTTGTTATATTAAACTTTTATATACTACACTGCATATAAAAATTTGGACTAAAATTGAACTTGAAAAATATAAAACAAATATTATATTCATGCTATGTGTTATTTGTTTTTTGTTGATCACATTAATGAGAATTTCCATGTATTCCATGATATTATAGTGGAAATTTCATTTACATTCAATGAATATCTCATTACACTTGTTTAAAAAGTTATTTCATATTCAGCATTTAGATCTCTTGTAGTTTTAGTAATTTCTAGCTAGCTCACAATTTTTTTTATTGGTTTAGATGTTAGATTATTAATTCCATTTTTTAATTCATAGCTAACATTAGTAGGTAGTGTAAATGTAGAATATTTATTAAAAAATACAACATTTTTATTACTAAATGTGCAATTAGCAGATAAGGAAAAAAACTGATAACTAACACCTTATAAAATGTGAAAAAGATGTCAAATATGCAAATGAAAATAAACATTCTAAAACATTTTGTATATCACTATATTATGTTAGCCAATGACATTCATTGTAATTAGTAATTTCATATTCGGCATTATAGTCAAAATTGTTTACATTATTAAAGCATAAAGATAAGCTTAGTTTTTAATTCTCAAAATAATTTTATTTTAATATATTTTTTTGTTATTTCTAAAAATGTTTTTAATACTAATTAAACTAGAGAACAATTTTATTTTGCCACAAACTTTACTTGAAATTAAGACCATTTATATATATGTAAAATGATTGTTCAGTTTAAGCCTCAGAAAGTAAAAAATTAAACCACTAAACATCACATGATCACTATTTCTTATGTTTGCTCAAGTTATAAAAACAGTAAAAACTCTTCATACAGTAGTGATTCTCAGTGCAAGCCAGAATAATCAATCAATGGATGCAGGAAGATTTGTGCATAAAATCCCTATCTAGTGGCTCTACTCATCCAATATCCCCAGATAATGCACAATGCTAGCTGGAATCTCTATAAAATATTTTAAACATCTCACAGTTATATTATTTCAGTCACACTTTCCTTTTAATTAAAGAAAAGTCTTTTGAATGAGCTGCAAAATTCAAACTTTTTTTTATTTAAAGGAGTAGTGTGGCTAAAATAATAAAGCTGTGGGGTATTTAAAACACATATATAGAAATTTTATAATGGTAGCACATCATAATGGTGAGACCATTAATATATCTTTTGTATGAATTGGAATTCAAATCCAGATTTGAGTTTTATGTACAAAATGTATAGAAATGTATATATTTCTGTTCACCAGCAAAATAAATGTGGTCAAATTTGTATTGACCATCAACAGTAACCCCCTTCTCCCAAACACATACACATCAAACGCTATACTGGAATTGAGGAAGGATAACTTTGGTAGCAAAACACTAATACTATGTCAAAATAAACTGTGACATTTATTGAAAAAGTTAATGGAGAGTATTTAAAAATCTTTTTTATAGTGAATAACTAATAGTAAAGTAATTTTTAAAAAATTTAACAATAATTAATTATTAAAATATGAATTAATATTTAATTGTATAATTAAAGTTGTATGACTAATTGGATTGTGTAAACATGTATTTATTTTAAGTTCTGCTATTTTTTTAAAATGTTTAAATTTATACATAATGTATAAAATTAAAAAGATATTAAATATTTCAAATGAAGTAAATCATCTTGTTTGCAGCTAATGTGATAAGGTGAATTGTTGAGAACAATCGTTATAAATTAAAGTCCAATATGTAGGCATTCCTCAATAGTCTGACTTTAATAGTATGAAAAAAGATGATAGTATCCTATTATGCATTCGGAAAAGTTGAGAGTTACACTAATATAAGTAACAATAAAATATAAGTTAGTTCATTCAGAGAATATTTGGAATGCTTGTAAGTCTATAAATAAGACTTACTTGCTCACAGCAACATGCCTAGATCTCTTATGATGATATTTGTATAAAAGTAAGAATTGATAGTCCATTGATCAAAAGTGATTATTTCATAAGTGGATTGAGTGTTTAACATGTATAATAGGGATAATATTTTGCTATGACCATCAGTAAATCTTAGTACTCATTCTTCAAAAGTCAATTTGGTTATTACAAGTTTGAAAAAGCAATCATTGACTTTTAAATACAATTGTAGCTATGTTTTAGATTTAAATATGAAATTGGTGGAATTGAGAAAAAAACACTGACTTAGGACGAAGTTCCTATGTTTATTTTAAAGTGGACATTAAATTGCTCCTTTCATTTGAATTCAGTGCAAAAATGTACTATAATAAGCTGCACATAATAGTGACTGTGATAAATAAAATTTTAAATGACAAAATAAAAGAAACCGTGGCCCAGAATTTATAAGAATGGACTACCTTTTTTACCAGTATTGAGACTGCACTATATTATATTCGTACTTTTTTTATTTTTACAGTTGGTGCCTGAGCAATTATCTGCTTAACCTAGAAATTTTACTATCCAACAAAAAATAACTAGTTATACAATACTGACCACGTCTCAATGACCTAAAAGTTTTCTATCAAAAAAAAAAAATACTGGTCTCTTGAAGAAAACTTTAAAAACTTTCTTCTTAGGCTTGAACCCAGATCATAAACATGACAAAAAGATATACTACCACTAAACTATGGGGCTATTTTTGATTGAAATATTAAACCAGTTATGCTTTTACATAAATTTTAACTAACATTCTGTTATTATCAATTTTTTAAATAAATAATAAATATAATTTTATGTTTTAATCACCATTTTCATTTTTTCCTCAGGTATATAATTTTAGATAAAGAATAATATTAGTGCATTTAATTGACTTTAGTCTAGATTTAATTTATATTCATACACGGTCATCCCTGATCTATATACACATAAAATGAAATGTCCATATAAAATAATTATCGTAATAAAATTGTAATAAAAATAATGAATTATAACAGTAATAATATATTTTATAGATAATTATATAAATCACAGAAGTATTTTCAGTTGATATTTTAACCTTGATCAACTGAAAACCATTTAAATTAAAAAAAAAAAGCTTTATAAAATCACTAAAAAGCAATAAATTTGAATAAATGTAAATAAAATAAAATGTTCGCTATAGAATAATTATTGTAATAAAAATGATGAATCGTAACAGTGATAAGATTAAGAAATTAACTGAAAGTACTCACTTCTGTGGTTTATTATGGTTATTTATAAAATATATTATCATCTTTATATATATGTCAAAGCATTGACTGGGAAGCAAACCCGGGCCAGCTGCTTGGAAGGCAGCTATGCTAACTGCTAGGTGACCAATACTTGACAATATACTATAATTTAATTTAGTTATTAGTATTTGATTTGTAGTCTTAAGTTTATATGATTGTATATTTTACTACTAACTGTAGAAAGGGTCTAGAGACATTTTATTATCTGGTGGATCATCTGGAGCATACTCACATAAGAAGGTAATGAATGGTGTGACTGTGTATGAGTTGATCTACAATATGATCAAACAAGGGATTGATATTGTGATAAAAAGATGTTGAACAACAGTTTTATGATTATTTCAACACTGTTCCAATGTACATTAAAAATTAATGGCATTTATTATGATGCGAGCACATCAAATATATAATATTTTTAGATTCTCCTTCTTTTGATTAAAGGTCAAGTAATGATTTTAGTTTTTATTAATAGGAATATACTTATCAATAACTGTTAAAATATATTCTTTTTTATGTTTTTCAGTATCTAATGTATAGAGCTTATCTGTGGAAATGTCTTTTATATAATTATTTTCAAATTCAACAGATATTTTTTGATCTTTTAATTTTTAACATACATTGCAAATTTTAAATATTTAATTTTTTTTTATATTTTTTTCAAAATATACCAATTTTCTTGAAAAAATCTCAGACCAAAAGGGTTAATATATTTGCCTACATATTCTTGACTTGGATTTAATATCAATATTTTTTTCAGATTGCAAGAAAAATTAAGATTTTGCTTTTGGGTAATCAATCCAAATATCTATTTATTTAAGATGGCTATTGAGTTATTACTAACTAGAGATTAAAATAAAAACTACAAACTTTCACCTGCCACTTTATTATGCTATTTTTCTCTCTTTCAAAAGAAGCTGAAATGATCTTTGTCCTATCATAGGAAATTTAATCTCTGTTTTTACCAGATGATTTTTCTCGTTTATAGAATAGATAAATTGGAATGCAAAAATAAACCAAGATTCTATTCATCAACAGATTTCAAAAACTTCATTATTAAGAAATTATGCATTTTATATTATATTGTTCAATGCTTTTTATTAGTGCTTCTTTATTAATGCTTCAGGTGATTAGTGATCTTCAGAACTATAAATAACAAACAATATATTACTTAACTATTTTTGTAACATAACATTTTATAATATAACATAAAGAATAAAATATTTATATTAAAATATACATATTTAAAAAGCATTAAAATATTATAATACCATTTATAACCTTGAAGAAGATTATTAACCAAAAGAAATATTGGGAGAAAAAACAACATTTAAAGCATTAAGAACAAAAAGTATAAACTTGGTCATCATTAAATGTTATAATGCATTATCATGATTCTTAGAGTGGACAAATTAACGATATAACAATTACAAAAGCATTTAGCCTTTTAGTTTGGATGTTATACAGTAATTTTAATATTATTATTTTATGATTGAAATAATAAGTTCTATTATATTAATAGTTTGTCTTGCGTTGTTAGCCAAGAGGTATCGCAGCCGCCATGCAAGCAAGTAGTTGGTTGCAGACAGTTGTGGGTTCGCGTCCCGGCCGATGCTATGACACATGGAAAAAAAAAAAGACTCAGTTTTAAAAAATACGGAAAAGAAATTGTATAAATATCAAAAAGAAATCATTAAAAAATGACTATCTGTAGAAAAAGATAAAGTAAAAGTTATAAGAACCAAGATTAGTCAGAAGAAAATGCTAAATAAAGTATATCACCAAGAAAATCAGTTTAGCAAATGTTTGAAAATTGAACCAAAAAAAAACAACAAATCATAGCCTTTACAAAAAGTTAATGCAGAGTCCCAAAATATTATTTGTCTTATAAAGCATAAATTTTCATATTTCAGAAGAATTAGACAAATTTAAGATACCCATATAACAGAAATTAAAAAAAAAAAGTACTGCAATTACACAAACTGGTGAAATACTAAAATTTTGTTAATTTACCAATTTTTATTTTATAATGAGCTAAAATATATTTTTTATAATCATTAGGATATTCAATAATCCACAACATATTGCTTGGCTTGGTCTAAATTAAAATAATTATTATTTGTTTTTATGATACAGGGGTTTCTTTAATTATATATATTTTAATGTGTATCATCATCAAAGAAATGACAATTATTTTTAATATGTATTATTGTATCATTTAAAAAAAGCTAAAGGTTCAAAGTGTTGCAGTTTTAAAAACAGTGAGTGTGCTGTGGTTTAAGCTACGTTATTATTTATAAACAGTTACTTACTAACTTTATAAAAATAAAATTGCAGAAAAATGAGTTTAAACTTTGTAAATAAAATGAAAACAAAAATCTCATGAAATATTGATTATTGCATCATATTTCATTTGACTACTGAGATTCAAGTCTACTGAATGAACTAAGAAATTTTTCACTGGACAGAATAGATAAAAAAAAAGTTTCACATATCTGATCATAACCAAAACAGTCATCTATCCAGTATTGGACAGAACATGTTAAGTATCTATTAATATTGAAATGGTAGGGTGATCAGGTTAGTCAGCTTTGGATTAACAAGCTAATAAAAATATGATTATAATATGATATTTAGGAAAAAAATGTCACATTTCTACAAGTTCTGAGTTCATGATTTCTTTTTATCCTTAAATAGAAAAATAACAATTTTAGCCAAATGATTCCACATTATTTAATTTTTTACATACTTTGGGGACGAAAAAATTTAAAAATTCTTATAGTATTTAATACTAAGCTTGCATTTTATACACAATTAATGAAGCTACACATAACAATTGATAAGCTAAGTGCTTTTGGAAATTCTATGTTCCCATATTCATAGTTCTTTTCACTAATAGTTAGTAAAAAATATTTTTTAATAAAAATATTTTCAAGTGTATATCACATTGTTTGTACATGTATATCTGGATATATGTCTTGATAGAAACTTATGGCTAGTTACCATAGATAATGATTAAGAACTTTACCAAACTGCTATTTGTCAAAAATCATATATATCTAAGAGATTTCCATAGATTTTATGGATGTAAAATATTATATATTAAATGTAATAGAAATATATAATAGCTTTTAAATAACATACTATAATGCATCTTTGTTTTATCCTTCAGGTAAAATAGCTAACAGATACTATCTAAAATAAATATTTCAAACTTAATTAAAACCAAAAATGTTACAAAGTTTTGTCTGGCCCAGATTCAAAAATCCATGTCACAAAAATGGCACATTGATATGAAAAATACAGTAATTTTTGGACATTCTTTGCTTAAAGGTTAAATTCTATGTACATATCCAGATTACTTTATTTTATTCTATATCCTACTTTTTCTTTAAATTAAATATGCTTTCTTTAAATTTCTTTCTTTTTTGTCTTTTCTTCTAACCTCTTACAATTTTTTCAAGAATCATCTTTTATTTTCTATCTCTAAATATCTGTGCAAATGATTTGTCTTTTTTTTAATAATGTTTTTTCTTTTACTTTTTCAAAATGAAAGCATTTCTAATCGTTCTCATCATCTATCAGTAAATGCTAACTGTATAGAAAATTTTAAACTTTATCCAAACTTTTCAAATACAAACACAAATAGATAATACAGGTTAATAATGACACAACATTTCGAGTAGTATTATTCTCCACTCTTCTTCAAGTGTTGATGGCCTGACCAGTGACAATATTAGCATAGAAGTTAAACTCGCACCTTTAGATTCTCAAATATCAAATTTAAGGCAAATGCTTTACCGAACTATTGGTTAAAGTAAATGCAATATTCAAGAATCTAAAGGAACAATTTGATTCCTATGCTAATACTGTCATTGGTCAGGCCAGCAATACCCGAAGAGAGGAAAATATTACTACTCAAAATGTTGTGTCATTATTAACCTGTGTTGTCTATTTGTGTGTTATTACTAACAAGTTGTTTGTATTTGAAAAGTTTAAATAAAGTTTAAAATTTTCTATACATTCAACATTTACTGATAGATAATGAAAATAGTCCAACATATTATCACATTTAATATACCATCATCACAAACCTTCAGACAAATATTTCTAATTTTGTTTCTATTTTCTTTTTTTAAAATATGTTAAGTGATATATATATAACTGAAGTCAAGTTGAGTTCATTAGGCACCATATACTTCAACTAATGATGATCATTTTCAGTAATAGTTTGCCATTGTCCATCACTTTTAAACCAATTTATTTTAGCATTACAATATTGAACTACATTACAAATCATTAATGGGCATTTGATATCATTAAAATGCATATATATATATATATGCAGAGAGTGAAGATTCCTCCAGTTGCCATGTATAAATAATTTCATATTGAAATTGACTCTACTTAATATTTCCAAGATAGAATCACTAAATATTCATTTTAATAATCTTGTGAATGATAAATATCCCTGTTAATATGTAATATTAAAAAAAAAACTATGGGCTATAATGTCATGTAAATATATTGAAAACAAAGATCTCTCCAATTGGTATATATAAATAACATTAACATCTCACAGAAACTTGTATGTAATTATCAAAACAATTAATAAAATTTTATTCTCAGAATTAACGTTATCTAAATGTGCCTTTCATTAAATTTTTTGGATTGCAGGCAAAATGAGTTTTATTTTGTGTTTTGGCTGTTAGACACAACTTCTGCAAGAATTTTAATATTATTTATATTCAGAAATTGGAGAAATTTTGCTCTCAATATATTTACATAATATTTCTCACTGTAAATATTTTAATATTATATATACAGAATACAGGAATAATAATAATGAACTTTTATAAGGAATTTTAATTTAAGAAAAAGATAATTTTTTGCATTCAAAACTTATGTATATGATTGATTTAAAAATATACATTCATTTTGAATGTGCTTCAGATAAAGGCTCTACAAATAAAATTGAGATAAAGAGAGAAGACAGATTGTTCTTTTATCTAAAAAAGTTTTATCTAGTGTGTTGGATTGAGAGTATTTCATTACTTAATAAATCAGTAGTTAGAGTATTAATCTCAAAACAAATTCTGAAGACATTTCAACTCTCATTGTAAATGAAACATACCATGAGAAAATACTAACAAATCACTGATTCAGATACATTTGAGGAAACATCCATGAACAGCTTCCATCAAAATAATGGTAAATCATCCTTGCAAATATAACAATATATTGATTGGAATTGATGTTTTTCAAATTTGTTTAAATATATTTCAGATATGTATTTCAAACTATATTAATTTAACAGCTGGACATATTTTAAAGGTGTGTTTTGATAAAAGTGTAATTAATAAAATATGTTCTGAACTCTGCCTTGATTAATATATATGAAGGCTTGCATTGTTCATTTCAACAAAGGTGTGATTTTACAGTAATGAAATATTAGTACCACATCCAGCAAATTAAAACCCAAATTAAATAGCTTTATGATTTTGCCAATATATTTTTTAAATTTTAAGCACAATATTTAAATTAAACTTTTGTAATGTTTTTATGTTGATGGATAGGATATTCAAATTTCATTTCCATACAGTAGATTATAAATAAAATGAGTTGTATATATAGATAACTTAGTGAAGTAGATAAAATATTTAAAAGCAGCAATAACATAAATAAAGGCAAAATTCTCTAACAGTAGTGCCACCCAGTGTAAGCCAGAGTAATAAATGACTGCAAGAAAGTTCATGTATAAAATCCCTATCTAATGCCTACTCATCCAACATCCCAGATTAGTTTCTAACTTGTGGCTTTCATCAGTGAGGAGCTTGGCATAATCATATAGATCTGAACTCAATTCAGCATCTATACATTTGCATGTCTTTGGTTTTTTGATAACCATAGTCACCATCATCCCATTTTTTTAGGATTGGTATTAAACCATTAAACATCACATGATCACCATTTCCTATGCTAACACAAGTTGTTACCCAGTGTAAGCCAGAGTAATCAATAGATACAAGAATGTTTGTGCATAAAACCCTATCTAGTGCCTGCTTATATGACTATACAAGCGACTGAGCTTAGATTGAAAACATTATTGTGTTTCATTTTGGACTCATAGCTTTATATAGTTAGCAAAATAAGTGTAAAAGTGGTTGCTGGGGATTGCATTGGATCCTAAGATCTAGGTGCAGTGCTCTCAGATACAAAGCTCTTATTGATGAAAGTCACAAGCTAAAATCTAGTCTGGCATATTAGATGAGTAAGCATTAGATAGGGATTTTATGCAAAAATCTTTTTACATCCATTGATTACTTTGGCTTTCAATGAGTGGCACTAATCTAGGGAGAGTTTTGCCTATATTTTAACAGCTTGTGCAAGCATTGGAAATGATGATCATATGATGTTTAATGGTTTAATATCAATCCTAATAAAGGGGATGATGGTGATTATAATTATTAAAGAACCCAAAACACTAAAAGGTATAGACACTGAACTGGGTTCAGATCTATATGACTATACAAGTGAATTCAGACTTTATAATTAACATAATGTGGCTGCTGGAGGATAGAATTTGATCCTAAGATCCAGGTGCAGTGCTCTCAGATCCAAAGCCTCTCAATGATGAAAGCCACAAGCTAGAAATTAGTTTTGGGATATTGGATGAGTAGTCACTAGATAGGGATTTTATGCACAAACTTTCTTGCATTCATTGATTACTCTGATTTGCACTGGGTAGCACTACAGTAAAGAGAGATTTGACTCTGTTTAACATCAGCAGCATATTGGAATCTGGATTAATATCCAAGTCCACCTTTCTACTTGTAAAACTACTAAGGTATTAAAATTAGTATACAATCTCAAGTTGCTGAGGATTTTTCTTTCATCACTGGCTGATAAAGAATTTGAATTTTTGAACATTAATTATTAAACAAAAGTTTTTAAATGTTGCATTTAAAACATTAAGAACATTGTGTAAATCATATTTTGAACTAGCAAAAATAGTATGATCATCAGCATATTGTAAATCCAGAATTCAAGAAATTCTAGTATTCACTTAAAATTGATTCAAATTAAAAATTTCACAATCAAACCTATATTAGAAATTGATCCCTCTTTAATTATTCCATTTACAAATGATTCCAAATACCACTGTCATAAAAATTAAACCAATATTGGAGCAAGAACACATTCTTGTTTAACAGTTTTTTTCAAATGCCTCAGATTCTCCACCTGTAATAATAATAACACTTCTTCTCATTCCATCATATATAATGTTAATAAATTTTAGTGAACAATAACTAAATTCAAACAATGACAGAAAGGCATCCTATTAATTGAATCAAATATCTGAATCAAATTAATGAAAATAATATATAAATCATTTCTTTGTTTCCAAGATCATTCTTGCATTTGTCTTACAATGAAAAGTATATCTATAATACTTCTTAATCCTCTAAAACACATTAAGGCCTATGATAACCATTCATTTATAACTGGTAGCAACCTATTGAACAAAATTTTTGAAAGCACCTTTGCTATAGTAGATTATAATAGTCCATGATAATTAATATCCATTTCCTTATTTTTTTAAAAATTGGAACAATAAAAATGACCTTAAGATTTGATGGTCCAACTTTAGAAATCTGTATATTCCTTTAAAAAATCCACTATATTTGAAGCGAATATATCATCATATTATAAAAATTTCCGAGATATTTCTCCAGGACCTGCAACCTTTCCATTTTTAAGATTATAAAGAACTGTTTGTCCTAAATGAGAAAATTAAAATGAATCTATCATTAAAAGTCTTACATCTCATTTCTTGTACCATTATTCAAAAGATGATCAAAATACTCTTTCCACCTGTTCAAAATAATTGTCACATATGCAAGAGTGCCATTGCTGGATTTAGTAGAATTATAATACTTGGGCCACATGTTGCTTTCAAGGCATCAAAAAATATTTAGAATGACCACAATCAGTGAATATTTGTATTAATCTTTGAAAATTTAATTCACCAATCATTTTTAAGTCTCCTTGTTAGTTATTGAATTTCTTCCTTCAGTTCTTTTAAATTTATTATAAAGTACCACATTAAATCTATCATTCTGCCATATGTTTCTTTTAAATCAAATATAATAATAAAATCATCATCAATCATAATCCTTCTTTTTAGCAAACCTAGGAGTAGATTTTCTTGAATCCATAATACACTCTTAAAGAGAATTCCATCCTTCAATACTTTGACAGTCCTGAAAATCCAAATTAGTAATTTTAGAGTGTATAGTAGATTCTTTTAAAGAATGAATATCAAAAAAATTTATATTCATTCTTTAAAATAATCTACTATACACTCTAA
Source organism: Epiperipatus broadwayi (assembly GCA_028023455.1). Classification (NCBI taxonomy): domain Eukaryota; kingdom Metazoa; phylum Onychophora; class Udeonychophora; order Euonychophora; family Peripatidae; genus Epiperipatus; species Epiperipatus broadwayi. The sequence goes on from JAQFVV010000108.1 coordinate 2,112,499, forward strand.
AATTACTAATTTGGATTTTCAGGACTGTCAAAGTATTGAAGGATGGATCTATTTTTTAATGCAATGAGTATTTTAATCTTGAATTACTAATCTATGAGCTGTTCAACAGTTTAATCTTGTAAGTGCTTGTGTAAAGTGAACTCCTCATGTATTATAGCTCCTAACTATAATGTAATCTATTAAATGACATTGTTTTGAGTGTGGGTGCATCTATGTTCCTTTATAGTAGTTTTTCTGCCTCAACAAAGTGTTTGTGAAAGTCAATCCATGAGTTGTACATAAATTCAATAATAACAAACCATTTGATTTTACAGCACCAGTATCATTATTTCCAATAACTTTTGACCAAAGTTTATATCAACATAACTATTAAAGTCTCTGAGAAAACAATCATTAAAGGGTATTGCTGGAATAATAATCCAACAAGAATTAAAAGCTTTGCTTCTCTGAATCTAAGATTGGAGTGTAGGCACTAATAGAATGAGCACTGGCATTATTATGCATTAGACTTTTATTGATATAATGAGGAATTCCAATAATAGAAGATATTATATCAGATTTCATATAAAATCCAACAACATACATTTTTATTTCACTGCATGACCTGCCTTTATGAAAAACCTGTGTTCATCCATCTGTTCTATTAAACTTCTCACTGGGAGATGGATTTCATTAAGAGCAGATATATCAATTTTAAATCTTGACAGCTTTTTAGCCACCAATATAGTATTCTGCTTTGGTGTGAAGAATTTGTATCAAGTAAAATTTGCACATTGCATATACCTATATTTAGAAAAAAGCAGATTTATGATACTTATATTTAAAATTATCATTGCCTCTTGCTTTAAAACTACTAATATTTTTTACTAGTTTTATTATTTCTAATACTAAAATGAGTAATTCTCCAGGTGTGACCAAATAGCCAGATTGGGATATAGGTTATTTTAGACATTTTCTGGACCCTTCTACTTTTATAGTAAGCAGGAGGATCCCTAAGTAGGGCTATCTGAACATACAATATTTGCAGCTAAAACTCTTGTCTCACTGAAATCTAGCTCCAAACTGACTCAGTAGTGATTGTATTGCCTCAAGCAAAGATCATATTAAGGATTATCAGCCTGTCTCCACTACTTTTTTTTTAATTCTCAAAGGCTTGAACTAAAAGAAAAAGGGAAGTGTGATCAGAAATGCTGTGTATGCAGTTAAAGAATGAAAAAGTTGTTACACAAATGCACAATCCCATTTTTACAATTATTATAAGCACATGTCTGATAACATGAGACTAACAATACCAGGCTCTACAATAACAAGTGACTGAAGAAGAGAAAGACAGAAAAGACTATTTTTACTAAAAACAATACTTAGTTCTTGTTGAACTAGCATCCTACCCATAAGGCAACAGGAGCTCTTGGGCAAGAGCTGTTTATTTATTATTCACAGTTAGCTCCATATCTAAAGAATATTCTACTATCTGCTACTTGCAGAGCTTGTTAATAAATATGGACATACATTAATATTGTGCCCTTTACTATAGGTCAGAAATAGTCCATCACAATAAATTATTAAAAATTTTAAATTTTGGAATATGTTCTCTTGATGTGTTAATTATATTGTGTTAATAATGTCTAAAAGTACAATTTAAAGCTAAATGAAAATATGTAATGCATAATATTATAATGAATCACTTAAGAACAGTTAAATAAAATTAAAAATATTATTTCATATGGTTGAAAAGCTGGCCATAATAAATAACACAGCTATAAATATTTAAAAGTATGTTTAAAAGGTTCAATTTTAAATAGTCTTAAACATGTAGTTAAATAAATGTTATGTTTAAATTTATAAATCATATTTAATAATCATAATTAATATCGTATATTTTAAAAGTTAGTTTTATAGTAGTGAAAGTTGTATTTAGTTCTATATTTTCCAAATTATTCTTCAAAATTTTATAATTGTATTATTTTATTTAATACAATAAGTGTAGCAATTTATTATTTATTTCCAGACAGTAAATTGGATAATCTGTATTGGTTATTTCAGTCATGTGATTCATCTAATAATATATGGTTGCACACATTTTCTTGCTAGTATTTATTAGTAAAGTTCAAAATATTGTAAAATTGCATTATAGAATTGGATAGAATTATTACCTATCATAAGAGCTAATAATAAATATTAAGTTAACTGTCGTTATAACATGTTTAAACAATGCAATAAAGATGAATACAGTTAATAAAAAAGTTAAATATTTTGTTAAAATAAAAAATAGATAAATTAAATATTAAAAGTGGAATAATAAAATATTTAAGTAATTTAGTAAAGTAATAATTGATTTAAAGGTAGTATTTAAATAATAATTTTTAAAGTTTTAATACATCATAATTTTTATTTTGAAATTTAACTGTGTAAGTTTACAACATTATGCAAATTTGGTATCAAACCAAAAGTAAGAATCAAACAATAGAATGACATATTTACTGGGATATAAATACCATTGCAGTTGATTTATCAGTGTGTGATTAATAATGTATTAAAGGTAGGAATCATATCAGAAGCTATCAAGGTAATTGTAATTTTACTATTTTAGTGCTCTCTTATAATTTTATTTGCAAAAGCTAATAGGTATTATTTTAAAAAGTATTTTGCAAAAAGAGAGTGTAAACTAAAAAAAATATTTTAATAACTTCATTGAATATGTGTTGCTAGTTTTAAAAAGTTTTCTTGCCAGAAGTATTTTATCAAAATCTAATTTAGAACTTCGCGATAATAAAATGGATATAGCAAGAAGTAAAATATATTCAATTTATAATATTTTTAAAATGTATATATTTGTTGATACAGTTTCATTAATGCTGAATAAGAGGACTGTTCTAATGAATAAAATAGTAGTATGGACATTGTACAAGAAACTTAAATGGAAAAACTGTTTGCTGTCTAAAAGTAAAGACGCATTATTTTATATAGTAAGATAAGCTTGTCCAAAATTAAGAAACAATATGACAAGTATACTTTATGATAATTTTATAGAAATATCATATTAAAAGTAGATGTTATGTCCTTTGTAAAGGAAACATTAAATAATTCTACAAAAAATTATTTTAAGAGAAAAACTCACGGAGAATATTTACTAAAGTGTATATATTATTAAAAAAAAACCCTAAAGTCTTAAAGGGTTAATACACACTTATAAAAGTTTGTTTGGAAAACCTGAAAATTAAGATAATAATGAAACACTGAAAATAAGTACTAAATGGAAATAAATTTACTAAGGAAGAAACCTATAAAGAAAGTAAATATATGATTAAATAAAAGGATGGAACCATGGAAATATATTCATGTTGTGCAAAGTTTATCAGATAGATTAAGTTAAGCCAAAAGAAATAGGATGCATCATTACGCCTATATGGGAAATTTAAGAAGCTTCATGGGATTATTTTAGTATTATGATTTCAATAATTATCTTTCTGGACTATGGAACCCATAAACTATTAATCTATAAACTCTTATAGGATGGATTGATAATTATTTTGTTTAATTTTCAAGATTTAAAAAGACGTATTTTTTTTTACTACTATGTATTTTTTTAAAATTGCTCACTGCCGCTCATCCGACAAATTGTCTTGTTCATTGCCATAGCAGTGGGGGAAGGTGAATGCTCTTGAAAAAACAAAGCTTTTGAGGAGAACATTTTTTTTTAAAAAAAACTCTCGAGAAAATAATAAACACTTTTTTTTAACTTTATCAAGAACCTTCGTCAATTGAAGAGTTAATTGAAGATATACGTAATTATAGTCTTGATTTTTTTATATTTATTAACTTGGTTAAAATGTAAATTTTTGATTAATAAGGATAGGAACATGAATATTGATTATTTATGGTATTAGAATCCTATAGTATAATCCTTAATAGTTTAAATTAGAACATTTAAATGGAAGCATGGATGTTTTTTTTTTATGTATGCGATGTTATATCTAGTTGGAGAAAAGAAGACTGCAAAATTGATAATGATGAGCTAATATCACTTGATAACAACTAATGAATTATTGATATTTATTATGATGTATTTTCTTGTTTTTCTTTTTTTAGATTGCCTATGAATAATAATGAATGAAGTATAAATGTTTTAATTATATGTAAACACATTTTGTACAACATTTTTAAAGCATTGTGAAATCAGAATTTATTTGGAATATGCATACTATGATTTTATATTAATACAACCCAACGTGATAATAAATATTTGTGTGATTCTTTGTAAAAAAAAAACTTTCATATTATTGGATGTTCAAGTATTATCTGATTAGTTTGTATGTGGTTAAGAATATAGAATAATGAAGTAAGCAAACTTTTCTTATGGATTAGTAAAATTGCTCTAATTATAGTTGAATTTTATTTATTATTTGAATCTGCAAGCTAGTAATTTGTCGATGTAAGACCTGATAAATCTTTAGAAAATAAGAATAGGATAGTGGCCTGGTATTAGTAATATGGTGAGCATAAATCTAGGAGATTATTAAGTTAGGATATTTAGGGAATATGAAGAATATTTTATAATATTTGTAGATATGCTATGAAGTTAACAAAGCCCTGCAATTGTATATTTATTTTGGACAGTGTTTATTTTCTTGGAGTATTGATGTTCAATAAAGCTGAAGAAATAGTTTGACATCATTTATAGTATTTGAGGACATTAGACAGAATAGGTCATGCCTCTAGTTTTATACATACACTGTGCCATGATATTTCGATATGAGTTATGAGTTATACTCTAGTTTTTCTTCCCATCCTACAAATCTATTCGCTATCTAGATTTCCAAAAAGTAGCTACATCATACAGTATGGTATATTTAAAAGAAAATAATAGATGATTTAGAGTTAAAGATATGCAATTGTTTGGAATAAGATGAGTTCATTTACTTGTATGAAGAAATAGAATTTGTATGAATTGGAATTAAAAATCCAATGGACTTCAAATGAAAGAATTATAAAATATGTTATAGATTTATTTTATTTTGGAAATAAATATAAGATCTTAAGAATAAAATATGTAAAGCAAAGTTGCTTTTTGAAATATTAAATAATATTAAAATATTTATTTCAATTTTTAAAAAAATTAGTACTGCATATTTTTAATATAATGCTATAAAGTAAAAAACGATCTACACAATAAGTTTAGGTACAATTAATATTTATTCAATAATAGAGAATGTATTAGTGGTTATAATTATATAGTACTATAATATTGTTATAATGGAATGTATTATAACTAATAAATACAGTGTTTGTGAACAATAGTATCCATAATTTAGAAATAAATTATCAATAGATATTTTACATGATATCGATAATATTGCTAAAGTGAAATTGTCTAGTAAAAAAGAGGATATCTATGTTCTTGATTAGTATTATTTTATGTTTATTCATACTATGTTTTTATGGATGTTTAATAACAAAAAAAAAAGAAGCATATTTGAATAATAGCTAAAGGATGTAAAATATATTTGAGTAAGCATTAAATAAATGTAAATTTTTTATATAAGATTGATCAAACAGGGATTAAATAATATTGTATTATTATTATTATTATTATTATTATTATTATTATTATTATTATTATTATTATTATTATTATTATTATTATTATTATTATTATTATTATTATTATTATTATTATTATTATTATTATTATTATTATTATTATTATTATTATTATTATTATTATTATTATTATTATTATTATTATTATTATTATTATTATTATTATTATTATTGATGTAAGTCAGAGTAAAGACTTAACGAGGTTTGAATATAAAGAATGTATAATGGCGCAAATCTTTAAGATATTTTAAATGTACATATTGTAAATAAATTGTTATGTTGTTAATGTTATAATAAACTTTGGTAAAATTTGTTTTCTCAAAATTTGTGTTTGGTTTATTATTCTTTTCATCTTCATGAATTTGAACACAGAGTTAATAAAATTAAACACAATATTTTTTGCCCAGAAATAAATAAAGAATTATTTTAAGAATTGGACTATTTGTTAAGTAATCACATTTACATTATCTTATGGTCATAAATAATTATTGTAATGGTACATTGAAATATGATGCTCTTATTTGCCACATATATAACTTGTCAGATTATCTAATACTACCACATATTTATTACATTCTTATATGAAAATAAAAGATTATATTATGACATTTTATTATTTTTATTTATCGTAATAGATTATAGTAAAGTGAAGATATACAGAATTAATCAATACAATGAAAAATATTATTATTGTTTATTATTATTAGTTTAAGTGTAGTAGATTATGACATAAAAATCCCTTCTCATATTTTACTACCGTAATTTTATTAACTTAGAATAAATTTTATGAACCTGAGATTTTATTGAGCTAAATTATTATGAATAGAAGATTAAGATTTAATTATTAGCTTAATCTTAGTGAGTAGAAGTTATTAAAGTCATAAGAATACTATAAGTTTATTTATTTGAAATAGTAATAGGGGGGATAGTGTTCTTATGCCATTGAGGTAGTATCCTATAGGATATTGGCTCAATGTCATCTATCTTGTCACCTGTATTTTCACTTCCAAATCTCATGAAAATATTAAACATTTATTTAATTTATTTTTTATAAACTGAACCTTATTCATATTTTAAATTTGAGCTAGTGAAATATTTAATTTTAATGCTGAATATTTTATTTATTAATCATTAACTGAGCTAGAACCCATTTTATTTAATATAATATACTACCAGGAAGTGAGGATGCAAACGGACCAGGTTAGAATATATATGTGAATGTCAAAAATATTATGACACTAGCTAGTAATTAAATGTGAATGGGATGACATTCAACATACTTACAGCCATCTGGACAGCAGCTAAAAGGATAGAAGGACAAAACTCAGAACATTTGACAAAAGTCACTTGGTTGAAAGGTCACATGTCTAGAAAAGCAATTTGAATAAAAAGTCATATCACCAATATTTTTTGTATGACTGAAATCAAGTTATCAAAATTAAGGTAAATAAAATTAATTTCACTGTATTTTTTTTAAAAAAAAACACACAAAACAATGATTTCTGCAATAAAAAGCATCAAATAAGTATCAATTTTTCTACTATTGTTTCTTCCAGAAATTTGTCAAAGATCAAGTTTATGGATAAAAATCCCAATACTGTCATATTGGAAACAGATTACTGTACACAATAAAAAATAACACAAGTGCAACTTATAACTTCAATATAAAAGCAATAAGATATGACATATGTAGCTTAATGACATCTAATAATTATGCAATGTAAATACTGTATAAGAAAATTTTTCTTAGTTTTTAAATTCATTGACTTAAAGTTACTAACAAAATTGTGTTAATCATTTTGAAGTAGTTATAAATTTAATAAGAAATTGTGCAATAAAACTTCATTATTTTATTTTGATGTGTTTTCACTTATCTAATTTTACACAATGTTAAATTAACTTGGTTTAAATATATTTTTGTTTAACTTTCTATTTTTGTATTATTTTCTAGTCTCTGATTGCTATGTGAGTATTGTAATGGTTATTACAAAATTTGTGAAAAATAATAAATTATTTGATATACTGTTCTATAATATATCATTTGCTATAAACAAAGTACTCTCATAAAAGTATCACTCTCAAAACTTTCTTGATTCTAAGTCATTGGAAAGTAGCCATTTAACTATAAAAATAATTCCTTTAAATAAAGCAAAAATATAAATAGTAGTAAAATAATTTAAATATTTTAGAAGAAAAAAAAAGTATTTTAATAGAATTTAAAAAAGTATCAATAAAATCTTATAGTCGAAGTATATTTTGTAGTAGTAATTCATAAAATTAAAGAATTACAGGAATAGTTCAAGTAAGAATGTAAATAATTTTATGAAATAAATCTATTTTATATCTGAACTGCGTTAATAAAAACAAGTCATTTCATTGATTCAAAGAGCTTGAGGAAATTAGTTCAATTTCATTTAGGCTTGCTGTCAGCAGGGGTGAATCCTGATTTTAAAAAAAATAATATGACAAAGTTCTGTACTCTTTCTAATCAAGATTTTGTCACTTAGCTCTTAGCTAGATCAAAATAAAATTTCATTTTACCTTAATATTTTGTGCATTTTAAAATGTCAATGGTCATTGTTTTATGCACATATATAAATGTATGATAAAAAAATTTGATTTTATATAATCAATCTATAGTAGAAATAAAATATTACAGATACCCAGTCTTCGGTGTCAGATAATAAATATTAGAGCAAAATATTTAATTTTGCATTTTAATTATTTTATAGCCTAAACTTAAAATATAAATTTTCTGCTCAAAAAATAAGTTAATTTTATGAATATCTTCTGTCTGGTTTAGTGCAACTAGAAAAGCGAACTCTAAGAGCTCGAAATTCCATGGCCATAACTTAAGTTTTGTAACTTGTAGTGTTCAAACTTTTTATGAATTCCTGAGCAATAAATCATTCAACTGTTATTTTATTTTGCTTCTACAAGATATATTCTAATCATGAAATTTAATTGTTTCTACACAAATAATTTTTAGTTTCAAAAATTTATTTATTTAGGGTTAGTAGGATATTTTTAACATTTTGTACATATTATAATTACAATGGAGTACTTTTAGATATTTAATTGTTCTTTAATCTTGTGAAGTAGTGTAATTATTTTGTGAAGCTTGTTTAGTCACTGGTCGCTAATCTTGAATAGGTTCCATATATCCTCAGGTATTATTCTTGGAGCAAGCAGTCCATCTCTTTTCTTTAGTTTTATTAGTTTGGCCTTCAAATAATTTTCTTCTTGAAAGTCAGAGTTGTTTAATATTTTTTTATACCTAATTGTCCAGAGTGTGTATATGAGATATATAGAGAGTCTAATTATAGCAAAAGTTTTGGTTTTAATGGAGTTTTTTATTGGGGTAATTAAATAATAGTCAACTTTGGCACTTTGATAGATCCATCTTTTATAAATCCAAAGGCCTGAACAAGTATGTATTAGATGCACAAATGACTCATCACTTTGATGATAGAGAGGTGAGCAAGGGTCAATCTTAGAAATCCCACATTTGGTAGCCAGGAACCAATTTGTACTTACTGATTGTAAGTTTATTTTGATGATGAACTCGAGGTACTTTGGTTCCAGGTACCAATATTTAAACATAATCATTATTCTCTGGTTTGAGAGGCCCAGTTTTTCTTGAAAGAGGTTTTGTGGAATAATACAATTTTTAACAGGCTTTTAATTGTTTTAAAATTTTATTTTTATTTTAATGAATGGAATGGCTTTAGTTTTATTTTATTATATTTTTAATTTAATTAAAAAATATTTTTACAAAGAAATATCCATTTTCAATTAATCAAAATCAAGGTAGTTCTGAAAAGTCAACATACTTTTTTAAAAAATATATATAAAACTTTATTAATAACAATTTGAAGTCTCATATTCTAATATGATCATGATAAGTAAACCGTAGAAGAGTTCACATATTTATTTTAAATATATTTGAGGTCCAGCTTATCTGTTATAAATTAATATTAAAAAATAACCATACAGAGAAATTAGTAATATCTAAAGGAGATATTACTAAGTAGTAAATAGTAGAAAGATCTAACTGGTTTTAATAAATGGAAAAGTAGATGGGAACTAAAATATCATTTATTGATCAAAAGAGATGGTGGTCTATAGCCATACTGAAAGCAATCAATTTAGAAGATAACTCTGACATAATAATCATTTAAATTGAGTGTTAAGATATCAGGCTAATTTTTTGATACTCAGAAAACAATTAAATATTAAAAGCCCAATATAATGACTCATAATTATAAATAAAAAAATGAGAATGACATTAACAACAAAAGTGATTATGATTTGTAAGACATGAAGTGAGTAGTGTCTAGCCAATAGACTAAACAAAATAGTACAAAAGTAAACACATGAAGATTGATCTGACTGTTTTATTAGAAACTGAAAGAAAAGAACAATGAGTGAAAACTTGGGATATTAGTGCATATCATTATCACACCCACTGACACTCCTCCTCCCAATGGCAGGCCTAGGTCATGGACCTCACTCATTGCCAACATCCTACAAAAGGCTGGCTTTGCTATACCATCCATCAACAGCAAACTAAAGTACTGGGAGGTTTTCAACCAGACCACAGACTTCTCCATTGTGTCCCCTACCTTCCTTGGACTTACCAATGCCCAACTAATCCGCAAATTCAAAAGGTGGTCCCTTGAAGCAAAATTCCTTGATTTTCTCCTCAAAATAAATCTTCACTCCCTTCCCACGAATCAATTTTTGATGAAACATAGGGGTTTCACCAAAATCTCTCCCATATGCCAGCTCTGTAAAACTGACAATGAAACCATCCAGCACTTCCTACTTAAATGTCCTTTTCTGCTTGTCATGAGAAATGTTATCAACTCCTACCTTTCCTCACACAGAAATACCATCTTCAACTTCCAAGAATCCATAGAAACAGGGGTCTTTGCAGTTATTAGACTGTCAATTTTTCTCATCTATGCTCTCTGGTTGCTCCGATGTGCCATCATCCTTGACCAGAGAGTACATTCAGTAAATCAAAAGCTCTTGGACCTAATTCACACTCTCAAAACCCAAGACACTAAACTAGCCCCACCTCCACTCCTCACAGACACTTGGGCAATTCTCCAACTCCCATCCTCTCAGCCTCTGCCATAGGACTGAATCACAAAGACATGCTCTTGTAACCAGCCTGAACTACACACCATTTCCCCTCTCCACTTCCCATTCCCTTTTGCATGTATCCTCCCCTCTTACCATTTTGTTCCTGAAATTTCATTTGTTTCACTGTATCTGTTTTTTTCTTGATGAATAAACATCTCATCACTGAGAAAAAAAAACTTGGGATATTATGATAATTTTTTTAAGTGGTGTTTTAAAAGAATACAATAATGAATATAATATTGAAGTCTGAAAAGCAATTACTAAAAATGAACACATCTATATATAGACAAAAATAATAATAGAGGTTTATAGCATAAATAATGGTTTTACATATGAATGTTAATGATACTTTTTTAAATCAGTGGAATAATAGAATTATAGAAATATACATATCCAGAATATATTTTTTTGAACTTTTGTTGAACACACATGCACAAAAAACAAAACAAAAAAAACAAAGTTATATTATGGCAAAAATATTACAAATGATAATGGAATAAATCTAATTAATATATACAGACAAAATAGTTTTAAAATGTTGAATAATTTTTTATCACCATAAAAAGATTCGTAAATACAAATGGACTAAGAACACATAAAACTTTAAATTTATAATAGATTATATTATAATGTAACTGAATATGACTTCAAAATAGTGGATATAAGATCATGTAGAGGTCTGTTATGTTGGTAAAGATTATAATTTACTTATAGTGAAGATAGCATTTTATCAGGGATAAAGTCATAATTATAAATTAATGAATAGGACATAATAACAACAGAATAATGATATATCTTGGATATTTTAAAAAATGACTGTTGGAGGATAGTATATGTTCAGATAAGAAGAGTGATTTTGCAACCATTGAAGAATATTTCAATAATTATATACATTCAGCTACAAGAGAGGCATTTGATGTTTACAAAGAAATTGTGAATCAGGTAGTAGAGAAAAGATAGGTATATCAAAAATATTTAAATTTTAAAAAGAATGAATATGAATGCAATGAAAAAACAAAGAAGTGTTTTCAGAAGAAAAGAAAAAAGAGAAATTAAGTGTGAGAAAGAAATCATAAAAGGATTGATTTATATTTGGGCAGAAAAAGAAGTAATGAAAATTAGAGAATGATCAAGAATGTAAGATGATATATCACCAATTATAATGAAAAAATGGAAATACTATTATGAAAGTTTGTTAATAGAGAATAAGTTGGAATTTGAAAAGTTGAATGAAGATTAAAATATAAAATGATAAGAAGTCTATAACATTAAATGAGATTGAAAGTAATAAAAGTATGTAAATCATTAAAAAACTAAAAAGCTCTTAACTCTAAGGAATATTATTTTAATTATTTAAAAATGGAAATAAAAAAATTAATTAAACACTTGACTAATCTATTCAAAAATTGAATTAGTAAAGATGAGATTCCACTGAATTGAAAATGCCATAACTACTAATTTGTTGTATTCAATATAAGAAACATTTCTGCAAAATAAAATTGAATATGAATGTAGATGTTAGGAAGTAGGGGGAGAGGGGAATTTTAGAGATGGAAGACTCACAACAACTAATATTATCAATGTATTCTAAATAATAGAAAAGAATAAGCCAAAAAAATTCAATTTGTTAAAAAAGTATGCAATAGATTCCCTCTCAAAAGTCTAAAGGAATACTAACTTAAACATAACCCTTATTAAAACAATTAAGAAATTATATAAATATATACACACAAAGATAAAAATAGGAAATTTAACTTCTAATGATACAAGATTAAAAAACCCAAGCAAAGCTTTTTATCACTTATATTATTTAAAATATATTTAGAAGTTGTTAAAATATAAAAAAGGAAAAGTGAGAAAAAGGAAATTCCTTTAAATAATAATAAGTGAAGTATTGAATAGCTTCACGCTCACAGATCTTACCACTTCAGCTTCACCTATTTAAATAGAAAGTAGGTTGAAGTAAAGAAGGGTTCTCCTCTTTTCTTCCATAGTGTAAGCTTGTGGTTAAACACCTGTAGAGGTCCCTACTATCGCATTTTACATGCATATTCTCAAGGTTAGAGCCTCAGTAAATATTAATAAGACATGTTATACATTGTGCTATGTTGATGAGTAAATAGTTTTGGTTCAGGGTCATGATCATTTGAATTACATGACTCATAAATTAATAAAGGTATATAAACAATATAGCTTGGAAATAAATACAAACAAAAAATTGTGTATTGGTGAACACATTAGGATATAATAATGGAAGATGTACAACAGATCAAAAATGTGTGGGATATGTGTTTTATTATGAAGATAACACATTGAGGAACAATAGTTGAAGCTATACAAAAAAAGAAATATAATTGAAAAAAAAATATGATAGTAATAAATGGGTTTGTGCAGGATCAGAAAAAGTTGAGAAACAATGAATATATAAAATAAAAGAAAAAAGTAGCATTATATATGGTGGTGAGTTTAGCCATAAAATGGAAAAGAAGTTTACAGCTCCAAAAATGAATTACTAATGAAGATCTAAAGGAAAGTCTAGGAAAAAATGAATAAATAATAAAAGAATTTAAAAAATAATGAACATTGAATAATATACTAAATTGTCAAGATAATTAAAATAATATGGATATTGCATTAGGTTTATAAATGTTAAACTAGATGCTGCCATGAAAAATTGGAAGAAAAAATCCAGCAAAGAGTTAATAAAAAAGAGTGGATAGAGAAATTAAAGAAAAAAAATTTGCAATTAAGATTTGTGGTCTGATAGAGAGACATGACATTTAAAAAATTACAAAAATAATTAGTTTCAGTTTGTAAATACTAACTAAAATGTTTTGAAGGCTGGTCACATTTAATTGTAGCTTAGAATAATTTCAAAATTAAAAACATTGAAAAGTTGATTAAACAATGAGTAAAATTGGACAGATGAAATACAAACAAGACAAAATAAATTGTTTGACAATACAGAAATGAAAAATTAACTTTCATTTTTGTACATAAAGTTGGGTATTAAATTCACATTTATTGACAACCAGTGCATAATGAGTTGATATTAATTTTTTTTTAAGATATTGCAGTTTGAATTAATGCCCTTTGGGATTAACATCATGTTACATTAACATTTAAAAAAACATAACTGTAAGTCATTATACTGTCTTTGCAACATTGCTATATAATTTAAAATATGATAAAAAACTAAAAGAGAGAGAGAATAAAGTTTAAATCCTATGCACAGTGGTAGAGTATATGGATTCAAGGTTGATTATTAGTGGAATAATTTAATTAAACAACAGTACAGCTTAGATAAAATGGATGAAATTTTAAAATCCTTAATCTGTTATAAAGTAACTTGAATGTCACATGATCTTCCAACAGCTTAACTATATGATATAATATTACTATTATCACTACTACTTCTATTACTCCTACTAATACTAACTCTACTAAAAGTACAAATAAAGTTATATAATGATTACTCAAATTCTTTTAGCACTCTAGTGTACAAGTGATTACAATGAGGTTTTTTTTTTCACAGCTAAAAAATAACCCAGCAACCTTTGATTCTCAAATTACTTACTATACTAAACTGTACACTATGATTTAAAATTTATCTTAATAGTTTAGTTTGGTGATGTTTATAATTTTTAATATGAATTACTATAATATTTATTTGTTTTATGAGGCTGATCTTGGAAATTTCTTATAGTGATTTATTCTTGAGATAAGTTACTTATAAAATTAATTTTTATTGAGTCTGCAAATCAGTTACATCTTGTATTTTTTATGTATGATGTTAATTTTTTTTTCAAACTTCCCACTATGTTAAACTTATAATCAATTTAAAACTCAATAAAACTGTCCACTAATTTAATCATGTTAAGTAGTCAAACAGAAAAAAAATATATATGTAAATGTTCATAGCAATTACAAATATAATATTGAAAAATTATTCCCAATAAATAGTTAGTCCATGTATGTCTATTGATATTTTTTATATACATCCATCAAGTAATAGTCTAATTTTACAAATTGAGAGGGAAGAAAAATGAGGCTCTACATGGACTGATATATATCTGGGGGAGGAAGTATCTTATCTCTGGTTTTGATTTTAGATATCTGATTGTAAAACATGGACTGCAATTTCTTGGATGTAGAGTTAAAACAAAAATGATATCCCAGGACCCAAAGAGTAAACATGATAAAAATTGTGATTCTAATGGAAGGAAAGAGGCCCTGTTTTATGCTATCTATGAGATTGGTGATTGATGAAATTTGTGATTTACTGATTAATTCAATATTATTTCTATATACAAGAAGGGCTGGGAATTGGAATAAAAAATGATGAATTGTTTTCTGATTTATGGCAGATAGAGCAAATAGAGTCAAGCTAGCATATACAATTCTTTGTGACAAATAATGATTGGTGGTAGAGCATATAAATTGATTTCAATATGGAAATCAGGGTGTTTTGGTTTTAGATGCAAAATTTGAAATTTTTAAATGATTTAGTTATTACTGAGATTGGGCAGAGACAGTGGTTAAGATTGATTGGTATTATGAGTCATGTTATAGGCCTCCCAATATGTTATTTTGCCTGAAAAGGAATAATGATTCGGATTGAGATGAGGAGCAGCACATTTGATAAGGGATTGATAAAACTTACAACCATTGGGTGGGAGTGCATCATAAGGGATAATACAGAAAAACTTTATAGCATCAGGGTTCATGGATACAAATTTAAATATTGAATTAAATGATCTCTGAAAGAAGAGACTAAAAATTAAGAAAAGTGAGAGGCCATTATCTTTGGCATGCCTATTAAGTGATTTTAATACTGATGACCACAGCTTTTTTATACCAAATTAATTTAGAAACAAAACAAGTTTATCCTCTTCTTAAATACATTGGTAAACCTAATGATTGGCATATATTAGGTCATTTTCAGAAAAATTAAGATGTTAAGTAAAGAGATTTTTGCAGTGAAGAGACAGATATGCTTTGGACAGGGAGTTAATGATTTTTTAAATAGATGAGAACAGGGAGTTCTGAATTGACATTCTTTTGGCATTGATTTATAGATAGAAAAATCAAAAAAATTGTGTGTGGGTGCACTAAAGAGAAATGGGAGATTTTTTTCAGAGAGTATATCCATGTGGATGATTTATTAAGATTAAATCCATGTTTAAATCAAGCATTGCCCATCAAGAATGGAGATAAGTGAATGTAGATATTTCTGGGAAAAGAAAAAGATGATAAGATCATCCATAAAAGTTATATGCTTGATAGCCCCACTCATCATTGTGACATGAATGCCAGTTTGTTTCTCTTCTATTTCAACAAGAAGCAGGTTGATATTAGTCTTGAAAAATAAATCATTTAATAATGATTGTGGAATGGAGTTATTTGCCATTAAGAGTAATAAAAATTTGCCTATTTGTTAATAAGTTAGCTAATATATAGAATAGTAACAGGTATATTATGAAATTATAATAATTCAATGAGAGTCAATGGGTACAGAATCAAAGGCAGTTGAAATATCCATCTGCACCGCAATGGGACCAGTTTTATTTGAAGCTCTGACATAATTATTTATAAATTTTACACAGAATGATGGCATCAGAGGTGGACACACTTTTTTTTTGCAAGTTGATAGTCTGAAATTGAATGGAGTTTAATAAATTGAACCTTATTATTTATGATAGATTCAATAATTTCAAAAAATAAAGGAGATATAGAGATAGGATGAAGGTTATTTTGAAGTGAAGGAAGAATATTTATCTTAAGAAATAGAACTAATAATAGTTGGTAAAGTCCATTTATATGATAAACTTGTTTAGGCAAAAAATTAAGTAAATTCATAATAGATAACATGAAACTTCTAATATGCAAAAGAAGATATTTAGGAATGGCATGAGGACCAGGATGAATGCTAGCAGATAAAGATTTCAGTTTTAGACTTTGTAATATTGTGATCAGCATAATTATTACCAAAGGCAAAAACTGAAAGTTCAGGACAAATGAGGACTTTCAACTTTGACTTAAAATGATAAAAGACAGGAGGCATTATATTGAGCACTGCACATAAATTGTCATTAGTAATAATTGAACAGAGCACTAAAAGTGAAAGATACTGATCCATGTCATTTGAACCCTAAGCTCTAGAATCGAGCATTCTATCTCTATGCTAAATCTCCTAAGCTAATAGACAAGGCTTACGTTGCTTAATTTGGTGAACATTGGTGAACAAATGTGAACTCATGTACAGACAGACTCGTGAATCATTGATGTAATTTTTAATTATTTTTTTGGAAATTTTTTTTAAAAAAAACTATCAAATATTGAATATGGCAAAAATTTTATATACTATTTAATAAGTAATTTTTGTTAAGTTGGTAAGGGAATCATTTAGATTTTCAAATAAATATTTTTTAATCATATATTAATATGTGCAGACATGCTAATTCTCAGTAATAATTTATATCTTTGAATAATTGTTTGAACTGATATTACTTATTTTGAGCATAATTCAGCTATTAATGATATGAACGTATTAATGTTGTAATTATTTTATTAATTATTTTTAGAATAAAATATAAATGAAATAATTGTGTGAAATTATTTTATTTAGTTTTAAGATGACTCAGTTATTCATTGATATGAAAAAATATTTCGTTGCTAAAAATAAATTTAATAATTGTTTTAATTTCTGGAATGAAATATAATAGCATATATATATATATTGTAAACCATCTATTTCTTGTTTCTTATAATAGTCAAATAATCTACATAATTTCATATAATTCAGTAGATAGGGAAGGTCCACTATGCAGAAAAGATTATAAAATTACAATTTTTTTACGACTTATAACTTAGCACTACTTTCGACCAGTCCAGTCCTATTCCTATCACTAAGATAGGAATGTAGTGCTATCTTAGTGCTATGAATAAGTCTGGCCTGTCAAAAGCAATGTTAAACTATAAATCTGAAAGGAATTATAGTTTTATAATCCTTCCTACATAGTGGACCTTCCCTATGGCAGAAAAAAGATAGATTGTGTTATAATTTCATATAATATCACTGTAGTTCATACAATGTTCTATATGGCTTAGAGAAGTTGTAGAAAGGTGAATTCTAGATATGAAGGTCTATGGGTCACAGCTTAATTCTGTCTCTTTTAGTATTCGAACCTAATGTAAATTTTCATGCAAACAGTCAAACGACAAGACAATAAGATTATATTTTAATCTATGCAAGCCTGAAAAAAAAAGTTAAAACCATAAATTCTGTTTGACAAATACCAAGTAATGTTACTATTGGAGATATAAGAGTATCAAATAGGAACCTGCACCATAATCTCTTTAAAGTGAAAAAAATATTTTGAGTTATTGTGAATATTTATATAGACTAAATTTATTTAGAAATATTAGCATTAGTTATTAAAATAATTTTAACGATTTAGTAAATGTTTATACATTTAACAGCAGAACTTTTTTTTTTCATATTACAAAAATTTATTTTATTCAGCTAAGCATTTTCAATACTAAAACATATCATCATCATCATCAACCATTATCAATCCAGCTGCAGGATGAAGGTCTCTCCAAGTTCAATCCATCTCCGATCTTTAGCTTCTCTTCTCCACATCGCCCCTGCACACTTTCTTATTTCATCCATCCATCTCACATGTGGTCTTTTTCTGGATCTTTTACAATCTTTTGGAATCCAGTTTAAGATTTTAATTGTCCATCTATTATCATCTCTTCTAGCAATATATCCAGCCAAACTCCACTTCAGTCTTTTAATTTTTTCAATGAGGTCACTAACACCTTTTGTTCTCTTACCCATGTATTGCATTTTCGATCTTTTTGTTACTCCCAACATGCATCTCTCCATAATGATAACATTATATAATTAAAGATCGCAACATTATATAATTAAAGATCATTGAACTCATATTTTAAATTTGTTTTGTATATTATAGATTTAATTAGCATAAAATTAAATTTTAAAAGTTAATTTACATTCTAGTAACTGTACTGGAAGTTATAGATTCCATTTTTTTAGGAAGAGGAGTGCTAATTTCTTTTTTATTTATGGCATGCATATTTTTAGCTATAGACCATGCCTTCTCCACCTTTCTCTTTCTATATCTCAGAGTAAACAATGTTAGCCCTAGAAAGATCAGAGTTGTACTGACTGTAGCTCATGATCTAAAAATACAGATGAGTGTTCACTGCCTTTCTTAGCCTGGTTGAATAGATAAATGTGCTGAACCAGTCTTGTGGTTAGGCTAGCTCTCATTTCTCCATAGTAATTCTTTAAGCAATTCAACTCTTTGTATGCAATTTTGTACCTACTTGGTGTGCAATCTTTCTAGTTATTTTATCTTTTGAATTGTTTAACAATTTATTTAAAGATGGAGGTGATCGAAAACTGATGAATTTATCAGTAATTTTTGTGCAACTTTAAACACATAAGGGAGACTAATCCATTTTTTTGTCTTCAGGTTGAAGATTTACAGGGTACATAATTGTGCTGTAGAAATTGGCTATTATTGAATTTATTTTTTTAATATTATACCCATATTAATTAGATCTTTTGTGTATAATTCTATGTTTTTTTTCTGATCTATTTTGAATTGCATAATTTCCAGTTTCTGAAGATAAAACTTTTCATCCCTGCATATTTATTGGACCAGAGAATTATAGAATTAGGATGTATGATGATGCTTCTCATATTTAAGAGCTTCAATTAAAACAATCCAATACATTGTTTTGTCTTTGGTGTTTAAATCTAAAAATGTGATGTTCATCTTCTTTCTTGCTCGTCAATACTAAGGAAGTCATAGAAGCTAATTTAGATGAATTTGATCAATTGGTCCTTCACCTGCACATACTAGCATATGATCCACATATCTGAAGTATAAAATTGTTTTTGGAAGACACACTCAAATTTTGGAATAATTAGTTTTTTAAATTTAGACAAATACAAGTTGCTGACAACTCCATTAAATGATAGCCCCATTGGCCAACTGTGATTCATTTTATAGATTTTATTTATTGCTACAAATATCTCTTCACTAACCCATGTTCCCAGAGAGGCAATTTTGTGACTATTATTTATTTTAAGATTTGAATTTTTCCAAGAAATTTATATATAGATTTTATAGTGTACGATCCAATACCCAGATCCTCTACAAGCCAGAATGTAATAATTTTTTGCTACATTATAAAAATACAAGCCCCAAAGTCAATTAGGAGTCTAAATGGATTTTTTTTCTTATGCAGCTTTACATTAGTAATGTCCTGTTACCAATGGCAGCCAATGGATATATTTTGTAGTATTCAGAGTTTGCCAGAGCTTTACCTCAGCATTTTTTTTAGAATTGAAGCAATAAATTTATCTTTTTTATTTTTCAAATTATAATCTTTTGTTTCAATAAAACACAAACTATCAATTTGCAGGCTAATTTTTTCATCGAACTCTTACTTTTTTTAAAAAACACAAGCTGATTACCCTTATTTTCTTTCAAGCAAACAAGGTTAATATTACAGGTCCAGTAGTTATATTTACTTTAGAGATATATCTTAATATATTAGCAGTCTTCTCTATGACACTTTCTTTCTCCAGATCATTTTCATCTTTAGACTATATCAGCAACTATCTTTATCTCTGGATTATGCCATTCATCTTTCACAAATCTGGCTCTGCAATTTAACATATTCCTTATTACCTCTGAAAACTTGAATTTCGAAACGTTGACCTAGTTTTTATCACTGGCAGATTTTATTACTTTGTGTTTTTGTTTTTAAGCTAAAACATTTTTTTTTCAAATATTTTCTTTGCAACTTAAATAGCAATCTGGCTGCATTTTTTTGCCAATACTCTTGGGATCTGTATACTCCAGTGCCATACAGTTTCTCCTTCTTTTATTGGCTTTAAATGTATTAATAAGGATTTTTATTATTGATCTTAATAATACAGTTTTAAGTTTTCTGATTATCCTTTCTCATTGGTAAATGGATCTGTTTATTTTAATATGACAGCAATTTGGAAAACTTTAAATTGGAGACAATTCCTAAGAAACACAATATATTCATTTTTTCATAATTCTCTGAAAAATTTCAGCGTAGCATGATAATGGCTGTTTTGTTTCATGAGTATATCACATAAAATATGTAATTCTATAACAATTTATTTTATCTATTTTCTACAATAACTATCATGATTTAGTCAATATTTATTCATTAAAAGCTGAACAGTTTTTTTTTTCCATGTTACAGATATTTATTTTATTCAGCAAGACACTTTTCAATCATTAAAAAAGCATGCATTTAATTTTTACTTATAATAAAGCCACAGGACTATTCTCAAGTAAAGATAACCTTGTATTTAAGTACTTACAAGAGTATGACAATTCTTTTCCTAATACCAATTATTGATTTTAACTGGATGACTAGCTAGGTGACCTTGAACCATATATCTAAAAGAAGTACCATAAACTTATTCATAACCAGAAAAAAATGTTAAGGTTTACCCAGTCTAGACTTATTTAATCTGCATTTAATAGCAGTAATTTATTTTAAAATGCTGTAAATAGTCAATGAATAACATATTGATTTTTGGCTAATATTTTTCTCAATAAAAGACATTCTTTTTGTACTATATCCGTTCAATGATCAAAATCTACTTGTATTATGCAATTCAAATTAAAAGGCTTAAAAATTTCAAATATTCTAAAGTTTTAATGCAAGAACTTTCACTTCTTGAGATAAATAGATCTGACACTAGATCAGGAGTAGTCAACCTTTTTATACCTATCGCCCACTTTTGTATCTCTGTTAGTAGTAAAATTTTCTAACCGCCACCGGTTCCACAGTAATGGTGATTTATAAAGTAGGGAAATAACTTTACTTTATAAAATTTATAAAGCAGAGTTACAGCAAGCTAAAGCATATAAAATCTCTATGAATTTTTTTTAAAAAATCAATTAAATTTAAAAAAAAAGTACTTGTGTTGGACAAAATCCCTACCACTCACTATAAAAATTGGAACACCCACTAGTGGGTAGTAGGGACCAGATTGATTACCACTGCACTAGATCAATAACTATGTGTTTTAATGGTCTTAGTTAAAGTTAATTACAAGCAATTTTGATTCAAAGAATTATATATCTCAAACAATGAAAAACATGATTAATCTCATTTACAATAGATTTATATTTTCTAGGAATAATTAATTCCACATAAATTTTTTCTTGAGTCATCTGAATAAGTATATATACCAGATGATAGTGCCAAGAAAATTTCAGACTAGTTTCTAAAAAGGAATATTGTTTTTAAACTATTGGCTATAGCAACTATCATTTCCTCAAACTAAGATCTTGAACTATGTAGCCTAATATTTTAAATTCAAAACACTTAGTACCCCCTAGTTACTCATACTTAAAGAGATGTTTATAAGAATGATAGATTTCTATTGTCAAATCTTTATCAATTAGTGATTATTTTATAATCAATATTAAAAAAATAATTTGTATTGCATTTAATTCAATGAAATTATTTATCAGATCCCATGAAGTAATGTTAAAGTTAGCTGCAATACTAATCTGTCATCAAAATTAAAACAATATTCTCTTACAATATGTGCATGTCAATAAACATCACATGATCACCATTTTTTATGCTTGCTTATAACTATTATTAAAACAGGCAAAAACTCTCTCTACCTATTGCCACTCGGCCTTCTGGCATCCATTGATTACTCTGACTTACACGACAATACGTATAGAGAGTTTTGGCCTGTTTTAATTTGTGTGTGTGTTACAATCATGATAAAATTTGTGGTCAACATTAGTGGAACAAAAATAATGTATTTTTCAATTGACCAAATATCTACCATTTTAAATCATGAAGTGTAAAAATTTTCTTCCATTTGAAATAATCACGATACAATTGCTTTTATTTAAAAATGATTTATGAATGAAAAATTAGGTAAATGGTACTTTTAATTACTTTACATTTATACAGGTTTTTTTTGTTATTTGGGATAATTAAATATTTATGCAACACATTGTAGCTGTGATTCTTGTATCCCAAGTGTAAGAATCTCAATTAGTAATGCCTCCATTTCTTTCTTTGTCTTCCATTTTATTTTAAATTATTTAATTTCAGTTTTTTTCTTTGCAAATTGGATTTAAAATGTGTATAAGTATTAAATAATAAAATTTGTCTAAGGATAAGTCTTTAGCTAACATTTTATCTATTGTCTAAAGTAAAAGTGAACTAGTGATGAAGATGTATCATTTTCCATGAGCTTTTTTAATTTTGAAAGTCAATACATTGGACCTCAATTAAACAACCCAGATTAATCTTTGAATTTTATTTTTTAAACATTCATCCACTGGTGGTGTTTATCATTTGGATAATGTGGATTAATGTATAAGTATCAAATAGCCACTAAACATCACATGATCACAATCTCTTATGCCAGCACATAACTGTTATTAAACAGGCAAAACTCTCCATACAGTAGTGCCACCCTGTATCAACCAGAGTAATCACTGGATGCCAGAATTATGGACAAATCTTCTGACATCCATTGATTACTCTGGTTGGCACAGGGTGGAACTACTGTATGGAGAGTTTTGCCTGTTTAAGTATCAAATAAATAACATTTTCTCTTTAAAGTTACTAATTTAATAAATTAAGTTACCAAATATATATTAACATTAAATTTCATTTGACAAACAGCATATTTGTTGACTTATATAAGAATATTGACAAAGAATAATTTAATTTAGCAAAAGAAAAGACTTGAATAACATAAATAATGCTGTGCACCTAATTTTAAATACAAGTTACGATACACTGTGAAATATAAGACTTCAGATTCACTCTTAAAAGCAATATTTGTTTCTCATGCAATTATATTTATTTACTCCACAAGATTCTAATGAAAAATAATGTCAACATCTCAAACTTCTACAACTATAAGATGAAGTCATAAAGAAAACTTAAACATTTACAATAGACAAATTGAAAAAATAATGACTTCAATGACTTTATAAACTTTCAAACTATTGTAAAATAATAATAATAATGTATCTTTGATGATAATTTTATGGATGTCATATAACATTATTTCACCTGTACTTATCATAAGGAAACACTAAATAAAAATATAATCAAATGATTCATGGCTCAGAATATTATATGTTTGACTATTAGAAATGACAGATTTAAGTCATAAAACCTTCAACCCCAGAATCTGCTATTCTTTCATATTCATGAAAACATACAGGACATGAACCATTTAAATATGTAACTAAGTATCAGCAGTGATTCATCAGTTCACCAGTGATTAATGGGTTTATTGGTATTTGGTAGCCTGATTCATGTGACATTATAAATTATGATGATGTAAATTCTGTGTAATTGAATAGGAAGTAACTAAAGCTTTGGATGAAAAACTAACTATCTCTTCTATGTAACCATGTATATCACAAGTCTAAAATATACTAAATTTTATTATATTTTAGTTATGTTATTTGCTTTATGTAATATTTTTAATTTAAATAAACTTATTTTTACATTAAATTTGTGACATTATTTATTAGAAATAATTCTTATCATATACATGGCGGAATAATATTTATTTGTATGCATATTTTACATACTATTACAATTTCTTCTACAAGTATCAAACTTTCTGTGCTCACATCTTTGATATCATCCATTTTAGATAAATACATCAATGTTTATTACTAATCATTTAACATGATAGATATTGTAAAATGCATTTACATTTAGCAAAATATTATTTAGAGAAAAATAATCTATTTTTTAAAAGGATATCTGAAATTTTAATGCAGAATCCACTTTAGTGTTAAATATATCTTAAATGTAATGTA
The DNA here is from genome assembly GCA_028023455.1 of Epiperipatus broadwayi. Lineage (NCBI taxonomy): Eukaryota > Metazoa > Onychophora > Udeonychophora > Euonychophora > Peripatidae > Epiperipatus > Epiperipatus broadwayi. The sequence continues at coordinate 2,137,164 of JAQFVV010000108.1, forward strand.
CTACAACTCTTGATTTTATAACTTTTAAATCTCATTAATATTAATTATCATTAGTAATGTTTTAATGTTAATACTTTTCTTAATAATTTCTGGACTAAAATTTAGAAGTTGAGTAACATAAATTTAATACAATAGTTATTCTATTATCATATATATGATTTTCCATTACTCATTTATTTTATTAAAATCTGATATATTATTAATTATATAATTCTAAAATAAATATTGCATGTAAAATATGGTAGTTAAATATACATTTTTCCATCAAAAAATCTCTTAGTAAAAATTCTATTGTTTAAAGTTATTATATTAGAAGCAGTAATCCTATCTATTAACTTTATTCCAGAACAATATATAGAGATATTGAGTAATCAATAATAGATTAATTTTTGGCTATTAGCTTTTTTCAATGAGAAGCATTGAATTTTATGTACACATTTAATAACTATTTTTTTATACTGTTCAAACTAACAAACAATATAAGATCCAAACACCACAATGTCATTGGTTACCGAGGCTTACAATAAATGAATCTGAAGTAGAAAAAATAGAAGAATTGATTTAATCCAGATATTCAATGTTAAGAGGAAGGTAATACATAATAAATCTAAACAGCACACCATTTAAATATAGATATTAATAAATTGTTATATTTTGCAGTTTTTGAAAAAGCATTAATACATTACTGACAATACTGATTAGATTTCCAAAGAACGAAGGATTCTCCAATGCTCTCCCACAAAGTATTTTCTCTTTTTTTAATAATAATAATAATAATAATAATAATAATAATAATAATAATAATAATAATAATAATAATAATAATAATAATAATAATAATAATAATAATAATAATAATAATAATAATAATAATAATAATAATAATAATAATAATAATAATAATAATAATAATAATAATAATAATAATAATAATAATAATAATAATAATAATAATAATAATAATAATAATAATAATAATAATAATAATAATAATAATAATAATAATAATAATAATAATAATAATAATAATAATAATAAAAAAAAAAAACAAATCTCAAAAACATCTCAAATTAGATATTTTCTGAATATCTTTGATATTCATTTTTCTTCAGTTATTCCCAACTTTTTTTTATGCATTGGTACATATCTTTGTTTTAAGTTCCAATCCTTAATAAAATTCCAATTATCCATTTTTTTTTTGTCTTTCTCAACATACTTTTATTTTATATTTTGCTTTAAATTTAAAATTTATTTTACAACATTATGTCTATTAAATGCAATTATTTTATTTGAATTCTTTTATTTATTTTTATATTTTATTTCTTTGAGTTAGTTATGATTTTCCCAACAAAATTATGTACTTCTCCAATTTTATTTTTATTGACTAAAATATCTCTAACTAATACAAATCTGTTAAATGCTACTTTAGTTTAATTAAAAATGATTTTCAAGTTTAAATACTTTTTAAAATCTAATTCTAATAACAAATGAATTCCTAATTATGCATATCTTCTGATAAATCATAAACATTAAGTGTCAGATGGTATTATTTAAATTTAATGACCAGTAGATTAAAAGAGGCTACTACACACACACACACATATATAGTTTAAATTGAACATTGTTTACATATATATACATGAGCAGTTTAATTTAAAGTTTATATATTAAATCTTGTTTAATTATTACAATCCAAATGTTAAGAGTGAGATGCTGTCTCTAAATTTGTATAATTAATTATGATTTTAATAACTCTTAAATACCATATTCCATCTGGTTGATATATTAATTTCACTCTGAATTTCTAACAATGTTGACAAAGATATGCACATCAGAGTTATAAAAAATAGATAGATTCATTCTATTCTTGATCCTTTGTTCAACATTTAAAGTGGAGGAGGATAATTTACTCTCTTTGTTTATATATATATATGCAAAAAGAGAAATTCAGATTATAGACATTTGAAGTCAACATCCTATTATATGACACTTCACTCATAATATTGTGGCAAATCTTTGACTTAAAAAAAATCTATGCCATGTTTTAGAATAAGGTGAAGATTATAAAATAATGCAGATTGTAAGAAAATACATGGATTGTAATAAATTATAACTAGAGTCAGTCTGTTCAAAGTTTAAAATAAAAGTCTTTTAAAAAAAATTTGAAATTATTTTTAAAGTGTTGTATGTTGATAAAATTTATTTTTGAATATATATCTGCATTTAATGATTACATTAAAAAAAATTATGTGTTTATGTTAGATATTTAAATACTACTTGAATATCCTATTGGAATATTAACATTTGGCAATTAGATAATATGTTCAAACAGCGAGCAAAGACGATAATAACCAATGATATTTTTTTTCTTTATAATTAATAATAAAAAATAGCATATAATGATCAAAAATCATTACCTAGCAATTATTTAATTATTATAAATAGCAGATCTTCTATACAGTTAATTCTACTTTTAGAAAGTTTTTATATTTTAGCTTACATTAAATATGAATGTCTAATTTTTTTAATATTCTGTACAAGGCTAAATCAGAACTCTGTCTATTTATAGAAGAAATAAAATATCTTAATATAAAGAAGGATGTGTAAAAAAAAACGACAACAATATTACCAGCATTAATTGTATGTCAAAAATCAGGCCACGAACATAAAACCTGATAATTCTATCCAAGACTGTTTTTTTTTTTTACTCTATTCTCCAAAAACATCTACTGCTATTCCCTTTTAAGATAATAACATATATATTTTTTCAGATTATTCTCCTTTTATTATTTTTTTATAGATCTTATCAAAACATTATAGTATTTTGCTGTATCTATAAGTATAGACCCATCCTCCCTTCTGCTTCATAATTTTGTTATGTATAAATGTTTTTTTTTGTTCTTTTCACTATTTCAATATTGTCAATCTTACTCTTGAAATATGTTTTTTTCATTCTCATTTAATTTTACATTTTTCTTTAAATCATCAAAATATTTACTTTATATAAAACTACACTCCAAACAGAGAATTTGATGAACTTTCTATTATTATCAAATGCCTGTTTAATTATTGTAATTTTTTCATCATAAGATAATCAATCATCTAAATATTTTATTCTTTTTAAATACAATCACACGTATTATTCTTTAATCTCATAAAAGCTTAGATATAGTTTACAACTTTCTATTTTGCTGCAAAACATTCAAACTGTTATAAAATTATTAAACTTGTTCTAATCTCCACCTACATTTGATTGAAATGATTTTTTTTATTTTAAATTTCTATAAAAGCTAATCCTACATAAAACTTTAAACTAATTCACATCATCTATAGTTTTTCCATCTATTAATATTACTGATGCAATGAATATTTCTTCACACAGCTATAGCTTCATTTTCACAAAACAACATTCATTTTTTAAATAAACATAATATAGGATAAGCAACATTCCTATCTTATACAATTTCCTATATTTACCTTTTCTGTTCTAATCTTTACAAATATATTTTGATCTATATAGTAAATTTTAAAGTCATTTTATATTCAAAAACTAAATTCACTTAAACCAATTGTCTTTTCAATATGATTAAATAAATATCAAATCCATTTTTATATCTCTTATTCTTAACATGCAAATTATGTTATTTGCTTTTGATCCCTTAAACATTCAAATTGTTCTTTAGTCATAATCATGTGTAATTGATTATAAATATAACATTTCATGCATAAATAATGAAATGAATTGTTTTAAACGTTTTTTAGATTTGTTATATTAGGCTTAAAAATCATGTCTGCTGAAAGAAAATCTATTGATCTATTCTTTGGGTTATAAAGTTTATTACAATCTTCAATTGATTCTCCCAAATCTTTTAGCAATTCAATTGGAATTTACCATTCCTTATTTAGTAATTATAGTTGAAGTTTTTTTTTCTGTCATAAATTACAAATTTTTATCATATTTTCAATTTTCCATTCTAGTATTCTTTTATTACTAAACCAAGATTATTTTTCTTCACCCTAATTCTAAAGGCATTCAATATAAATGACTAATCAATAGATACCATAATATTCTCATGTCCAAACTGGCTTTTTGATTTAAAGCTGGAATAAATGACCAGAGAACAAAAAATTAATTAAAAAAAAAAAGTAAAATAATAAGATAAAGATAATCATGGTTCCAACATTAACAAAGGAACATTCAGCATACTGTCATCTGATTAATCCAGATTAGCCTAGAATAGCTAGATACCCATTTACCCACCATTAAAGCTAGCTAGATTAACAATGAGCTTTCTACCAAAAAAAATTCCTAAATCTGTTTGTGATTTTAAAAATTTTGCAGTTTGCATGACTAAACATGAATCTCAAATTATAGGTCTGACAAGTAGATGCCCTGAAGACTTTTCAGAAATCAAGCAATGTTTAATTACAGATCATGCATGCTCTCCATGAACTGTTTCATAATATTCAGCTGAAAAAATAAATAAAAGGCAAAAATGCATAATAGCACCGAATACTGAGTGAATTTTGAGCTTTGTAATGATGATAGAGTTTTAATAAGTCTTGTATATATAATAAAAATTCCTCATCTAATTCAGTTATTTTTTAAATTTCATTGATGTAAGCTTTTAGTAAAATCCACTAAAAATCATCTTTAATAGCTTTTAAATTTTTGAAAATTCAGCAATTTTTTTCTTTCATTTTTTTTGACAAAATATAATCTTCATATTCAATATTAATCAACTGTTCTTGAGAGAAATTTAAAATATAAACTTCATCCTTAAAGTGTTACTTGTATAAACTTCTTTAAATTTTAGTTTATTATTATTATTTACTTATTACAGTTTTAATTTCTAAAATTTTAAATATAATTAACATATATGTAAATGACAAAAAGCTGACCAACTTCTATGGACTATGAAAATAAATATTTAAAATATTTGTTTTAATGGAGGATAGAATGAAATTCCAAATACATATATTTATTTTCAATGATATGGAAATTAGGTATTTAGTTATACTTTGGCACTATGTTTATTAAAATATTAAAACTTATATGTAGTAGCCTGAGAGACAGTTTCTGATCACCATCAATTCAACCAATAGAACTATCTTTTAATCATTGACTGGAGGTCAGTTCAATGTCTATAACTCAGAAGCTGACTTTCCAGCTCTTACATATTTTTTTACTAGTGCAATATTTTATTGCTCCTATATATAGCTATACTTTAATATTTCATTTTCTCCCAGTTTGACAGTCATAAATAATTATTTTGGATTCAACATTTTCCTGTTAAGTAATTCATTAAACACTAAAGTATCATTATAGATCAATAACATATTGTAAATTTTGTGTTATTAAGTTAGGTAAAGATAAAAAATAAAGGGAAAAAAACTTTAAATAACCCATTACAGTTCAAAGATCTTTCTAAAAATACTTAAAGAGAGACAATAAGGAAGAAAACTAGGAGCAATTATTTTTACTTATTATAGAACCATCTACTGTAAATTTGAGCAATCAATGATATCCAGGTGATTTATTACTACAAAAAATGTGTCCCATAACAGATTTACAACTTTTGGCTTTATCAAGAAAGTTAGGGTTCAAAACCAAAAAATCAGCCAGAGATGAGGAGTTTACATCATTAAACCATCTGGGGTCCTTTGCTTATTCAAACATACAGTAGATGATTCTGGAATGGAATGAAGCACGTAATTAAGTATATGAGAAAGCCATATAATAAGAAAAAGACAAGTCAACTGCTGATTGGTCAATGCTTTAGTTTTTCTTATTTAGTCTATCTATATCTAAAAAAAGTTAAGTATTTATTTATCAACAATAGATTACTATAGTCTCCTTACTGGTGTAAAAATTTCTATATGTTTGGAAATTTTTATCTAACAAAGATTTATCCAGACTTAAATGCCAAACAACAGGTACTAATAAAGTGGATTAGTTATATTAATACTATAAAAATGAACAGTGTAAATATTAGCAAAAAAAAAATCAACCAATAAACAATGGATTATGTGAGATCATATCTGGTCTCATCCCCATGATATCTATGTAAATTTAACTATGCTGAAAACATTTAAATGGTCTATCATTCAAGAGATCCAGTAATTCTTGAACAAAAAAGTAATATTAAGACACCAATCCCATTTTCTTTTGTCTGACCATTTTCATTTTTCTTTAAAATCAATTCAGAAGTATTTTTATTAGTAAGATACACTTTTACACTTAGCCAATAAAAATCTAAAATAAATATAAAAAATTCTTTTTTGCCATTATCTACTCTAACAATTAGATAATAGAATCTTGTTTCAGACACAGAATTAAGCATATATATATTACCAGAATTTTAAATAAAGAAGTGAGACATGCAATTAAATTTATAAAGAAAGGAAAAAATCTCCAACTAATGATGGAATTATAATTGATATCTTAAAAGAAGCAGGTAAAGAAATGTTTTTTTTTTTTTGGCAAAGTTATATATCAAGTGCCTAAATGATAGAGATATATCAGATAATTGGAAGAATGGAGTATAAATATTAATCTTTTAAAAAGATAATAAAGAAGATATTAGAAATTACAAAATTTTTACCAAAATAATTATAACTCATTTACAACAAACTTTGAATTTTAACAACTAAAAGAACAAGCTGGATTTAAGAGTAGGTTTAGTATAGTGGATCATATCCAAGTATTAAAAGAAGTTATAGAAAGGACCAGTTAATATGAGTTGCCATTATGCTTAGGATTTGTAGACGATGAAAAGGCATTTGATTCTATAAGCATTTCTTCAATAATTAAAGAATTGGATCATCAAGATATAGATCGAGGATATTGTCATATTCTGAAGAATATTTATAAAAATGCAATAGCAACAATTAGATTCCATAATTCATACTTAAAAAGTTAACACTGAGAAGGGTGTACAACAGGGTGACTCCATATCTCCAAAATGTTTTATAGCAGTTTGCAAGAATTATTTTGTGGATTAAAATGGGAAGCTAAAAGGAGTAAAAGTAAATGAAGATTATTTAAGTTATCCAGATTTCATAGACGATAATAGTTGTTTTTGAAAATAATACTTTAGAGCTTCAGATGAAAACAAAAAAGTAGGATTAAAGGTAAATGATAAAAAGATTAAAGTAAGGTTCAAGAGATGGAAAATAAAGATTGATAATGATGTGTTAAAAGAAGTTAGCAACTACAAATATCTTGGTCAAATTATTATTACAGATGTAAACATAATGGATGAAATTAATTATAGACTTAAATTTGGTTGGAGTGATTTTGGTAGAAATAACTTAGTATTAAAAGGAAATATGCCTATATGTTTGAAAAGGAAAGTTTTTAATAAATGTATTTTACCAGTTCTTACTTATGGATCTGAGATTTGGACACTTAAGAGAAGAACAATACAGAGACTTCAGACCATTCTATGAAGAATACCAGAGATGCATATTAGGAATAACAAAAAAAGATCAAAAACAAAATATATGGTTGAGAGAACAAGCAGGTTTAACTGACATCATTGAAAGAATTAAGAGACTGAAGTAGAGTTGAGCAGAATATATTGCTAAAAAAGATAAAAATAATAATAAAAGACCTAGAAAGAGACCACATGTGAGATGAATGGATGAAATAAGGAAGTATGCTAGGTTAATGTTGAAAGAGAGACTAGAGATCGGAAATGGATTGAACTTGGAGGCAGTAGATTGATAATGATTGAAAATGATGATGATGATGATGATGATGAAAGTATAGGGACTTGTGGGATATGATTTAGTGCATCTACCTGGTGTTCAAATCTAATGAAATATGAAAAAGGAAAATCGCGAAGGTGATAAATAATTGCCCGCCCACCAGCTAGTTACCTAGATTGCTAATCCACAACAAAATTGCCTAATGATCTAATTATTCATTAATATAAATGAATATTTAGCAATTCTTATTTAGAAAGTAAAACAATGTAGAACTATTATTACAACTCACGAGAGATTTTTATCCTGCAGGGAATAAATTGCTGTGAATTTTACCTTTAAAACTCATTAAAACATTGCATAAATATTTTTCTTGTTATTAAAAAAAGTCATCGTCAAATCCAGAAATAATAAGTTGTATTTTTTTCACTGCAGTACTGTATTACATTTTTTAAAAAATCATTCAAAATATAGGATTACAAAGTGTAAGCGGAGTCTTTAGTCAATTGCTCTTTTTTAAAAAAAATTAAAGATCTTATTAAAAAAATAAATAAATCAAATAATAGATAAACAGTCATTTCAAATAAACAATAATAAAAAGGAAATCTTTTAATCTGGTAATCTCAGATGTTTTTCTTTTCCTTTTTTAAGTAATTCTTTTCTATCACCGCTACTATAATGTTTATTAATTAGGTTATTTCACTGTCATGGTCTATATTACTCCCCTTTTCTTTTTAAAATGTCGTTGACCTTCTTAATCATTTGTTTACTATAGAGGGAGCTCTATTTATTCCAACTTCTTGTCAACTTCAAACAGATTACTTAACAATAGGGACTCATCAGCCAAGAAAGTTCACAAATCTAACCAATCAAAATAAGCACTGCTACATAGCATTTTTTTTTTTAAAACCCAAGTGAGAAAGAACAAACAGAATAAAAGATACATTGAAAAAATATTATAACTTTACGGCTTGTAGAAGGCGGTGACATTGACAAAAATATTTGGTTAAAAGTCTTCAAAATTCACCTTTAATTAATCCGTATAATTTATTTTAAACAAATACTTGTTAAAATACTATGAATTAAAATTAATTTAAATTGAAAAAAATTAGCTGCCATATGTTATTATATATCCCACCACATGAAGAGTGTTAAGTACTACTAATTTTTGTTATAAACTTTAGACATATATGTATCATCATCATCATTTCAACTATTGTCGATCCACTGCAGTATAATCCAGGTACTCTGATAAATAGCTTCTCTTCTCCATAATACACTTATCAAACTATCCATTCACATATGGTCTCTTTATTTCTTTTAAATCTCTTGGTAGCCAATTTAAAACTTCAATTTTCGTCAATTTTAGCTATATGTCCAACACAACTCCACTATTATGTCAGTGATACCTAGTTGTTCTCTCACCCATGTATTTAATTTTTGACCTCTTATTGTTATGCCTAATTTTTTTTTATACCTCCATAAGTTATCTGCCCAAGTCTCAGATCCATAAGTAAGAACTGAAAAAATGCATATATTAAAAATCTTTTTCAAATACATGGAGATTTTCCTTTTAATATTAATTTATTACTATCAAAATCATTCCCTACAAATTTAATTCCATGATTAATTTCATATATTCTGTTTCTGTCTGTATTGATAACTTTGACCAAGGTATTTATAATTGTAATTTCTTCTAATTCATAATTATTAGTCTTTATTTTCTTCTTCTGAGAAAATTCATTGATCATTATTTGATTCTTTTAAGCATTTATCTTTAATCCTACCTTCTTACTTTCATCTAAAAGCTCTTTGAATATTTTTTGAAGTTTCTGAAGTATTTTCAAAATCTGTATGACTTAAATAATCTTCATTTACTTTTATTCATTTAATGTCCCATTTGATCCACAAAATACTTCTCACAAACCTGCCATAAAAATTTTTGGTGATAAGGAATCATCCTGTTATACATTCTTTTTCAATATTAATCTTTTTAGTGTCATTATGTAATCTAATCATTATTGTTGCATTTTGATAAATATTCTTCAGAATATGACAAAATTCCTCAGTAAATCTTGATGATCCAATGTTTTAATTGCTACCCAAATGTTTATAGAACCAAATGCATTTTTATAATCTATAAATCAAAGCATAATGTCAACTCACATTTATTGATTTTTTTTTCTATATATTTTTTTCAGTACTTAAATATGATTCACTATAATAGAACCACTTTTTATATTCAGCTTGTTATTTTATTGGTTAGAATTCAAAGTTCAATGGTGAGTTTTAATTATCTTGGTGAAGATATAATTTATATCTTCCATATCACCTTTTTAAAATATCAATATTACAACTGCATTCTTCCAAACATCTGGTATATTTTATATATAGCTATGCCAACTTTTTTTCTATTTATTTACCTGCTTCTCTTCAGATATCAGTAATAATTTCATCATTAATTTCTTGGAGTTTTTTCTTCTTTATACATTTACTTTCATGTCTCTCATTTCTCCATTTAAAATGCTGAGCAATTCAGAAGATGGAATAATGGTAGAAATTATTCTGTTTTCTTATTAGAAAAATACATTTTCTTCCAATAGCAAGATGTTGTTCACAGTATTGAGACTTTTATTCTTTTCTATATATTTTTTTTCCGAATTCATATTTATATTTTATTACAGCATTATTAACTATTTTCATATCATTTTACAAATCTTTAGATATTCAAAGGTTTTTAATGGATATTTAAAAATATTTTTCATATTTCTTTTTTTTAATATACATTATCTTGTCTCAGTAAAAAAATTATTAGCAAATTACTGTTTTTTTATACCAGATATCATTGCCGCAGATCTTATTATTAGTTTATCAGTTGTCTTCTTATTGAATTCATTTCAAAATCTATTAATAGTTTTAAATGTTTTTCAAGTTTTAGTTTAAATTCATTGAAATGTTTATAAAGATAGTAATAGAAGTCAAGTATTGGTGGTGGAGTGGTTAGTACAGCTGCCTTACAAGCAGTTGTCCCGGGATTCGCTTCCTGGCAGATGCTTTGACACATTAAAAAAAAAGAAGAAGATAGTAATAGAAATGGTTAACATTGACTTTCTTAAAAAAATTCTGTCTCTCTAGTTTTGTATTAACATGTATTTTATATTTCATTAATTGATGATTACTTTGTGTATTACATATATTAAGAACATTACAATGTTGAAATATACACTTTCTTTCAGTCAAAACATAATTTAGTTCTACTGAACCTTCATTTGAATGCTTCCATGTCCATTTCCGTTTAACCTTTTTTTTTAAAAAGAGCATTCATAATATATTTTCTTTTTCTGTGAACTCCACAAGTATGTGTTCTTTCTCATTTTTATTACCATAACTAATTTAATCCACAGCACTTTAATATTTCAATCATTTACTAATTATAACATTAAAATTTCCCAGGACAATATTAAAATGTTGCTTGGCCTGATCAACAGTCTTTCATGAATTCATATAAAAATCCTCTACTTCTTCATGCACAATGACAACTTGTTGGGCATAAACCTAAATTATCTGTAATTGATATCTTCCATTAAATTGAAAGACTAATCTTGCTGCTCTGTTTGGTACATCATCCAACTCAATAGTATTGATTTTTTTCACTTTTATTTATAATAAATATTATTCCATTTGTGCTTTCAATATTTATATCTTTATAGTATGGTAAAAGTCCATTGTTTAAATCAATTGTTTCTTCATCTTTTTTTTTAACTTCATGAAATCCAACAATATGTCATTTGATATTAGACAGTTCTTCCAGTTCATGCAATCTTCCTTCATTTAAAAGTGACCTGCAGTTGTAAATACCTAAATAAAAGGTCATTATCAAATGGCAGCCTGCCTTCACAATTATAGAATTCTTAGTACTTTCTATTTTTCAGCTTAAAGTTTCTGGTGAGTTTACAGCTTCCTAGGAGTAAGGTCATAATTTAATTTTATCTGTTATGATTGTAAATATATATTTTAAAAAAATGAGAATATTCACTTATACATTCATTTTACCTTTAAAAAAAGTCAACTGAAATACTAGTTTAAAACTATTAAGCAATTGAAAAGAAAGACTATGATATATTTTTATTCTTAAACTTGGAAATCAGAAGCCAATAACTTATCATGCTGGTTGATTCAAGTTGATGAGTAATCTATCCATGTTTGTTTCCTATACAAATAATCACTTGGTAATAACAGCTACAATAATAGGAACAAATAACATGGATATTAGAAAATTTTTCTTGCTGGGTTCCTTTAAAGCCAAGGTTTTTTTTTACTTTCTATTATTTAGTTTCAACTGATTCAAGAACAATTGATTATCTTTTGAATCCATCATTTTGTTATTGCACTAAATTGTTTAGGCATAAATTATGTAAGTTGATGCCAGCAATAATAAGCCATTACCAATCATGTTAAACTATTTCTTTAACTTAGGATTGAAATATTCTCTTATCCCAAGCAATTAGCTCAGTAATGAAAATGCAGGTCTTGAGATTCTGGATTGATTCTTCACTATATATATATATATATATCAATTTCTTCAATTGAATGTGCTTGACCTGCAATTTTGATGCTAGAACATCATGACTTCTCAAGAAGCTGATCATAATATATCAGTGGCAAAAATAATGGAGAAAGTCACTTATGCGATTTATGAATATATGCATACATAAATCATAACATAAGTGATTTGATTTTTATATACAAATATTTAATTATTATTTTCATTCTTGTTTGTAATAAATTAGCCAAAATATTTCTAAAGTTGTGAAAAAAAAGGGGTTTTATTATCTTTATTTATTTTTATTAAGTATAGCTGAACATGCCAACATCAGAAATGTTTCAACAAGTTATTTATAAAATCATCACATTATTGTTTTTGTTTTTTTTTTTGCATTATTTAAAACATAATAAAATGGTGGAGTGAAAGATTCCAGGATTAATTTTTATGTGAGTACACACCAAAAATTTTAGTTCCGTCACACAAATGGAATTTGTCAGTGTTTAATCTGTTCCTAATATGATCAAAACTTATATGATCCCAAAACAAATTATTCATATAATTAATAATATTCATGAAATATTGTTTTTTTATTTAAAAATAAATATCTTGCTTTCAAGGAGGCAGGAAAAGTGAAATACATGATGAGAAAGAAATGGGTATTATTAACACCAATGGAAGAACTAAGAAACTGAAATGAAGATAGGCTGAATATTTTTGCTAGAAGAGATTGTTAATAGAAAGTCATTTAAAGTCTTAAACGAATTCTAATTGACTGTTAAAGAGCAGAAAATGATAGTATGTAATATGGATAAATAAGAGAAGGATGTTTGTTGGAGAATAAACAAGAGAAACTAGAGATAAAAGAAATAGAAATAAATTTAGTCAGACTTCCATTCTACAAACTATTAATAACCATTGAAAATATGATGATGATTTATGTGATTTTTTATTATTATCATTAACTAAAAATACGAACAGTGATTTTTTGGTAAAATACTTGTAAGTAAATTAATCACCATTTAATAACTATTTTTGCAAAAAAAGAATTACTTTCTTCTGGTACCAATAATTTTGTTACAATAAAGCCACATGGATCAAATGGAGGGCATCTTTTATTGATAATTGGCCATTATAACTAAAGAGAGTGACACTAAGCAAAATTTTAGACTACTTAGCAAAAAAAAAACCTTCTGTAAACATTTTATCATTCATTGCAAAGCATATATATATAGTTATCACCTAAAATTGATAATTAAAAAAATCACTTAGATATCATATTAAAGTGCTGTGACTATCATTTATATTATGAATAGAACAATATATGAAGATTGATTTGATAATCTGGAAATCTTGATTCCCAATCCATAATGGATAATTGAATAACAATATGAAAAAAAAAAACTATGGAATTTTAACAAGACTTACTTTACAGAACTCTATTGATTCTTAAGAATTTTATGGTATAATGTTGTGTAATAATTTTTCTTGCCTTTGAAATGAATATGAACTGGCAAAGTGAACATGAAACTTTTTTTCTACAGTTTATTTTTTCAGAAAATTTACCAATTGGAAAGTGCATGAGTTTGCTTTACTCTTCACTATTCATATATGAAAAGCTAAAAATTGTTTCCTCCACTGCTGTGAGCTATTTGAGGACTTTATCTTACTTTATTAATTGAACAAAAATTAACTGGTATTTATTAAATAACATTACTTAAGAAGATCAACAATAACAATAATGATAAACCAATAAACATTACATGATGACCTCCTGGGGATTTTGGATGAGTAGGCACTAGATGGGGATTTTATGCACAAGCCTTCTGGTATCCATTGATTACTCTATCTTGCTGTGTGTGGCAATATATATAGTGAGTTTTACCTGTTTTAACAACAGTTATACACAAGCACAAGAGGAGGTGGTCATGTGATGTTTATTGGCTTAAAACCAATCCTGCCTAATAAGATAGTAGTGGCTATGGTTATTAAAGAACCAAAGACACCAAACTGTATGGGTACTGAACTGGGTTCAAACCCATATGACTATATAAGCTGATGGGCTTGGATTAAAAACATTAAGGCATTTTCAGTTTAAGACTCATAGTTTTGTAGTTAAATGGAGATAAAAGGTGGTTGCTGGAGACTCTCAGATCCAAGGCTCCTCACTGATGAAGACCAAAAGCCAGAAACTAGTCTGGGGATATTGGATGAGTAGGCACTAGATGGGGATTTTATGCACAAGCCTTCTGGCATCCATTGATTACTCTAGCTTGCTGTGTGTGGCAATATATATAGTGAGTTTTGCCTGTTTTAACAACAATAATTATAATAAAAGGTACTGAGTATTAGATCTGCTGCCCATGTTTGCGACGGCAGAATGCCGTACCTTTCTCCAGTATGTGTATCTGAATGTGAATTGTGATGGCAGAATGCCATAGTTGGAACTTTTTAGTATGCCATATTAAAAAAGTTACAGCTTTTAAAAACATATTAGAAAGTTACAATTATGCAAACACTCCGTATTTTGCTGTCGCAAATACGAACAGCAAGTCGAATTTTAATACGTAAGTACCTAAAACGATCTTGCTTATTGTCATTATGAAAAACCTTGCTTTTTAGTCATTATGATTTATTAAAGTGAACATTAACGGCTGTTATGTATAGTTAAGTGCAGTAATAAGAGAATCAGACTCAGGAATGTAAGGATCAAATTGATTTCGGTCTGAAATTTCCAGTGCTCGAACTTATACATTTTCAAGCAATTAAGCCATTTATTTATTTAACAATTGCTCGACCTGTTTTTTGAAATCATTCTAATCTATTTACCTTCTATTTAAAATGGGACAAAAATTATATAATATATACGGAGTTTCAACTTCTGGTGGGCTCCCATGATCAATACAACTACCCAATTATTTTTTTTATACGTGACATTTTTTATCATGAAAAATAAATGTATGATTATTTTATTATAAATTACATTACTTTTAAGTATCACTTTCCCCAGTCCTCAATTTTACAATTATGCTGTAATAAAAATACTTACTGGAAGTGCAAGAATACTGTTAACTATTTTGTTGATCTTCTAATAAGTTTTCTAATAATGTGAGATGTTTTTTTTTTTTTGCTATTTTTCAAAATAAATAACTTATAACAAATTTTTATTTAACGCCCCCCCCCCCCCATTTTACAATAAAGAGAGAAAGGATTAACTTCTAGTGCATAACAAATACAATTAGTTTATTTCTTCACAATTAGATCGTTGATAACTTTTGCAGCACATGTTTTTCTTAGTTTATTATCAAGGAAATATTAACTACATTATCTATTCACATATACATGCACTATTCATTAAAAATATGTTGTCTTTTTTGTATATATCTTATTGAAAAGAATAAAATAGTACCCGGGCGCAGTAAAGTGACGGATTCTATAGCTTCGATCACACTACATATCTCAGTCTGTGTTATTTCTAGAATTCGAACTTTATAGGAACTCCTGAATAATAAATCATTCAATTATTATAATTAAAATAATAAGTAGTTAAGGATTTTTTAAAAATCTTTGAAAAACTGTGTGCCCCCCCTTTTTTTTAAAAAAAAAAATATATTTATTACAAAAAAGTTCTTTTAAAAAAAAAAAAAAGTCCTTTAGCTGTGTAATCCATACTACTATTTTATTAATTTATACTGTCAATTGTCTTTCTATGAATATATTGTTTACTTTTAAATTTTTCTCTTATTTTGATTACCACAAAATTGAACTAACATGTGAAATATTAAAAGTTTCAAACCTTTGTTGTAAATTATGTTTGACCCATTGTTTGATTTATATAAAAGCTATCATCATCCGTTATATATATATATAATTATTATAATATGATTGAATGTAGTTTGAAATTAATATACTGTATATGCAAATTAATATTGTAAACTTTTACTCCTTCCATACTTTATTCAAATCAATCTAATTTCCAAGATGAGAGTTAAAACAATTTTAGGAAATCTTAACATACTGGAATGAAAACAATTTTTAATTTCTAATTCTAGCACAAACATCTACAATCGATTTCCAAATTTTAATGCAAGTTATCTGAGCATTTTAGTGCAATGATAGAAAATGGATTTGAGAATAAACGGGTCCTGACACTACTGCTGAACTCTTGAGCAACAAATCATTCATTATTTTTTAAACCTATCAATAATTTTTTTTTTGTTTATTACAAGCACTATATTGTATAAAACAGGCAAAACTCACTATATATATTGCCACACACAACAAGCTAGAATAATCAATGGATGTCAGAAGGCTTGTGCATAAAATCCCCATCTAGTGCCTACTCATCCAATATCCCCAGACTAGTTTCTGGCTTATAGCCTTCGTCAGTGAGAAGCCTTGAATCTGAGAGCACTGCACTTAGATCTTAGGATCTAATGCAACCCTCCAGCAACCACCTTTTATCTTCATTTAACTACAAAACTACGAGTCTTAAATTGAAAACACATTAATGTTTTAATCCAAGCCCATCAGCTTATATAGTCATATGGGTCTGAACCCAGTTCAGTACCCATACATTTTAGTGTCTTTGGTCTTTTAATAACCATAGCCACCACTATCCTATAAGGCAGGATTGGTTTTAAGCCAATAAGCATCACATGACCACCACCTCTTATGTTTGTGTATATGTGTTGTTAAAACAGGCAAAACTCACTATATAGATTGCCACTGTGTGGCAATCTATATAGTGAGTTTTGCCTGTTTTAACAACAGTTATACACAAGCATAAGAAGTGGTGGCCATGTGATGTTTATTGACTATGTTGTATGTTACAATAAAGTTATCAATACCGTTTTTGTTTAAGAATTTAATAATAGATTTGCTATTTAAAAATAATTATTAATGATTGTTTTTTTTTTTGCTTATCAAACTTGAATATCAATCAGTTAAGAAAAACTTTCGAAGAATTTTTATTTAAGTAAAAGATCGCAGCAAATTTACTATTAAGTTTGATCTTATGAAAAATATTTTTGCCATTTTTTTTGATATGATCATATTTTCAGCAAAAGTAAGTATTATTTGAAGCATTATAATTTCTGCTTTTCAATCAATAAATTTATCGAAGAAAGAAATCATTGCTGAAAAACTAATGCTTACGAAAATCAGTAGAAATTTTGAAATTAATTGTATTATTTATAAGATTATTTATAATTTTTGTATTTTTAAAAATGTATAAAATTTTCATAATTTTTATTTTAAAAAATCATTAAATAAAAATCCAATTATTTGTTTTAATTTATTATTTTCCTTGTTAACCATTTAATAATATTTTGCTGACGACTTCTCTAGATACATTTTGTTTTACCTTTCAGTTGTTAGAAATGCTTCATAAATACTAACTTGCAAATGTTTTATCATAGATTTCCTATTTAACAATGAATAAATTAAAGACAATATTGATACCACATATTTAAAAAAATTAATGACAATATTTCATACAATCTTAATATATTTTTGGCATTAAGCATCCTTGTTAAATGCAACACTTTTAACAAACAGTTACCTTGGGCATGAGTCCTTAGTGTCAAAAATGTAATAAAATTGTGTTATAATATTTTTTAATGTTTTTTATGCATATACAGTATTGCCTTTATCATATTTTGGTGATAAAAGTATTATGTTTATTTAGCATTGAATTGCTTAACTACAGAATTCAAAAAATTCCAGTATACAAACAATTTTATACTTTTTTTGGCAATGCTGTTTTTATTAATGTCTTCCTACATTTCAACCATTTAGCAATCTTCCTCAAGGCTACAAATAGCAATATATATATATATTAAATACATGTATTTAAAAGATTTTATTACAAGAAACTATCCTTTATAGCCCCAAGAAATACTAAATACTACTAAATAGTTTAAATGTAAATAATAATAATAATTTTGTTAAAAAAATATTAAAACTGTTTGTAAGCTATACGCTTATAATAATATAAATAGAAACTACAGACAACAATTTTTTAGTTTTTAAAAACTGATATTTTTAATTGTTATTGATCTCCTATAGAAGGTATGACTCCTAATTTAAAAAAACCTTAATTTAATAAATATGTAAGTATCTTAAGATTTCTCTGCTTATGGAATCATAACAATAATATAGTATCAAGATCACACATTAGTATTTTATCATCATTAGTGATACTTGGTCCTTACTTATTTGTTTTTTAAGTTAACTTATTCTGATATAGTAATATTTATAATAGCATCAGAAACCATGAGCTCAGAAGATTACGTAAATGCAAAGTAGCTTCATATTATTCTTTAATGTCATCTGTTCATATTTTATGGGGAAGTTTGTTCTATTCTTGCATATATTATTAGTTGGTAGGAGAAATAGATTTATTATTTAAAAATATTGTACAGCAGTTTTGGGACATTTTGTTGGTTTTATGCAAATTCTGCTCAGGGATATAAGTGCCAAAAAAACAGGCAAAAACTCTCCATACAGTAATGCCACTCAGTGCAAGTTAGAGTAATCAATGGATGCAAGGTTTGTGCATAAAATCCCTACCTAGTGCCTACTCATCCAATATCCCCAGACTAGTTTCTAGCTTGGGGCTTTCATAAGTGAGGAACTTTAGATCTGAGAGTACTGCACCTAGATCTTAGAATCTAATGCAACTCTTCAGCAGCCATCTCTACTTAATTATAAAATTGTGAGTCTAAAATTGAAAACAATAATATTTTCAAACCAAGCTCTTTAGCTTATATAGTCATATAGGTCTGAACTGAGTTCAGTACCCATACATTTTGGGGTCTTTGGTTCTTTAATAACCATAGCTACCACTATTCTATTAGGTAGTATTGATATTAAACCACTAAACATTACATGATCACCATTTCTTATGCTTGCTTAAGCTATTAATACAGGCAAAAACTCTCCCTGTTATATATATATATATATGTGTGTGTGTAATATACAAATTAATATATTATTCAACGTTATATAGTTGATAAAGACTACAAAGTGTATAGTCGAAAGTACTTCTAAAAGAATATAATTTATATAAATTGTACTGTATTTTGATATATATATATATTGATTTGTATATTACATATATTGTGAAACGAATACAGATATCAAACTTTATTTATTATATATATATATATTATAATGAGCTTGCAAATATAATGCTTGAATATCCTAGCATCTCACTAAGGAAGTCAGTAGCAGAAACTGGTCTGAAGTTGGAGATATTCTGAAAAGTTTAAGAGCTATTTGCAAGTTCGTTATATAGCATTTGTAGTATAAGCTTGTTAAATTAGGTCATGTGACATATGACTTGATTTTTTAAAATATATATATATGGAATATTATAATTAAATATTTGTAAATACAGTAATCAAACATTTTGAAAAGTACAAAAAATATAATCGTCATTTAGGAGTGCTTTCGACAAACCTCATTGTCTTTGCCAATTAATACTTTGAAAGGTTAACCTTCCCATAATTCCATGAACTTAACATTTGCTGCCTGCCTATTTTTTAAGACCTGCTTGTATTTATATATTAGCATAGAAAATACAAGCAGGACTTAATCAATAGACAGGCAGCAAATGTTAAGATCACAGTTAACCTTTCAAAGTATCAGTTGACAAAGACAACGAGGATAGTCGAAAGTGCTCCTAAATGACGATTATATTTTTTGTACTTTTCAAAATTTTTGATTACTGTATTTACTAATATTTAATTATAAGATTCTGTATATTGCTTTGAAAAAATACAGACATTGATTTATAATATTATTACATATATCATATAATAAAATATACCAGATATTTCCATATATTTAAAAAAATTTCAACCATATAATCTGTTGAAAATTTATTAATTTATAACATTCGACTGTCAGTAAAAATCTGTTACAATAAAAAAAGTAGAGAAAGTTGAGAGTCTTTGTTTTCTTAAACTTATATTTGTTATTATAATCTTTATATAATAACAAGAGATTGCATTTAGAAGAGGGTTATTCTTTTGAATGCAAAAAGTGTTTATAGTTTACTGTTTTCAGTGGTCACTGTCTACTAATATTTGACAATAATTTTTCTATAATAAAATGAAACATATTTTCATATATTATATAAAAAGCTCACAAATAAGCTCTTAACAAGCTTTGCAGAATATTCCTAACCCCAGAATGGCTTCTGCTACTGGCTTCATCAGTGAGGTACTAGGATATTCAAGCATTAGATTAAAAATACCAGGACAAGACCAGTACTTTATCTAATAGATAACTATTAAGTAAAAAATCTGAAATTTTTAGACAACCATATGTCATCCAATCCAGTTATCTAAATTAAATAGCCATATGGGACTGAACTAAATTCAGATACACCATATATTAATAGCTTTAGCAATATAAAATTGCCAAAGCCTTAATAGCAAAAAATAAAATTACCAAAAAATCAAGTCAGATATCAAGTGACTTAATTTAAACAAGCTTGTATTACAAATGTTATATAAAGAGCTCACAAATCTCTTAACAAGCTTTGCAGAATATCCCTAACCCAGACTGGTTTCTGCTATTGGCTTTTTCAGTGAGGTGCTAGGATATTCAAGCATTAGATTAAAAATACCAGGCCAAGCCCAGCACTTTATCTAATAGATAACTATTAAGTACAAAATCTGAAATTTTCAGACATCCATATGTCTTCCAATTCAGCTCTAACTTAAATAGCTCATATGGGACTGAACTAATTTCAGATACACCTTATATTAATAGGTTTTGCAATATAAAATCACCAAAGCCTTAATAGCAAAAAATCTAATCTAATACTTGAATATCCTAGCACTCACTCTGCAAAGCTTGTTAAGAGCTTATTTGTGAGCTCTTTATATAACATTTGTAATACAAGTTTGTTTACATTAGGTCATGGGACATCTGATTTGATTTTTTTGCTATTAAGGTTTTGGCAATTTTATATTGTTAAAGCTATTAATATATGGTGTATCTGAACTTAGTTCAGTCCCATATGGCTATTTAAAT
This sequence comes from Epiperipatus broadwayi, assembly GCA_028023455.1. Classification (NCBI taxonomy): domain Eukaryota; kingdom Metazoa; phylum Onychophora; class Udeonychophora; order Euonychophora; family Peripatidae; genus Epiperipatus; species Epiperipatus broadwayi. The sequence goes on from JAQFVV010000108.1 coordinate 2,158,465, forward strand.
TTGATATTTGGATTGGAAGACATAATAGAAGTCTGAAAATTTCAGATTTTCTACTTAATAGTTATCCATTAGATGAAGTGCTGGGCTTGTCCTGGTATTTTTAATCTAATGCTTGAATATCCTAGCACCTCACTGAGAAAGCCAGTAGCAGAAAACGGTCTGGGTTAGGGATATTCTGCAAAGCTTGTTAAGAGCTTATTTGGGAGCTCTTTATAATAACATTTGTAATACAAGCATGTTTAAATTTGGTCATGTGACATCTGACTTGATTTTTTTGTAATTTAAATATATATATATGTGACTTTAAAAACAAATGGGTTTAAATTCAAAGCAATCTAGATAAGTTCTGGAAACTGGTAGTTTGCTAATAAAATAATAATAAAATTTGGCTGCTAAATGAAAGGAGCATTAGATTCAAACATCTAGATGTACTAGATTCAGATTCCCAATTATTTTTTGATTAAAACTACAAGTTACAAATTATTCTAACATGGATAAGACAATACTAGTTGGTGATTTATTAACCTTGCAAAGGTTATATAGCTGATCTAAGAGATACAAATTATATTTTTAAATATTGTTATATGTATCAGGTTCATAGATTCAAGGTCATGACAAGCTATATATTAGAATGTGACTAATGTAACTACAATGTTTAAGTTGTCAGTTTAATTATAACGTTTTATAAGTATATACTCTTTTAGAGCCACTTCTCAAAACAATTTTGCATGTTTTACGAAAAATATTTATGCATAGTAGGACAACATTGTTTGTGGTGATTATTATAAATATTTCTAAACATACTACTGAACATTCTGATTAATTAATGTTAAAGGCATTTTTGGTTGTATTTTTTTAGCTGAATCCATGTTTCCATTATTTAAAATATATATATATTTATATTTTTTTGCTGAGTAATTTTTATATTATAACTAAAAATAAATAAAAAAGCATACATTTGATTATAAAAATATAAATTTGCAATGTTTTTAATTTTTTTTTTTTTTTTGCATTTCAGCACACCCTAGTAATGAATATATATTTCAGATACATGCAACCTATGCTTGTAAACTTTTTTGATCATGATTTCTGCAAAGTTAAGCCTTACTGTTTGGCATCTATCGATTACTCAAGTTTTTAGTGAATGTATATTTGCAGGTATTCATTGTAGTGATTATTGCAACTTTTATGAATTTATTGAATGTAATTTGAATGCTAACTTCACAATATATTAATAAAATATATTTATAATTAGAATGCTTGAATGTTTTATATTAATAATCTTCAAGATAATATTTGAAATTTATTTGTAATTATAATACTTTTTTTTTGTACATAAACTTATTTAATACATTCAGTCCAAATAATTAATTCTAAGACTTTCAAAATGTTTGCTTTCATAAAATACTTTTTTTAATTCTTCTTTTTTTTTTAATGTTAAAGAATAATTAAAGCTATAAGCTACTAAAGTTTATTTCATTATATTGTATATAAATAAATCATTTATTTTATATAGTGCCGATGTTTTATAAACTGTAATATTTAAACAGCTTTAAGCTGTTGCACTTGCACTTTGCAGATTTTAACTATAAATGAATAAATAATAAATAAGTAATTCTATTGTCAAAAACATAAGAGGACAACTGATGTTCAAGCACCAAAGTGAGTAGTAAGTACAATACTTATTAAATTTGAGATTTTTTCCCTTGTTTTTCTCATCTATTAAATGATTCAAAAACCTTTAGCCCTTGGATAACCCACTTTCATTATTACATTTGTCTCTATTGTAAAAAATTTTGAGAGCATTAAATCTCTATACACTGTTCATAACAAAGGAACAGTTTTTTTTTCTCGTGTCATAATATCACCCGGGAAACAAACCCGCTAACCCGAGACAACTGCTTGTAAAGCAGCCGTCACTGACCTCTCAACCACCAACGTCAAATTAACAACAAAGGCAAAATAACTATTTACACTTAGTTTCTTTAATCTTATGAGGATATACATCTTAGTCTAATTTGAAGTTCAATCCAGATCCTCAAAGAACAGAAAGGAGTAGACATAAATAAATGATTATTTTGTATTTATTGGTAGTTTGATAAAAAGAAGACTAATGTATTGATATAATCACCATCTGGAGGTTTGATTACTTTAATATATATATTCTAAAGATAATGATAATTTATCAGCTTCCGTTTTTTTATGACCATAATAAATCACGTATATATGGTTTTGATTTCAATTATAACAACTTAAAAATATCGCAAACTAAAAGAAATAATAATAAAAGAAAAATCAAAAAAGCTATGTTAATATATATAAATAAGACTTAATCAGTAGACAAGCAGCAAACGTTAAGATCATGGAATTATGGGAAAGTTGATCTTTCAAAGTATTAGTTAACAAAGACTACGAGGATAGTTGAAAAAGCTCCTAAGTGACGTTTATATTTTTTGTTCTTTTTAACAAATTTTAATTACTTTATTTTCTAATATTTATTTATAAGTTTACATATATATATGTGTGTGTGTATGTATGTCTAAATTAGCCTAGACATAAACTAAATTTCTGAGAGCCATGAATAAATAGCACTCCATGTCAATAAATATAAATAATTGATGGACCCCATATTTCTTAAGCTTAGATGGTAATTAAGCAATCATTTATTAATATTGTAGGAAATAGAATGTGATATTTGTATATTAGCCAGACTTTTATTTTTTTTTATTTACACATTCATTAAACCATGTGTAAATAATATTTATATCTATAAAAACTGATTTTGCATTAATATTAGAGATTATTAAAGTGAGATTCTTTCTCCTATAATAATTAATTCTAATTTTAAAAAGACACCCACTGTATTTAGAATCAGGATAATATATAAATATCACACTCTATTTCCAAAAATGTCAATAAATATCTATGCATATTTAATATTTACATCTATAAAAACTGACTTTGTATTAATATCAGAAGCTATTAAAAATGAGATTCTGTCTTTGTCTTGTAACATTTAATTATAATTTCAGAAAGAATTAGCTTTATTTAAAATCAAGCTAATATCAAATATCATAATCATCAACATCAATAAATGAATGCTTAATTATCATCTAAGCTTAATAAATAGATAGTACTTATATATACTGGTTGAGTGCCATTATAGCTGCTCAGAACTATAGTTTACTTTCACTTAATGTATTACATATATACAAAAGATATCTCATCATAAAAAATAATTACAACTATTTTAGTTCTATATATCTAACTATTTCAACTAAATTGATTTTTTGGAAGTGAGACATGCATACTTTATCATCTTAACAGAAAGTCATTGAATTATATATTTTCATGATGTATCTATCATAAGGTCTGGAAAATATAATGGCAAGTTTATAAGATCAACTAGGATATTCTTCAACTTGCTATATGTGATGAAATTAAATCTACTATATAAGACAAAATTTCATTAAATAGGTAAGTGATGAAAACAAATAAATTTTCTAAAACATTTTTTAATGGTAAACTTGAGGACGATTTTTATGGAAGAGATAGGTTCCATTTATACTACAAAGATTATTTCAAAAATAATTTAAAGAAAAGAATACTTAATGGCGGAATATAACTAAATCTAGAATACAATCGAAATCTACTTGTTAGACTAAGAGTTTAAATCTTCCAAAAATTTAAGTTTGCTTAAAAAAAAGCTAAAAGATATTATCATATGATATTAAATTAATGGACTAAAAGATCAGGTATGATATATGTAGAGGTATTTGTATATATATTTATAAAGAATGGCATGCCTATTAATTAATATATATATACATAATGTTTATTTGAAAAAATGTAAGCAGTTACACACAGATTTCAAAATTAATTTTTAATATATTATGTGCTATAATATTTCTATATAAAATAATTATAATAAAAAATGTTTCCAATTTATTTATTAAAGAAAAAACAGTACTGTTTTTTGTTCACTCCCCCTCCCCCGCCCCACTTGCATCTGTCTGTTGCAGGCAATTCATTTCTAAGTGTTGTAATGAATTTGCATGTTAAGCTCAAGGTTCAACAAATAACAACGTATTATATGAGAAAAATTACTAATAATTATTTCTTCATTTTAGATATTCTTGCTTTTTTTATTTTGTATTTCTTTCAAGAAAAGTCTCAATGTATATATATATTTTATATAATAATACTAAAGAATAAAACATTTATTTTATTAATTTACTAACTAGTTTTATTGAACTTTACTCATCAATTTTAGATGCTTATTTTTGATCTGATAATAAAATTTAGTAAAATTATAATCACATGTTCTTAATAAATGTATATATATTGCAGTAAATGACAGATAAAAATGTTATTTATTAGATGACTGAATATTTTTTTCTTTATAAATAAATTTTTTTAAAGAAGTATTTGCTCCTGATATATATAATTTTTGCAATTTTTCGCAAATGTTAGTCAATAGAAGCATTGGTGGTCGAGAGGTCAGTGACAGCTGCTTTACAAGCAGTTGTCCAGGGAAAGCGGGTTCACTTCCTGGCTGATGCTATGACACATGAGAATACTATAGTAAACATTACGTATACTGAATAAATAGGTTAATTATAAGTATACATGTAATATAAATAAAATGCCCGTTAATTAAAACAAAATTGTAATTATAATAAAAATAATAAATTTAACAGTAATAAACTATTAAAACAGTCTTTAAATCTGTAGAAGTACATTCTATTAATTTCTTAAACCTGCCTCAACTGCTATTAAATTGAAATATATATATAGTTTAATAGTTTGTTACTGTTAAATTTATTATTTTTATTATAAGTATACATGTTTATATGGTAATACATATATTCTTATATATTTTAAAAGAAATTTGGAGTTGACTTATAGAATTTACTCTGCAATAGCTAATAAACATGTGGTAAACTGGCTTTATATTGATATATAATAAATTATAGTAAATTTTATAGGATTAACTCAATTTCAGCAATAGATCAGAGAGCTGAATTAAACTTGGATCTTGCTGTGAATCAATAATGTTTGAAAATGATAATTTGTGTGTCTATAGAAAAAAAAGAATTAATGAAACATCTAATTAAACATTTTGACTCTGAGACTATTAATTTATTGAAAACTTATCTTAATATTAAAAAGAATTAGATTATTGGTTTTATTGTGGAAGTTATTATAGAATATGTACATATTGTTCTGTGTCAATTTTTTTACTTGAGAAGTCTCTCTTGATAGGCAAACCATTGGTAATGAATTTTTAATTTGCTATTAGTGAGTGTTATAATTTTGAATGGACATATTTAGTTTCATGTAAATTCACATACAAGTTATCATCATTTTTAAACATTGTCAATTTACTGCAAAATTCAACATTTATATCTCATCCACCCATCTCACATGTGGTCAGTTTCAAGGTCATTTACAATTTTTGGAAATCCAGTTAAAACTTCAATTATATGTTGAGCTTGTTATTAATATATATATATAATAATGGGATAAAATTGTGAAAGTATCTTATTTAATAATGCCACAAATTTGGTTGGCAGTTGTAATGAGATTAAAATGTGCAATGATGATAAGGTGTGCAAAATTCACTGACTAGCTCATCTTCAAACCCTCAATTAGAAATGCCAAATTGCAATAGCATAAAAATATATAAAGTGTTGATGATAAGAAACTTTGTTATGATCTACAAATTTGTGTACATCAACTTGTAACTGCTACAACATGTGATTCTCTCTAAATACTTCAAAAATCGATATCATCAAATTGTAATGGAATAAAATGTTTATAATGGCAATACTATAACAAAATAAAATATACAAAATTGACTTATCTAACATACCTCATGACTTGTCTAAATTATAATGATATAAAAATGAAAACTAATACTTCAAATAACTCTACAAATTATGGTATCCAAATTATAACAACCTGAAATATATAAAAGATTCTTATTTATTACCTTAATAAATATAACTAACAAATAACAATGAGTTATCTCTTACATTAACAAAATCTCAACATTAAACACCACATTATGACTAGTTATAATGTGCATGGCATCATTAATAACTTATTTTAAAAAAGTGTGAATATTAAAAGTTTAATATGTAAATTAAACATAAACTACATTGATAAGCTTCAAACCTAAACAAATTAAATTATTTTAATTAGTAGAATATCAACCTCAGTTCATATAATTTCCAATTTTATAACAACATAAAATTATTATCTTTCTAATCAAATAATAAATTTTTATAATAAATATTCAACAAGTAATAATTTAAATTAATATGTTGACATTTAATTATAATAGCATCCGTGAATAAATTAAGATGCTTATAATTATTTTTGTATTGGAATTTTCACTACACTACTCTCATGCAAGCTAAAGACTCATTTCTATCCATTTTTAACACCTTGAGGAGGAATGTAGTTGCTATCTATATATACTGAACAATGATAAAGATATGTGTAAAAAATTCTGGTCTGGGCTAACTGATAAGTGCTGGTTTAGCATGAAATGTGCATCTTGATGATTATAGATCATTTGCATATGTCTTTAGACATATGTTTATAATTACATCCCTCCACAAGGTGTTAGACAATAAGTTTGCATTACCAATTGAAATGACCACTGAAATAAGTTTATTTGTTTAACTGAATTAATATTTATTAATAATAAATATAAAAATGATAAATAAATAAAACATCTGTAACAGATATTCAAATTAAATATCATGAAGTATATCCTTCATTTGAATTGATATTAATAAAAATAGGTACTGTACAACAAAGATTTTATGTCTACTATATAATTTAAAGAATTATGTAAAACAAAAGTAACACACACAGAATAAAAATATAAGAAAGCTAATGATGATTATATAATTTTCACAGTATAATAATTTACTAAAATAAAATATAATAATAAGTATGTTTATTCACTCACTTTATTTCAAAATATAATATCAATAAGTAATTGTTATAATACAATTATTCCAGTTCTTCAACATTCATAACACATATATTAAAGATAATTTACAGTCAACAAATAAACATACAATTTTCAAATTAGAATTTTACCCATTAAAATTTAGAATATAGTTTTAAATTTAAATTAAAGCTTAACTTTCTTTTATTTTACATATATAAACAAACAATTTATGAACTTATAATATGATAACCAATAATGTTATTAAAATATAATGCAAATAAATATAGAAATAAAATACACATTAATGAACAACCTGAACACAGTCCTTCTAAGTAGGTACCCGAAGAAACCCAATAGTTGAAATGTCTATTCCATGAGATTTAAATAATTCAATAATATTAACTAATCCAAACAAGGTAATATATATTATTAACAGTTATCTAAAATAAAGTATATTTGTCAAATTCTGGTATTGTCAAAGTATTTTTTTCTTCTATCCTCTATATCACCAACATTTGGCATTGTAATAGCATTATAAATAAGTAAATGCTGGTCTCCATTTACAATGTATGCAATACAGAAATAAATTGGTTCAAATCTTATGTTAAAATACTCCATCAGTATTGAAAAATGATATCTGAAGGTAGAAATATATATATATTATCAACTTCAATGTTTCATAATTAAAACATTTTGTTTATACATGATGGTCACCTTTCAGTCATTGGTTTAATTTGATCTAGACTAGAGATTTTGACAGTAAAAGTTTTTAACATTTGTGAACTTTTAATGTGGCTAAAAAAAATATTTCACCATTACTATGGTTTATGAAGCAAAAATCGTTCTTGTCAGAAATATAGAACCCAAAGATCACTTGTTGATATGGTGAGAGAATATACAAGGCATTAAAGTGTTCTAACTAGGAAAATACTTATAAAATAAAAATAAAATATAGTGTATAGAAGGATTTGGATTTGCTTTAATGAGACTCAAGATATTAGAGAGTGAATTCTAATTCATCAGTCTAATTTATAATCTTTTATAGTTGATGTCACCTTCATCATCCAAACTAAGATTACACTGGTTTCTTTACTCTAATATTAAATTCATTATGTGTTCCAAAACTAAAATTCCTTTTACAACAACAACAATAATAAAAGAATAATATTTACGTTTCAAAACACAAATAATATACTTTTAACTCAATACAAGCCAAAACTATTTAAACTACATTTTCAGAATAGTATATAGAAAATATATACAGTATTCAAACTGAAATATTACACTTATAATACAAACACAGCAACATACATGTTTAGAACATTAAATATTTGTTTTTAATGCAGAAAATAAAAATACATAGAATAAAGAAATAATAATAATTTCACTAAAATTATAAATTTTATTATTTACTGGGTATTTTAAATAAACAGGAGTAATTCATTAATTTATATTACAATAATAATACATTTCTTCTTTTAATACTTCATTGTCATAGCAACCATTTCAATGGTCTCTGATTATTGCGTTACCTATTACAATCAATTAGAAAATTAAAATATTTTTTTTTATCTTGCTTACACTAAATACTAAAATCACACTCTATTTTGATTGGTACAATACCTATATATATATATATAAAGAAAAATAATTGTTTGTAATGAATATCATTAATTTAAATATTGAAACATATAATTTTAGAATTTACACAAAGAAAAATAAAAACATCAATGTTTAATCTCTTATTTTACAATCTTTCAATTTTAATAAGGGAATTGTACCATATACACATACATTCTAATGTTGTTTTAATACTTCAGTGATGTTTTGCTGGGTATGGAGGATATTCTCAAATCAAAGCATGAAATGGAGACTTTGAAATGATAAGAGCAACTGTGTTATTAATCTAAAATGTCTTGGAATGAGAGTGTGAAGGTCCATTAATCACTTTACATTAATGGAAGACCTTCATGCTCTCATTCCAAGACATTTTAGATTTACCTATATAATTGAATTTAAATATAAAGATAAGATGGCTATTCTTATCTACTAAAGTCTCTATCTTGTGCTTTGGCTTGAGAGTATCCTTCATACTCAATAAAATATCGTAGAAGTATTAAAATCACAGTATAGCACATGATATAGGATGTAATTCTCTTCTGATTAAAATTACTTGCAATTACTGCATTAGTAAATTGAATAGGGAATCACATATAATCTTTTAATTTGTGATTCTTTTATTAAACAAAATATATGCAAATGGCATTTTAATTTTTCTTCGCCTGCTCTAATTAATTTCTTTCACAGTTGTCTTGATCTATTTTTTTATCACCTTCACTGTCAATTGGGAAATCCTCAAAACATCACATGATCACTATCTTATACTAGCATATAATTGTTATTAAACAAGGCAAAACTCTCTCCATACAGTAGGCTCCTCATTGATGATGGCCATAAGCCAGAAACTAATATGGGGATATTGGATGAGTAGGCACTAATAGGGATTTTATGCACAAGCCTTCTGGCATTCATTGATTACTCTGATTGGCACAGGGTGGCACTACTGTATGGAGAGAGTTTTGTCTTGTTTAATTCAAGACTTGTTGACTTTTTCAAAATTCATTGGATTTTTCTTGCGCTGAAAGCACAATTTATATGTCAGTTGGTACAAATAGTAAATTAATTGTGCAATTCATTATAAATGAAAATTTTATGTATTCAAATAGAAAAATCTATATTTTTAAAATATGTACTTTTTTCAAAGTAAATATATAAATTATTATTCTCAAATGTCATGTAGTAGTTGTCACACCCTCTTGTTATGTCTATGATCTGAAGCTGAAACTCAAACGGTGTAAAACTAAAAAAAATTTCCCATATCATAAACAGGCTTTGAATTTTTCTTTCAGGAAACTGATTCATAATCAATCAAGCTAATTATCCAAATTGGCAATAGAGAGTATTGAGATATTTTTAGATAGATAATAAAAAAAGGATAGAAAATTATTTATTTTTTAGCAAATTTTGAAATAATACTATTTTTATTATTTTCCTATGGATAACTATTAGAAAGATCTTTATCCTGAAATGGCTATTTAAAAAGCTTTTACTATTATTTAATATACGTATTATTAGACAAATTTTACAAGTGCATTGTTTAGATTATAACTTTATAAAAGATAAACATTTCTCCTCATTAGTGCAGATAAACAGTGGTGTTAAAACTGCAAAGATACTGCCACCCAATCATAATATAGAGACTTTAAGAAAATAAAAAAAGCCATCTTATTTCCAAGTTCAAATGCTATTATATGAGCTAATCATAAGTGTCTAGAAGTGAGAGTATGAATATATAAATCATTCCCTTTAAATCCATTTCTTATTTTAATATTCTTATTAGCACTTCTGAAATTTTAAATTTACTTTGTGCCAATATTAGAGAATGTTAAATTATGTAATACTCAACAAATTTTACAAGTGCAGTGTTTAAATTGTAACTCTATAGAAGGTTAACATCTCTTCTCACTAGCACCAATAGCAGCAGTGTGAAAATTGTTAATAAGAATATTAAAATAAGAAATGGATTAAAAGTGAATGATTTATATATTCGTGCTCTCACTTCTAGACACTTAAGATTTGCTGATATAATAGTATTTGAGCTTAGAAATAAGACTGTCTCTCTTATTTTCTTAAAATCTCTATCTTGTGGCTGGGATGAGAGTAGTTTTAGCATCACTGTTTATTGGCGCTAGTGAGGAGAGATGTTTATTTTTATGGAGTTATATTTTAAACACTGTGCTTGTAAAATTTATTGAGTATTACATAATTTAACATTGTCCAATATTGGCATAAAGTAAATTTAAAATTTCAGAAGTGCTAATAAGAATATTAAAATAAGAAATGGATTTAAAGCAAATAAGTTATATATTCACACTCTCAATTCTAGATACTTAAGATTGACTCATATAATAGCATTTGAATTCACAAGTAAGATGGGCATTCTTAATTCCTTAAAGTCTCTATCTTGTGGCTGGAATAATAGTATCCTTGCAGTTTTAATACCATTGTTTATTGGCATTAATAGGAGGGATGTTTACATTCTATAGAGCTAATATATGTATATAAAGTTAATATTTTTTCTCTACTATATATATAAGAATAACAAATATTAACTTTCAGTTACTGAAATTTTAGTCAAATATTTTTATTTATGTTTTAATCTCATTATCCAATACCCTGAGACCTTAAAGAGTCACCAAACCTGTTTATAAATTTTTTATTTAAAATAGTTAGTACAAGGTGGGTGGAAAGAATGTTGTTAATTCTAATATAGAATATTGTTTTTATACTACGATTTTATCATTAACTATCTAAAATATATGATATTAATAGTAAGAGGAAAATAAATTTGCTAGTTTTTTTTTCTTCTAACAACCAATAAATAGACAAATAGAAATCTGATCAAGTAAAAATAAAAAAGGAAATTAACGTTATTGTTTTATTACATACATAATATATATACACACCCTAGATGAATGTAAACACACTGATTATTTTTTTGATCAGTGATGATAAAATTATTTATGACCAAACGTGTGAAATTTTATCTTCGCAATAGACAATGCTACCACAGTTAATTGAAGATGTTGAAAGCTAAATGGATGCTAATTTTCCTAACATATACTAGGAGTAATAGGATAAAATGAATGAACATCAAAAGCTTAAATTATGATTTCATAATGTTTTTGGGTAGAAGATATGGGTAAAGTAATTTATGTATATATGAAGACTTCCAATACACAGTTTCTACGTAACCTTTCAGAAATGTCCTTAAACAATGACGAAAATATTATGAAAAATGAAAGTCATTAAATGATCTATAAATCAGTATATAAATTAATACTTTAATATAAATAATAGCTGAAGGTAAATGTTTTGAAAATTTGTAATTTATGTGTGTATAGGTAAGACAATCCTTCGTAGGAGAGCAGAAAAGAAGTAGGCATTATTTTTCACTTGATAATTTCTAGATGGTGAAAATTTGAAAACATTTTAATTCTTACTTTATCCTCTAACTAGGAATAGTAAATACTTTTTTTTTTATGTGTCAAAGCGTCGGTCGGGAAGCAAATCCCGGGACAACTGCTTATAAGGCAGCTGTGCTAACCACTCAGCCACCGACGCTTGACAAATACCTATTTAATGATCAATATTAGATGTTTAGTTGAACTGATTATAGTAAGTTACCTGAAAAAAATCTTAAAAGAAAAATCCTAAACATGATTAGAATCTTAAAAAAAAAAAGTCACAAATTTTACTCAACCCAGATTCGACCTCAAGTCATAGAAAATAAAACAGGGAAACATGCTACAATTACACCATTAAGTTCTTTATATATATACATTGTTAGAATATTTAAAAAAAATAAAATATTTTTGATACACTTTTTAAAAGAAAAACTATTTTTTGTGTGACTGTAAATAAATCCTACACTTAAATATTCTTTCATTAAGATTTAAGTCCACATGACATTACTGTCAAAATAGTTTTCAGCTATAAAGAACAGTTTTCTCATTAAAAACAATAACTACACATACACGTATGATATATATTCATTCAACAGAGATTATGGAAATATTAAAAATGTGAAACTAATTATTACAGTCTCTAAATAACTAATACATGTTTATGAAGTTTTTAATATGCATATACTTATATAGTCTCGAAAAAACTATACATTTTTTGTTTGTATATTTTGAATATTTCTTCTAATTATTATTCAGAAGTTTACAACATCAAATTTTTTTTTCTTTTTATTAATCTATATAATATTTTCTGATTCTTATTATCATTCCTTTCTGTCAGTCCATAAATCTTTCCACAAATTTCTTTCTTTAATTTTTTTATATATCCTTTTCCCCCAATTCCTTTTCGGATATCATTTTTCTTTCTGTTAGTGTACAGTTGAATATTTATTTCAATAATCTTCTTTGAGACATCCTCTGTAGATGTTCATACTATTCCAATTGTCTAAGTTCTGATTTCATTTACTGTAATGTGTTCAATATTTATTATTTTTTTCTTTTGTTGTTTATCTATTTGTTTCTTAACTTTTCCACAGGTATTGTCCCTTCATCCATTTCTGTAAACATTAGTTTCTGATTATAATTATTATGATTAACTGAGCTGTTTTTATCAACTGTTAATGATATAATGTATTTTGAAACTGGAAGTAAGCTAAAATAATGTGCTTATTGTAATAACAGATATATTATTTTCTACTATTACATTCTGTTAGTTAAAACTAACTCATATATTAATGCCCTCTCATATGCCACTATATTCACCCAATTATTAAGACTGTGTTTAACTGTACTGTGTGTGTTTTTTTACAATCAGCATATTCATGGCTGACTTATTTTCACTGGGAATTAATTTATTCTTCACCTAAACTCTTATATCTCCAATTTAGTGTAGTAATAGATAGGTGGCAATAAATAATTGTAGCTTAATGAAATGTAATTGAAACAGAAGTAACAATGAGCATTGTAGAAGTCAACTTTCTGATTTAGAATGCCAATGAACTAGGCTTAAATACCCACAAATCTAAGGATTGTACTGGTATTGTATGGTATCATCCTATCTTACACAGTCATTGAAAGATGAATTTACTTCCATTGCAATTACTATGTAGTAATAGGTATTGGACTCAAGAGTTACTTGGCCAATTGGCTGAATATTTGTGACTAACCTGAAACTTGGGTGTTCAAATTTGATGATCTTCTTGAACAGCATATGACTATTATAGTCACTTGATTCAATAATTAGCTTAACTGAAATTAAAGATTTTCATGATGAGCTATATATATATATTGTCAACATTTAAATAATCTACTTACAAAAGTGTTAAATATTCTGCCTTAATATTAACAAGATCTTTTATCTCTAAGTGATATAATAACTAAGTCTGTGAGAGAGAGGGAGAGAGAAAGAGAGAGAGAGAGAGAGAGAGAGAAAGAGTTAGATGAAAATGCAATAAAAGAGATTCATTGACAAGCCAATTTATTATATCCCTAAAACAATCTAATCCATTAATTTATTGAGTGATTGCATAAACTATCAGCCTCTGATTATTGTTTTTATTATGACTTTAAAAATTCACTGCTGTAATTAATATAAATAAAACTATTAAAGATTAATATAACACAATGAATTGTCTTGAATATATAGGAATAGTTTTATACCTAAAATGGTATATAATTAAAAATTTATACTTAAGTTCTTCCTTTAACCAGATATTGTACAATAGGATTATATATGCAAATGCTTAAAGTTTGACATAATAGAACAAATTATTTTATTCAAAGTTATGAAAAAGCAGGATCAATGTAATAGCTATTCTGTTTGAGGTATTGTTATCTCATGAATTCTGCATGTCTCAAATTTTTTTAAAGTTATGGATAATTCTAAATACCTAAATTGTCATCATTTTACATTAAAAACTTATAAATGTTAAAAAACAAATCAAAATGTATATGAGTTTAAAAAAATTCAAACAGAAGTACCAATTTTTTCAATGTGCGATAACATTGATACAAAGGAACTAATAACTTGAAGTAGATTGATTGGTACATTAATAAGTATTCAAAGACAAATTCTTTATTGATAGCAAATTATATACAAGTATTAGCACTTATACAAAAGAAAAAAAGAATTTGCATGACATGTTATACACAGTTTATAAATATATGATTATTACAACTAGTATTTGAGGAGTAATGAAGATGATTTAATTTTATATAGGCAAATGTATAATTCATATGCTTTATATCATTCTAAAGTAATGATTTACTAAGAAAAATATTGTTCTGCCAAATTTTGCTCATAGTATTTCTAACTAAATATTTTAGAGAGTATAAATATGTATTATATCATTATTATTTTTTTGTTGTCAAAAATTACAGAGCAGTGAGGAAGCCATATAGGTCTAAGAGTATAAATAATTATTATGCCATTATAAGAATGACAAATTTTAATAAATTTATGGATGATAATTTTAATATGCTAAAAACATAAATTACTAATATTTTTTTATCAATAACAGTTATATTTTTTAATATAAATAAGCAATACTAACACATTGTTCTATACATTTTATATAATATATAAATGCGTTTTATTATTCCAACATTTCAAAAATAGCTAACAGATTTGATTTTCCTACAGCTTCTTTAAGAGCTCATTCCACTATTCAAATATTTATATTTTTATAATACAAAATTAATTAGAGTATCCCAATTGCAGATATTTTAAAGAAACATCTATCTTACATTGTGAATATTGCAGATGATTTGAGAGAAACAAACATATTCTTTTTAAAAATACTGTTACACATTTCAGGTCCATAAATTTGCCATCATATCTAGCTATGCATTTGGACATGATTAATGTTAAAATCATAGTGTTTAAGTCATATAGGGTATATGAGCACAGACTTACACATGACCCACCACTCTCCACTCTATCTAATAACACTGATACACTCAAGCACATATACATTTATCTTTTCAGTGTATATGTGCTTGAGTGTATCAGTGTTATTAGATAGAGTTGAGAGTGGTAGGTCATGTGTAAGTCTGTGCTCATATACCCTATATTACATATATAGACACATGGTATATATTAAGCCTGTGTTTCAGTGTTTAAGTCATCAATTTTGTTATAACATAGTAAATTGTATTTGAGAAATATTGTGACTTTTGAAATTAGTGTTGTCATAGTTATGAAAATAATTTTTAGATTGTATCTGAAAATAAATAAATAATCATGTATTTTTTATGTAATACAATAAACATAAAATTTAAATATTTTTATTTTTTTTACATTTCAACACATATTTGTAATCACTTTATCTCAAACAAATGTGATATCCTCTACAATTTTTTTGACTGTTGATCTTATTTTTATATATATATTTAATACTTTTTAGATTATAACTGAAAATAAATAAAAAATTATGTATTTTATTATATAAATATAATAAAGGCTATTATGTAGTGTTTTTATTTTCTTTTTTGACATTTTGGCACATATTAGAATTGAATATATCTCTTGGATATATACTTCCACAGTTGTAGTTTTTTTGTCCATGATTTTTATATTTTTGTATTTTTTTTGCTTAATAATTTTTAGATTGTAACTGAATATATAGTGTTTTTAAATTTATTTTCATATTTTAGCTTAGATACAAGTGATTTCCACTGAAAAATTTTTTTGTTCAGATCTCCATAAGGTCAATAAAATAAAAATACACCAACTGAGAAAAAAGGAATTTGTGAATAATACTGGCTATGTTTTAAAAGTTGAATTTTAGAAGTGAAATACAATAATTTTCTATGCACCATTCAATATCTTATTACAACTATTATACTAATTGCCCACAAGGTATAATAGATTAAGCAAAAATTTAGAGATGTTATTTTTGATGGGTAATTTCTTTGAAATAAGTTATAAAAAATTAACTTTATCACCATGATTCTTAAAACATTTTTGAGATTTAATGAGTATAGCTTTAATTAATTAATTTCAAAATATTTGCATTAAAAATTCAAAAATCTACCTTGACTAGAACACTTTCTCAAATGACATTTGTATTCAATTTGTGCTTCATATATACGATCTGTTTCAATTATAATATTTAATTTTATACAAAATAATATACTATATTATATCATATTGTATTTTTTTATAATAATCTTACTACTCTTTTTTTAGGTGCCATGAACATATAAACCAACAAAATAACATGGTTTTTTCTACTTACATTCAACACATACTTTTATTATTTCAGAGATGTCAGTTATAAGTAGTAATGAAAACCTGCCCCTTCTATTCATTCAAAATAATATATAGAGAGGCACACATATTAATTATAACCTTATATGATAAAACAGTTACATTGAATGTAGCATTTGTTTATTTACCTCCAAATCATACAGCAATTAATAAAGTCATTCAAATTATAAATTCCAAAATAGCATCCTCATCACATCCATTAATTTTACTTGGTGATTTCAACATGTCATATAATGGGTTTATCACAAAATGTTGTACTTACTAGCCATACCACTCATGAGTGGAGAAGGCTATCTCCCACAGAATTCAGTAACATTTAATAATGGCAGGTTTTCATCATTAATTGACCTGGTTTTCTACTCACTAGTGTTACATCACATGATCAGCCTAACAATAAAAAACTCATCATTATCAGATCATTCTGCAATTATTGTTTCACTAAAAAATGATTTTATACACAGATCAATAATATCTATTGGAAACACAATTAGAGTGCTCCTTCCATGTCAAACCCCAGAATATTTATTCTCAGAAATATATATATATCTCTTCAAACTTTGGGACATTGAAATGGATCCAGTGCAAACATGGATTGTGTTTGTTAACATTATTTCATATACAATTGATGTCATAACAAGGACTACCTCAGATGAAACACAAAAGAATCACAAACAGTACTACAGATAAACAAGGCTGTTCAAATGTGATTGCCCTGAAAAAACTTTATCAATCAGTCTCTGAAGAACTTAGAGAATACCTGGCAATTAAAAAAAGAAAACTCTTTTTGACACAGTTACCCACATGATCCAGACACTATATTCGCTGGACACTGGAACAAAAGCCATCAACTCACATACCGACAACAATTAAAATACAAGAAGATATAATTTCTGGTTACAACATTGTGCTACCTCTCTACACACATTTCAAATCCAAACTTCAAGAGAAGAAAAAATTCAGCCCTGCACCATTTTTTCTCAGTGAGCCAGAAGAAGATATAATATTTACTCCCAAAGACTTTATTCAAAAATTAGCATCAACCCCAAACTTCAGTCACCCAGGAATGCATGGTATACCTTGCTTTGTATTCAAGCATTTAGAAAAATTTATTGCTCAGTATCTGTGTAATCTAGCAAACTTTCTAACAAAAAAGGTCCATCATATACATGGATTATACCCTATTTTACTAGTACCATTTATCAAATTACATGAAAAAATAACCACACTAAACAATCTAAGGCCCATATCAATGAGCCCTCTGGGTATCAAACTTCTGGAGTCAATCATTAAAGACAAAATAGAACCCTATATTATACCTATACTATCTAAAATGCAGTTTGCTAAGAAAGACTCATCTACAATGCAAGCAGTCTTTCTATTCAAAACAGTTATTGATTCTGTCAGAAATAATAAAAAATATAGTCCAGTTGTAATCCAACTGGATATAAAATCAGCATTTGATATGATTCCAATTGGACTTCTTGTTGAAGCATTAGCAGACACAACAATACCAAGATCCTTAATATATTTAATCACCAATCTTCTATTAAATCGAGAAATACATATTATACTTAATGGTAAGAATCCCCCCTCTTTTGTACTTTACTGTTCCATTCCACAAGGTTCACCACTAAGTGCTCTTTTTTTACTTTCTATATCAATCCCTTACTGAATATGATAGAAAAAGAATTATCAGGCATATACATACCTGGTCTGAAAGCAAACATCTTCTGTATTGCCTACATGGATGATGTCTCGATTTTTTTTTAACTTCTAAAAAACAGATCCCAACTCTATTGAAAATTCTTAATTCATACACTAATAAATACAAGCTGAAGTTTAACATGGATAAATCTTCTGCATGGTCAATATATACAGGACAATTTCACACACAACATTTTAAAGGAAAACCCAGCTCTTTTGTGGGATTTCCCTTCTATTTGAGCAACCTAGAAATGTGTCGATAAATACAAGACAAAATTAAAAATAAAATAGAAAATATAACTGATTCACTTTTAAAATCTTACCTTTCATTGTATTCAAAAGTATTCCTGTTTAATCTATTAATTATGACTTGAATCACATACTATTCTCCAATAATACGATGCACTAAATCTTTTACTAGTAAAATAAACTCATTATATAGAAAGTTGCTGTGGGAAAAAAAGATTGTTTCAGTTTCACTAAAATGTATTCAAGCTCCTCTAATACAAAATGGTTTAGGACTACATTCAATACATATTTTTAACATTCAAAAGACCTTAAATCTCATTTTTGCATGTGCTTATTTATTTCCATACATGAAAGTGTTCTTCAAAATTACCCCAACAGATAAATCACCACTAACCAATGGATATTGGAAAACCTTGTTTACACCAATTCTTAGCATTCCAAACATTATTTTTTCACCACCTCAAGATAAATTTAAATATTGGTATGTATACCAGATAATTTGCTCTTCTCTAAATGATAAAAGACCAATATTAAACATTAACAATAGACAACTAACCTAAAAATTTAAATTCTGGTCATTAGAACCCAAATATTTGATTTTCTACTCAAATTAAATCTTGAAGTATTGCCAAAATTATACTTTTGTAGATATAGAAGGCATTACATAAATACAAAAGACATATGCTGGTTATGTCATAGAAAAACTGAGACACAAGAACATTTTCTTTTTACCTGCTCTGTATTTGATAATATTCATTCATCCATACCATCATTGTACAAACAAAGAAATTGTGACATTCAAACACTTTTACAATCATTTGTTAAGGGTAGCTATCCACATATTCGAGCAAGTACTTTTATATTATTTTCACTATGGTGTACAAGATGCTCCTTCATGTACAACAATAATCAAAAAAGACATCCAAACACATTCTGGGACTAAATGGAACAGCTCCACTTAAGGGGTGAAAAAATTGTATTCCAAAAGATGTACATATTACAAAAGATGTCTATATTACAACAGCGCTCAAAATTATAGATGAAAAAAAAGACTAATAAAAAACAGAAGTAAGAGCCTTACGAGTGCACAAAACTAATTGGATGTGTATATTTTAAAGAAAAAAATGTAAACTCAAATTTGTAAACCTCATGCATATCCTTTGTCTTTGTTGTCCCCTCCCCCCCAATTACAATTTTCAACTTATTTATACTAACTTCACTTCATCTGCATGTGGTAAAATAGTTATAAATGTAACCTTTTTCTTGTTATATTCAATAAAGTCCTTTTGAAAGATGATGATGATAATAATAATAATAATAATAATAATAATAATAATAATAATAATAATAATAATAATAATAATAATAATAATAATAATAATAATAATAATAATAATAATAATAATAATAATAATAATAATAATAAAATGATGAGAATAAATACTTAAATCAGAGAACTTACTTATGAAAATGTCAAAAAAAAAGGTAAAAACCAATGACAACTTCTTAATTATATCTACCTTTATTGTTGTGAGAAACCCCACTCATAAGACTGTGAACACAGCAGAGTGTGACCTAAACAAACTCATAAAAATAAAATATTTTTAAATTGAAAAAAAAAAAAGTAAAATAGATTTAAAATAATGCATTTAAAATAGAAATTAAATAAATAAATGTAAAACTAATAATGATAAAAATAATAATGAAAATAAATCATTATCAAATGTCAGGAAATGTTAAATGATCACTGAGGTGTGTGTGAGTATATGGGCAAAAATATAAATATCATATATTATGGGTTGAATTAAGCCTTTTCTTGTGGCAACTTTGTTGCATAGATGGGTATATGCATAGATTAAATATTAATTAATGATGAGGCACCAGTAGAAAAAGTTTTGGCCCAGTAATAATAAATCTAGAAGAAAAATTCCCAGTAACTTAATAAAGAAAAAAGTATTTGTGTAAGTCAAATGGGCACTAGAAATAATCCTACAATTCACAGATTCAAAATCCACATTCATTATCAGTAGTGTACAAAATTGGCCTTACTGTAATATTGACTTCAGCAAGAAATTAAAAGTTGGTTTAGTCAACACAAAATCGATCTATGGGTGCAATGCCTAGAACTTTAGTGGATATCTTTCTTTATATTACCTGTTAATAACAATAATAGTAAAAGAAAAACCTACATAAATCTTAAAAATTTGTTAAAGTTTATTTTATTAAGAATTCAAAGTGGTCAATGCCTAAATGAAGGAATTGACACATTTAAATCCTCAATTGGGGGGGGGGGGTTGTAATGTAACATTTAATATATATATACATGATACATAAGTACGTGTATATTTAAGAGTTACATGATATTATTAATAAAATAATAAAATAATTTCAATATTTTATTGTTCAAAAAAAAGTTAAAATAGAAAAGCAAAAATCTTGGGAATTAAGTTAAAATACTAATTATAACTTATCTTTCTTTTTGTGTGTGTGTGCGTGTTAAATTATAACATATAATTGAAAACACATTTGTACAAGACGTAATCAGTTTCTGGACATAAATTCCAGACTAAACAATAACTAACTAATTTCTGCGTAATCAAAAATATAAGGTAAAAAATGTAACTAATTAAAAAAATAAAGATCAAATGAATTGATATAATGGATAGGAACTTAAGAAGTGGGTAAACTCGGAGAGTATAAATACTGCAATCACATATTGTTCAAAAAAAAAAAAGAGAAAGAACAGCAGCAACAGAAAAGGCAAAAGAAGGAAGTCAGTTTTCCAGGATAGTTTACCAAAGAGTCTATAAAACAACTAAAATGACTAAGACCAGCAAGATGAAACAAACTTTATACAATCATGTTGATAGAAAAATGTGTTGCTAAACTAAAACTGAGTTTTTGTTCATTTTTATCACCAGTCTTCTGAGAAACAATAGTCAGATGCATGATATATCTCTCTAACTTGCCTTTCCCAATGTTTTTACCTGCCATGAATTAAATCTATGTAGCAGTAGTACACTTGAGCTAGGAGAAAGCATCCAGCTACCAATAGGCCCACTCTGAATCTGATAAGATGACAGGGGTGATTACCCAGATACTATACAAAAAAAATCCTAGGTAAATATGTCTAGACATTATTAGTAGAACTTCTAAGTTTTATTTCAAGTGTAAACTTTGAAATTTTATTTCTATATGGAAATTTAAATGTCATTTATAAATGTTAACTTTTAACTATATTTAAATAAGCACATGATTGTTTAAAATTATGGTAATTTGAAAAAGTGCTCATATTTTGTTTTTATGTTTTAAACATTCCTTATATTTGTTTTTATTATTTAAGAAATGTATTGTAAAGTATTGGTGTGGTTTAAGTTACTCTCTTTCTCTCTCACTTTACCTATGAGTAAATAGATAATCTTATTTAGATATTCTGTATATGCCATCTCATGTTTTAATAGCTAGCCAAGAGTCAAGAGCTTGAGGCATGGTAATGTCATCTCATGGGGTTCAGTCTAAGACTGGATGATGGGTAACCCATTATAAATATCCCATGAGATGTGACATGCTTCTTGCAGTTATGGAGTTGTACCTCAGTCTGGAAAGGTGACTGCTGTTTTAATATTTTTTATTAAATCTCAGTCTGACTGGGGGTATGGTTAATATGTAAATATTGATCATCTTTATTCTTCTGCTTGAATAATGAGTCTTAAAATAAAGTATTAAAAATTAATAGCAGCTAATAATGTAAAATAATAGATAATAAGTAAAATAACTATAGAATAAATTAAGGGATTCGAACATGTGTGTGATCAGGTGGGTCAGCAATATGAGATGGCATGGAGAGTTGAGGGTCATGCGAAAGTCTGAGTTTGAATCCCTTATATACTACATTATATATGTGCAGGTGCGTGTAAGCCTATACAGTTTATTAAATTATATAGAATAAATTGTAAAGGAGGGGAATCCTATTACAATATATATATATATGTATAGATAGATATTTTTTTAAAACATTTTCAATCTTAAAATTATCAAGAATATTCTTGATGAAATAGATGCTTTAATTGATTGTTGCATTTGGATGTTAGCTATTGGTCAGACAATAACCTCTTGTTATCTAGGATTGTTAGTCATTTGTTTTTGTTTTGAATTCAGCTAAAGAGATTAAGGACCAAAATAAATAATATGCATTTTTCTAGAAATGATGTTACTGTAATAAAATCCAATATATATGTGGAAACACTCTTTCTATTTAATTATCTTATGCTTATATTTTTGACTGCCAGTAGATTGCAGTAATCTGAATTTCATGTACTATCATTTTAAGCTACATACATAAAGGCAAGTCAGTGACAAATACATTTATAATATCACTCATACATAAATAAGTTTGCTATAGTACAGAAGAATTTTCAAGGTAAAGTTTAAGTCTTTATTTTCTGGAAATAATAATATTAAAGTCATTAAAAAACTTAAGTCATGTCATGGTTAATTATAAATATTTTGAGAATCGTATAAACAAGTCGGAGTCTTTGAGCTTTTAAAAATTTATTTTTCATTTTGCTTTGAAAAAGTATTTACAAAAATATTCTTCAGTAAATAAATAATATCTATTTAGTGAATCTAATTGTTATACTTAATCTGACACATGAAATTCAAGAATGTTACTTGATTTCATGGCTAACTAACTATACAGTTATTATTATTATTCCTCAGTTAATATTTTAAATTTAATTTGGATGCCATAGGTCAAAATAAAAATGAAGCATGTTTTAAAACCGTAGAGACCTGAAAAATCTTTGAAGATTTTATTAAGACAGCAAATCTCTCTGATAAACCTAATATTAATTTTGAAGACTACAACAAAGAATAAGCAGTCTAAAAAAACTTCCACCCACTTAAATGCTTTAAATCTTGCCTATACTTTAAGACTAATTTGACTTATCAGATGAATGTTTATATTTGACTGCAAAAAAAAAAAAACTGTAGCTTTTGAACCATGAATGATGCAAAGAATTTTACAAAGATATTACATTCTTGCCAAAAACTTTCACCCACACAATACTTTTGATCTAACTATATCTTAAGAACAATTTGATTTATTAAGTGCAAGTTTTTATTGGACAGTAAAAATGCAATTTTCTGTAGTTTGTTAAACCATTAATGATATAAACAATTCCATAAAAGTTTTAGATATCTATCATCAAGAATTCAAATCTGTATAGTTTTTCAAGTTACAATAATCACATGACCACCATTTCTTATGCTTACTCATAACTGTTATTAAACAGGCAAAACTCTCCATATTGTAGTGTCACTCAGTGCAAGCCAGAGAGAAAGATAGAGATTTTATGCACAAACCTTCTGGCATCCATAGTTTACTCTGGCTTCCACTGAGTGGCACTACTGTATGGAGAGTTTTGCCTGTTGTTTTAAGTTATATTAATGTATTATGCATTGGATCATCATCAAACATTCACACCTGAGAATGGTCATTCCAACTCCAAGAGAAAAGGAATATAAAAGACTATGATGATAAATTCTTTTGCAATGACTACATAAAACAATCTGTGAACTATATATAAATCTCATAAAGTGCATGCAGGTTGACTAATCTTTTTATTAGGGATCATGACACTATCTTTAACTGCTGCATCTAGCTTTTCTTTCTTAAAGACTTCTTTAAACTGGACTTATTGCAGCTTTTCAGTTTATTCTGTCATCTGCATATCTTCTCAATGTTGCATTTCTTTAGAATGTTTTCAAAATAATTTTTAAAGCATGAATGGAGATTGTTTTTCTTATAAACCTATGCTCAAGTTCACTATAAAATATTCTTTTTAGAAATCTTGTATTACTCATTCATTTCACATATCCAAATTTTACAATAGTAGAATCAATTTCATCCAGAAAAATTGGCAAATATATTGAGAGGTCATATGATCATGTCATCATATTTTAAAATTTTTATGGGGTATCATTAAATGAAAGCATCAGATCATAAATGATATTACATTTATAGGTATCTAAAAATTGACAAAAATCTTAGTTGAATAATAACCCACATATTTTCCTGAGCTATAAATCATCTTCCTGGCAGCATATAATAAGTATGAGATCCTTGATTCTGATGAATATTTTACTGGTACTTCTTTTGCCAAAATCACATCATTTAACTTTCTTAAACGAACTAAATTAAAAAGATAATAGAGAGTTTTTATTATTATTTTGAAGTAAGCAAATTTGGAATAAATCAACTCAAATCTATTCTCAAATATTTTCATTTCTTTTTAAAATTGTACATAATCTTTTCTTTTTTTTTTCAAATTTTAATTGATAAACTAAAACGTTTTAATTTATGAATGTCTAAGCAAAAACTTTTTCTAATCTTTGATCAAGAAAAAGCAAAATTATAATAGTTTTTAATCACCCACCAAAGCAAAGATCTCTTTAATAATCTAAAAGGGACTATATTTTTCACCAAACTGTCAAATTTTAGTGTTTTTTATTATTGTTTTATCTCAATACATATAAACAAACGATGTCAAATATATAATTAATGGTCATATTTAGATACACTTTTTGAGTCTTGACATACCCCCCCCTCTCCAAAGTTTCAGTCATATGTTTAAAATATAAGAATGAGCTAATAATTATAAATAAATGAATTTTAAAAAATGAAGATTATCATATATCTGCAGAAAAATTGTAGATGTATATGAATTTTATTAAATTTCAAATCTATAAGATTAAATTAAATTATTTAATGTAACAAAGAATGATTAATAATTACTTTTGTATTTATTGAAAGATTATTGTTTTGAATAAATGTTCAATAAAAATATGATACTTAGAAAGCAAATTTGGGAAAATATCAGACATATAAGCAAATTTTTGCAAAACCTAAGAAAAATTGCACAAAATATCAGGAATAGATTTTTAATTTGCCAAAAAATAAAGAAGTGAATGACTTTATTACTCAGGAATTTATAAAAAATTTGAGTGCTGGAAGTGTAATTGACTTAGGAACTTTATACCAAACCATACAGGACATTTAATTAGCCAGATATTATTTATCAACTCTTTCTTTAACAATCAAAGCCTTTAAAGAAGAGCTTTTATGAAATTACTAGAATAAGAATTCTTAAATTTAAAAACTACTTTATGAATATTAAATTAGTAATCACATTTCCAAAAATTAAAGAAATAAAAGAGTAATACCAATTTCTATAATTCTTTTAAGTTGTAATAGTTTAGTTAAGCCAGTGTTAAATGTAAATATAAGTAAGTGGATATGATTATGTTCTTATCTCTAATCCAGCACTAATCGTGTCTATTTATTTTTAAAATAATAATACTGAATGAAAAAAAAAAGTTTTTTTTGTATGGGCATGTATTTTTTTATTTTTAAAAAAAAACCTTGAAATAATAAGTCAGTCAAGATATGTTTATTTTATTTTTCTGTTGAGATCTAAGAAGATATTCCTTCCCACCTGCTATGAAAGTTTGTAATAATGGTGTTTTACTTGAAATCATATGTTAGACTATTTTCCTTATTTAGTTTTAATGGTTAAATGTTTTTCAGAAAAAAATCAATTTTTATTTCAACTTTTTAAATACATTCAAGTATTAGCTGTAAAACACAAGAATATTAAACAGAGAAGAAAAAGTAAAAAGAAAAGAAATTAAAGAAGCTGTGCACATGATAATGGCTAATAATACTAAAAGTAAATCTACTGTTTAACGACCATCATTAATCTTGCCCTTAAGAACAAATGGAAAAATTGAAATAAAAATTTCTAGTGATTGTTACCTTTAATAGAATAGCCTGGTTGATGAAAGCATACTATCAGGGATAGTTAAAGAGCAACAAAAATCATTTAAAACATTATATAATATACTAATAATTGTGTGTTATTATTTACAGATGAATGCATTTGAAAAAATTAAATAAAATTTTAAAATCTCTAAAAACAATTATTAAAATTAGATGATGAAAATAGTTAACAATTATTTGAATGCATTTGCTTATTTAAATTAATAAAATATGCATTATTATTTAAAATATTTATTATGTAAGAAGAATTCTGATACCACACACCAATTTTTTATCGTATTACGATGCCTATTAATACTGAATGGCTGGTGAGATTATCTATGAGTTTGTGTGACAAATTTGCTTGAAAAATTTTTTAGATACAGAAAACTTGAAGTTATGCAAAGATTAGTGCCTCATGTGAAGTGCAAAGCATTTTTAATTTTATGGATAAGAACATAATAAAATTAAGTGATAAAATCATAGTGTTGGAAAATAGAATGTAGGCGAGGAGACCCAAAAATATTTTCCATTTTTTCTAACCTATATAATGGCTCTAGATTAAAATCATTTGAACTATAATTGTTGAATGTGGGGAATGAAAATTAGAGACATCAAAGAAAAGATTATCGTTAGAAGCTATTCCTCAGATTTACTGTAGTTTTAAGCTACCATCTTAAAAAACTATTTATAATCAAATAATAATATAATGAATGATTATCTAATTTCAGAAAGAAAAAAAACAGAAAGATAAAGAATAAAAGTTAAAAAGCAAAGGAAAAGAATGCAAAGAATGATGTGCATAAAACTCCCATCTAGTGCCTACTTATCCAATATCCAAGACTAATTTCTGGCTTGGGGTCTTCGTCAATGAGGAACCTTGGATCTGAGAGCACCACCTAGATCTTAGAAACTAGTCTGGGGATAATGGATGAGTAGGCACTAGTTTTTTGAGAGATCCTAAGATCTAGGTGCAGTGCTCTCAAATCCAAGGCTTCTCACTGATGAAGGCCACAAGCCAAAAACTAGTCTGAGGATATTGGATGAGTAGGCAATAGATGGAGATTTTATGCAATAAGCCTTCTGGCATCTATTGATTATTTTAGCTTGCTGTGTGTGGCAATACGTATAGTGAGTTTTGCCTGTTTAACAACAGTTATACACAAGCATAAGAAGTAGAGGTGATGTGATGTTTATTGACTTCTATTAATGTTATAAGATTTATTATAAAATTTATTTAAACTATAACAAATTTGTCATCTATCATATCCTACATTTATAAGTTCTAAAAAAAGATAGTTTGATATTTTGAATTTTATTACTTTTTAACTACATAACTTTTCATTATGATATAAAAAAGATTTAAAGCTAGCCATTTTATGTATCATTGGTACATGTAGTTTGAAATGAATATAACCCCTTTCTTATATATTTGGGAAGTAATTTATAATTTAAGTTATCATTTTCCCTAGACATTTTCAAGACTAACAATTTTATAATTCTATTTTGTTTTTTATTGATGGTCTAATTTAAATTATTTAAATTGCTTAGTTTATATAAAAGAACTTCAGTAATATTTTCAGGGCAACATATAAAAATATCATCAATATTTCTATTGTATATTTTAATACTTCTAAAATTATCAAAACTTATTTAGATAGTACAAAGTTTGAAATTTATGTGGGGAGATCCATGGACCATTCTTTAACCACTTTGTAATATTTATCATTAATAGTTGCAACAATATTATCACTTATAAATTTTAAGAGTCCACAATGAATTTTATTGTAAATGTATTTATTGAAGTTTGATGTAAAGTGACCTCAATGATGTATATATATTCTAACATAATCTATATCTAATTGTAAGTATTATAGTATATATCAATCTATTTCTATATGACCACATATTTTTTGCTAATGTCAAGATTTACAAAAAGGGTAATCCTCTCAGATTAATGGTAGACTTTGGAGATCTATATTTGTATAAGACTGCTAAATACATTGATACTTTGCTTCAAAATATAGTGGGTTTTCACAAATATATAGTTTCATCATCTTTTGAATTTATTGAGAAAATTAAAAATATTAAGCTAGATAATAATGATAGTATTGCCAAGAATATATATATATATATGAAAATAAAGTCTTGTGTGGATTAAACTGTGAAAATATTAAATGTAATATTTATATATCACTGAGACCATTTTGCATCAAAATTTCAATAAATAAATTTACCATAAAATTCATTATGGACCCTTTAAAATTTATGTGATAATATTGTTGCAACCACTAATGATAAAAGTTACAAAGTGGTTAAAGGATGGATCATGGGCAAACTACTTGGGAAAAAGCTGTGTTAAGTTCTGATTACTGTAGAATTATTAAAATATATACTAGAAATGATGATATTTTTGTATGTGGTCTTGAAAATTTTATTGAAACACTTTTATATAAACTAAACAATTTAAATAATTTAAATTGACCTATCAATAAATAACAAAATAGAATTATAAAATTTTTAGATTTGCAAATGTCTAGAAAAAATGATTGCTTAAATTATAAATTACTTCACAAACCTATTCAAGAAAGGAGTTATATTTATTTCAAATTATGTATATCAATGATACTTAAAATGGTTAGCTTTAAATATTTTTTAAATCATAATAAAATCCTTGTTTTTACTTCACCTTTGAGTGGTAAGTTTTAAATTGCATTTTACACAAAGAAGTGAAGCTTAGTATTATTAGAAAAGAATTATATGGCTTAGCGCTTTCAGAGAACTTAAAGTCTCCATATTCATAGACTATCTTAGAAGTATCAGCTTATGTTGAGATTTTAAGCAAAGCTTAGCAGTAATTTATGCAAAATTTATTCAATGTTTTCTTTCATAAAGACCATTTTCTGGAGATTTCAAAGCACGATTCTTTTTGGTTTATTGCATAGTTGTCATTTGCAATAAAGCATGCTTCCTTTATCTTTTGTTTCATATCATTACGTTCAATCATAATGAAAACTTACATAATTATAAAAGTAATAAAATTCAAAATATTGAACTATTTACTGAAAAACTTACAAATGTAGGATATGATAGAAGATAAATTTGACATACATTAAATAAATTTAATAATAAATCTTATAATATTAGTATCAATAATAATTATAAAAATGGATATCTATACCACTTAAAAATAATATTCAATCCAAATTATTAAAAATATATTTAATAATAAATACAATGTTTAAAAACAATGTTTTAAAAAAGTAATATTATTTATCAATTATATGTGGAAACAAAAAATTATATATTGGGGAATCAAGTTGTACTTTGAAAAAAGATTTTAAAAAATATCAATTACTATCTGATCATGTAAATAAAATGTTATAAATAATCAGATTAATACTGCTTCAGTTTTTTTTGACCAAAAATAAATCTTGCAATTTTAATTTTATCTATAATCTAAACCACATAAAAATATTAAGTAGAGACATCATGAACAGAAAAAAATTTAAAAGGCAATTTTTATAAATCAATTTAAAGATTGTATAATAAATAATCAATTCACTAATATCAATTCATTAGAAGTATATACTCTTATTCTTCTCCTTTACTTTCTTTGCATTTTTTCATATATGTTGCTTATAATAACTCCTCTCACATACACTTTAATGCAAAAAAATTTTTTTAATAAAACTTCTTTATTTTCCTGACAGTTTTGACTGTCCAGCAGTCTTCATCAGAGTGTTCTCAATTTAAAAAATAGAGGAAATTGAGAATGCTCTGATGAAGATTGCTGGACAGTTGAAATTGTCAAGAAAATAAAGAACTTCTATTTTTTTTTTTTGCATTAAAGTGTATATGAGAGGAGTTATTATAAGCAATATATATGAATATCAATACATACAGTTTTTGGAATGATACCTGCTTTTTTAAAATTTGCATGACTTCAGCTGATGATGATTGCAACATAATATTACTATTGTTTATTATAATTATAATTTAAAACTGTTAAATATATATATATGTTAATTCTAATATTTTCATGGATAAAAGATGTCATATTATTGTTACTATTTGCGGGATATTCCGTGTAGTGAAAAAGCTAAATGCTGATGTTTCAGTACAATATCAAGTACCTTTCTCAGAGCATCCTCTTTCTCAAAACACCTCATTCTGTAAACCAATCTTTCCCATAAAGATGAATAATGTTAATTCTAATATTTTCACAGATAAAAGATGTCATATTATTATTACTATTTGCGGGATATTCCATGTAGTGAAAAAGCTAAATGCTGACGTTTCAGTACAATATCAAGTACCTTCCTCAGAGCACTCTGAGGAAGGTACTTGATATTGTACTGAAACGTCAGCATTTAGCTTTTTCACTACATGGAATATCCCGCAAATAGTAATAATAATATGACATATATATATATAATTTATTACACATATACTTTCAAAATTAAATAATCTTTAATTTATATATAAATTGATACCTGCCAATAGAATGATGACCCCTAGAAAACATGACAAATCCCTAAATTAGGCTATTCTTTTATTTTATCTAGGTACAATTTTATACTCTTAATTATTTTTAAATTATGTTTAATTTATCCCAGCAATTATGAGACCCACTTAATCCTATTAAACAAGATCCCATACCCTTTAACATTAAACAAATACCAAAGTATTTGCTCAATGGCATAAGAAGAAAAAGATACTCCTCCTTATTAAATATCTAGCAATAATACTTAAATAAATATAATAAAACATTTATAATCATTAATTTTAAGTTAAATTTATCATTGTATATTTATTTCTTATTATTGTTATTTTTATAGAATTGTAATTAATAATAACCAAAATAATAATATTATAATAAGGAGATCTCAGGATTATCATTGATTTTTAATTAGCTATTCCTTCCACCTGTAAGATATCAAGAGGGAATTCATTTAATTAGATAGGTAATGTATTAATTAAGAAAAGACTAATCACCTTAATTTCTGACTAAAAATATATTACTATTTTATATTATATGATCTCTAATAATTTAATAATAAATAACTATTTTTATTTAAATTATAATCATAATATATAATCCCAACAACAAATAATTTATAATCTGATTTACTATAAATAAACATACTTTAATAATTTTACAATATACATTTTATTAATGACTTATGTGATCAAGGCAATTTGCAATAATTTAAGATCTCTTTTAAAAAATATTTTTTTAAATAATTGTTATAGATTATCTTGTACTGAATTAATTTATTATTCAAATTTTAAACTGCATGCTTTAATTAATGTGTATTATTACAATTAATACTTTCTGAAGATGGTGTAGCGATGATGACTCTAACAAAAGAAATGCAACTCCAAATACTTAGTTTAATTTTTAAACATTAACTTTAATAACATATTATTTATAAAATCTTTCAATAATTATTTTTGAACTAATAAATAACATAATATATAACAATATTACTAACATTATATAACAATATAATACACTAACATATGTAAACATTTAAACATTTATATTCCCCATAATTACATTTACAGATATTTAAAATCAAATACTCCCTTTTCATAAGATATGGTACTATTCAACTTTATTTCTTATATAAAAAAATCATATGTATTTATTGAATAATCAGTCTCTTTTTATGGATTTTGTTTATGCTCATTACCCCTTATAGATTATACTTCAAAAATATAAGATTTAAAATTAAGTATTATTGTTCCCTTTCTTAAATAAAATAATCTTATTGTAATATTATGAAATATTACATATTTATCTGTTTTCATATTTTATGACATTTATCATTTAATCTTTCTTTTTACCTTACACTAATAAGATAATAATTCAGTAATTATGAAATCATTGATTTTTCCTGATATTACACTCAATTTTCCCATGTCCTTATTACCAAACTCTATAACTAAATAAAAAATGAAAATTTTATATTATATATTCTCAATATGACAAATTATCTTCTCCTGAAATAATTTCCACTTACAATTTATGATACTATACTAAAGGTTAATAGAACACACTTTGGTGCATCCTAAAATAAGAAATACTTATCTTCCTTTTATCTAAACAGCTGAGCTACTAACTTATTTCCAATCTATACTTGTTCCATATGTTTCTTATTAATAATATCCTATAAAGAATTACAAATCCAGAATAGATATAATTCTTCTATAATTATATTAAATTATTTATAGTCGATTATAAGATCACAGTTTAAATATCACAATCTATTGTTTCAATATTATATTTGAACATATACAGATTCCATCTTTTTATAATAAACATATGTGATTACTTTCATATGTATATTTTATTAGCTTATTGTTTATTCCCATTTATTATAATTATTTAACAATATTTAATAAAATAAAAAATTTTAAACCATTAATTACAGATACATAAATCAAATTGATTAGTAAATTTTATACACTTACTTATTCCCCTATATTTACAATGATTTTTTTTTCCATATGTCATAGCATCGACCGGGAGGCAAACCCACAACTGTCTGCAACCAACTACTTGCCTGCAAGGTGGTTGCAATAACCCCTGGACTAATAATGCTTGACTACAATGATTATTTTAAAGTACAAAATTAAACAATATACAAATATTCCTTTTAACATAATATGCTTTTACCCAGTTTATCTTTAAAAAGCTTTTGTATGCTCCCCCAATTGTTCCAAAGGCTTTAGACTAGTTAAGCATCAGCATCCCCTCCCCCCACATTTGCTTCTTTCATTCTCATAATAATATCACAAAACTTCAAAATTCCAACACAAACAGATTTTTGACAATTTCTAGATTATTTTTTTTTAATAATCAAAGATTATTTTCAACTTTCATACTATATTTTATTTAGATACTTCTCATGTTTATTATAATATCAACATTTCACCGGTTCTTACATATTGTTTGTCAATGTTATCCTTTAGAATATAGCATTTTACACTTTCTCTTGAAATGTAGACTGATATTATCCTTAATATACATTTTATATTTTCAAATAAGGTGTTTATTCCATTAATTTATTCAACTCTTTCTCCTCCAATACATATTTATTTTTTGTGATTGGTCTTTAGTAATTATTTAATTTTTTGCACTTATCTTGTTTTTCCATTTCATGTATTTATAAATAATTCATTCATTTTCAAAGCAAACTGTTATAGTCTTATTACACATGCAAATATAATCTTCCTTTAAATTTTTTCTTTTTTTTCTTCTGTACTATATCCATACATCCTTTTTATCTTTCATTTACTACATATAATTCATCCTTAAAGTTTATTATACATAACAGTCATACTAAAATTAATAACTATTTGTTCATATATTTTATACCATTGAAATTATCATTCAGATATATTTTTATATGTTCTCTTCTAATATTAAGTCCATCTTTCCATAGGCAAATATTTCCACTATTATTATTTATTGACCTGGTATTAACTATATTAAAATATTTATACTTAACTCTGTTAAGAATAATTTTCTTTTTATTCTTCCACCAATTCCAACTTAGTTTTTTACAACTATTATAATAGCTATGATGCATAAATATTTCAGCTTGCTTATTAATTAAATCATGTATTAACATATTACTCATTATGGTTTCCTTGGTTCATGTATTACTTTACAACACTTTGTCATAAATTTATAGCTTTTCCCTTCCATTCTTCTAATATATATTTTTCAATATAATGACTCCAAGATATTTTCCAAAATTATTAAACTGTTGATTTCACCGGTAGAGATTTAACCTTCCTTCACTTCATTTTAACACAAAACTTTATAGTAATGTTTTTAAAATTAGCAAATAAATCGACATTAGTTATTTTTTAAAATTATTATTATTGATTTTTAAAACAGTTTAAAACAAAATATTATAAAAGAATGAAATTACTTTTCATTCAATCTGTAATCTTTTTTTAATCCTTTTTATTTTTTTTCCAGATTTTTTTCAACTTTTTTCAAAACATCGTCTGCTTGTTTTTAATTTATTCCAAATTGTGCTTTCCTATTGGTTAATTCTTTTACTTCTCTGTTTGTGGATATTTAATTAGTTACATGTAGTTTAGCTATTTTTAAAACACATATGATCTATTTACAAGATTTATTAGTAATAAAATGCAATACCTTTCATGAACTGAATAAAAAATACAATTTTCTTTCAATCAGTTTATATCATTTTAATTTTATTTTTTTATAGACTAGATCCTAAATTAATTTTAAAAACTTTTCATCACAAAATTAATATAAATATTAATTATTTGTTTTTAAAAATAAATTAAGATTTCACCATAAATAGTTATTACTTTATAATATTAGATGTGTACAGATATGATTATCTATTTCTATAATGCATATTTTTATTTATAAGATTAGATTTGAACTTCCCTACAATTTTAAATATTATTAAACAATAAATTATTAATAAATATTATTAAGCTATATTTTACTATTTTATCTCTTATATACTTTTTAAAATAAATACTTTAACCAAGATTTATATAATTTAGGCTACTTCAAATGAACTAATTCCAAGTTCAAACCCCTTGATGATTAAAGTGACCTTTATTTTTTTTAGTTAAATAAATAAATATATTTACTTTATAAAATTTAGAATTATACACATTAAAATTTATTTCCAATTTATTTTATGATGAGATGAACCAATAAAAAGAGTATAATATATATTGGAATTATCTAAGTGTTGACTGGTTTTTAATGATTATTTACAAAGCCATTTAGCTATGAGCATGATTACACTTATTATTTAAGTAATACTTTGTGTGCAATTTGAAATTTATAATTGCAGTTTATAATATTATAATTGACTATTTATTAGTCTATGTTCAGAATAGGTTATATTTTCTTGTTTACTTAAACTTCTTTGTATCAATATTTTCAATCTGTGTGTTCAAGTTGCAATCTTTAGTGTCTCTAAGTATATTAGGCCATTAATAAAAGAGAGGATTGAAATTGTTGGTTATTATTGGTATTGGGATTGTCTAAGTGTTGAGTGGTTTTTAATGATTAAGTTACAAACCCATTTAGCTTTGAACATTACTACACTTAATATTTAAGTAATACTTTGGGTGTGATTCAATATTTATAATTGCAGTTTATGTTATGTTATACTTGATTATTTATTACTCTACATACAGAATAGATTATACTTATCTGTTTAAAGATGTTTATTTAATCTTTGTATCAATAATTTCAATCTCTGCGGTCAAGTTGCAATCTTTAGTGTCTATATAAATATATTAGACCATTAATAAAAATGGGAATTCCATCTTTATTGTTGCCTTGACAACAGTTTGAAATTGTTAATTGTCATTGATATTGGGATTGTCTTAGTGTTAACTGATTTTTAATTATATATATATATATAGAGAGAGAGAGAGAAGAGAAGAAATAGATTCAATACTGCATTAATCTACAAATCATACATATACTAAATTCTGAAAATTATATAAAATAAAATTACTACCCTAACATTTCCCTAAACTCAACATAAAGTTCATACCATCAGATATCAAAGTCTAGTGAAAATAGAAAGGATTGCTTTTTTTTTCTGTTTATATTAAACTTTCATACCAAGTGACATGAAGTTTGAGCTTAATTTGATAAACATTAGGTTATTAAGTAATTTATAAAGTCAAAACGTTGAAATATCTAATTAAAATTTTACATGGATAAACCTGCAAAATATGTATTATATATATATAGTAAATAAAACTAGAAGCTATAAACCATTCATAGATAATTTAGTAAAAACAAATATAATAATAAAAAATAAAAAAATCTATAAAGAAATGAAGCAATAAAAAAGTAATTAAAAACAATTTATTAAAAAATGATACATGTAATTTGATTAAATAATATGGAAAATAGTTAATAGTGATATTAGAAAATATATGAATAAAAGTTAAAATAAATAGTAAAAGTTTCCAAAATATAAAATATTAATTATGTTTCTATCTACTTCTCCACCCATCCACTTATTTTTAAATCTATCTATTTATACAACTACCTGTTTTTATTTTCATCTATTTATCTGTCTGTTTATTGAGAGAAAAATTATTTCAGCAATAAGATTGGATTTCAAAATTATTAAAAATAAGATAGACAGGATGAAGTATGTGGAATAATTTTACAAAATGCCACATTATGATAAGATATGTAAAAGCTCTAAAAAAAGGAATGTATTATTGATGTTTTATTGGAAAAATTATATATCATTTGTCTCAATAATGAGAGAGCAACAATTGAGGTTAACATTATTTTTAAAAAAAGATAAAAATTTTAAGACTTACATATTCATCAATAATACATAAGATGCTTATTAATATATCATACATCTTTATGTTTTGCTCATGAATGTTAAATGAAATATTATGAAACATATTTAGTAAAATCACAATCTAAAATAAATTTTGTGCTTAAGGAAACCAAAGCAACATAAATTTAATTATAGCAAAATAAACCACACTTCAAATATTAAGAATGGTTGCAGAAAGAATCACTGAGGATAAATTGTGATTTTGTATTGTGCATGTAGTTATGAAATAGCATTTGCCTTTATAATTATTATTAAAGTTTTAAAATAGCACTATATAAATTCAGGTATGGTAGAATTTTGCAAAATATTTAACAAAATGCAACAACTGTGATTAGATTTTACAGCAGCACTAGGAAAATTATTATTTATAATAGTGTAAGACAGGCTGTTTTCTTAATTCTAAAATATTTTACTTTTATAGGAAATACTTTGTGGATTAGAATGGGAAGATAAAGAAAAACAATATATAAAGATTAATAATTTAAAATTTTTCTAATGAATGTAATTATTTTGACTAAATAATGCTTCAAAGCTTCAAAAAATATTTAAAAAGTGATTAGATAAAGAAAAGAAAGCAAGATTAAAGTTCAGTGTAAAAACAACAACAACTTTATGTTCAATGGCTTTTCAAGCAAAAATAAATATTGATTGTAATGAATTAGAAATTAAAAATTACATATATATTGGTCAAATAAAAAAAATCAAATAAATTTATTACTTAAAATTCATATGAAGTTTGAGAACTAGATGTATCAGTGTTGGGCTACAATCCGTAAACTTTAAGCTCTAGGATCTGCCATGCTGCCACTGCATTAAGTCATGCATAACATTTTGGTCACATGATGTAGAGTTTGAAATAAAATATTTAACACTAAATGCAGAGCTTTTTGTAGATATAATTTAATATTAAAAAGAAACACATTTGTATGGATAAAAAAAAAGTTGGTTTTTAATATATGTGTTATAACCGTGTTTAGTTATAGTTCTCAGACTTGAATATTTAATAATAGAAGGATTCAAATAAAGTGTGGACAGAGTGAGAAGGGAGCAAAAATAAAAGAGGGGGATGAAAGAATATACAGCTATCACTGATATTAATGAAATGATTTGAGGCTAAAAAAAAAAGCTACCACAGATATGTTATAAGAAAAAATGCCAATAATTGGAAAGCAGAAATTCTACATTATATTCTAAGAAAGCTTTTAAAAAATTACATATAAATTGAATCATTGAGTTAAGAATATTTTCTGGGTTATGGAAAAGGGAACTGGATCAAATTGAGAGAAGCCGTTATCTTGAAATAGAATCAGAAATATTTGAAAACGATGTTAATAGAAGGATTTATATATACTGCATATCGTTTTTATATTCCCACATTAAAGACTTTCTTTAAAATAGAAATCTTTCATCACATACAAGCAATATGTTGTCCTATGAATATTCTGAAATTTTAATAAAATTTAAAATATAAATATATATTGAGCTATCAATTAGTGTACTGTTTATACTAATGTATTTACATGCAGAGATGACTACAATTATATATATAATTAAAGATTTTTTTAAAAGTCTTGAGAGAAAGAAAAGTGTATTTAATAATGCAGTGTAATTTAATCTCCACCCTAATAAAAATTTTGTGGTGTTTTTTCCGAATAAACAAGCTGTATAATTTGCAACGCCTGACTTAAAATTAACAATTTTTAATATACATGAACATACAAAATTATATACTATATATATTCTTTACATAAAATTTTGAAAAATATTTTCAAGCTTTACTATTTTAAAAAAATATATCGATTCCGAATGTGAAGCTATATTTGTTACTGATCAAAATCTCCCCAATAAATTAACGAGTCTGTAACAAACGGTGTTCCTAGAATTTCTCAAAAACTTTTTTTCCCCTTATTCTTTTCAATAACTACTTTTATTATTATTTTCATATTTCAAAATTCTTCTCAGCTTCAGGCAGTGGAGAAGCCCATACTTGCTCGCCAAAACCGGTCCAACTTGATCTACCTGTGCACTTTTCACCTTGGGTTATTCACAGGTGAAAAACATTTTTAAGCAATCCATTTCTCGCAATAAAATCTATGAACAAAATATTGTTTGATTTTTTAAAATAGCAAAACATTTCGCTTAAGAAAAAGTCATTAATCAAAAAAGTAATTAATAATAATAGATATTCTTCGTTGTAATAAGAAGTCCTTTAAAGTAAAAGGATTATGAAAGAAGACAATAAATTATTTAAAATATATATATATAACTATGCTGCTTAATTAATATCAAGGTTAGAAGTGTCAATCGTTGCAGAGATGTGTCACAGTCTAATAAATTACATTTAAGACATGTATATGTACATTACATAAAATAAATAAAAATTGATCTTAACGCCATCTATATTTTAAATTAATATTGCTCTTAGTGTATTTATATTCATAAAGTTGATTATGTACATAAATATAAATTTAAAAGTAGCCATTTTATGATATTTTCTCTCTTGTGTTTTTGTTTTGTAGTAAGTTCTTCCACATTCATCTGATCGATCCAGATTAAAAGTAGGCAGAATAAATTTTTTATTAATCAATATTGAATGGCTACTTATTATGGACACACATTGTCTATTAGCAAAAATTTTACTTTGAAAAGTCTTCATATACCTTAAAATTGAAACTACTACTAGATTTAAATCCTACGTCAGAAACATAAATAAATAATTATATTTTGAGACTGAAAAGTTTAAGTGGCATTATAATAGGTAAATGATAAAATAAATTGCGACCTGACTTTCATTTAACTAATCTGAGATTTTTTTATTATCTTTAGCTGAAATTACTCCAGGAAATCTTTAACTACGAAACCCACCATTTTACCATATACTAAACAGCATACATAGGGGCATAAAGATTTTAAAATATACATATTGATATGCGTATCTACATATATGAGTTAATACAAATATGTCAGAATGGTTATATAACAGTATATAATGTTCCTCGTGCTAACAGAAAAAGAAGAAAAGATTATAAATAAATTCATTAGAGTGTGCATGTATATAAACGAATAACCGTAAATTATGTATTTAAGTAAACATTATTATTTCTCAAATTGTCTTCTGATTACTATGGCGTTAAAGGAAGTGTCTTCTAAGCAACTATTTTTTCCAAAAAGGAATTTGTTGTGCATAATGCTAAAAACTTAATATTTTGTAACTCAAAACCAATTTTCAAACTGTATTTGATTTTGTTAAGTATGAAAGATGAGGAATAGGAAGGTTTAGGAAATCAAGACAATAAAAAAATATATACAATAGGTGCTTTGTGTTAGAAACCTGTATGATATTATCAATGTTTTTCACACCAAAAGGAAGAATTTCTAATGAGGATCCTCACTTTTGGGATTTACATTAATATGCTTTTCAGAAAACTTGAAAACTACTCACATTTAGAAATTTTAATGTAGGTAATTTTCTTGCTAATATATATATTGAGTCTATGTTTCAAGTCATCTTTAATGCTCTCTTAATTTTGAAAATAATTCAATTTCAATAGATTACAAGTTCACCTACCCTCTTTGCTGTATCACTATTCTGGAGGACTTCCAGAAGATAATACTTATTTTTTATTTTGTAACAAGGTTAATATTTTTTCAAGATATTTCTATAAATATGATGAAAATTGAGTCTAATAAACAATTAAGTCAATTGTTTAATGGTTCATAAACTCTATCCTGAAATCAACTTCTATGTATCAAGTTATAAAAGACAAATCAGCTAAAGTTATTCTAATGGCTTACTCATTAACTACCAGATTTGGTTCCACCTATTATAGTCTTTTTTTTTCTCTCCTAATAATTTGTTTCCAATAGTAGTTTTCTATTCAACCCATTATAGAATCATTTACTGCAAGCTTGGTTAATCAATAAACATTAAATAGTAGTGTTAATATGTCCACAAGCCAAGACTAGTTTTTGCTTTTAGCTTTCATCAATCTTATGAATGAAGATTTAACATGCAAAGCTGGAAGCAATGTATTTACTCAACTTGCAAAATTCCTTTATATTGTGCAAGCTAATAGTAAAAAAAATAAATCAAAACCAACTCCCAGATTTGACACTAATTCAATAATTACATATAGTTTAATGACTTCAGTTTTATACTATATGTAAGTTCCTTCTGAATTGGTTGGGGTTTAAAGACTAGGATTTGTTTTTGTTAATTTTAGCATATTAGGTGGTATAATATAAAAGTCGTAAATATGATTATTGGATTGTGTAATTGCATTAGTTCTGGCTTTGAGTTTTAAATTCTCATTGGGAGTGGGGGTATGATAGCATTGTCATCTGATGACTGTTGATTAGTCAAGACTCTGATAGATGACTAGGAAGTAGAGTAAAGAGAACTGCTCTTTGAAGCATATGTTTAAATTATACTGAGGAAATCATGTAATGTTTTATAGGTTTGCTAGTAATAATATATATATATATATAGCAATCATTATCACATCTTTTTTTAGTCAACACAGTCCACTAACTATTTTGCCAAAGATGGTTAATTCTTATACACTTCAGGGTAGTTGTTACATATATAAATATTTGATCTTTTTGACCATATAAACAATCATCAATATATGATATTATTTTCCCTTTACATTTTTTTGTGTATTTAGCATTTTAAATGGTTTAAAAATTCATAAATCTAACTAAAAACTTTTTGGCAATATAAAAACGATTAAATAAATTTAGTGTGTATCTAGTTTAATTATTAAACCTAAAAGAAAATATAACCATCTTTTTTTACTCATTGCTAAGCAATTTTAAATAAATGGATTAATAATTAAACT
Organism: Epiperipatus broadwayi; assembly: GCA_028023455.1. NCBI lineage: Eukaryota > Metazoa > Onychophora > Udeonychophora > Euonychophora > Peripatidae > Epiperipatus > Epiperipatus broadwayi. Next base: position 2,200,297 of record JAQFVV010000108.1, read on the forward strand.
AGATTATGATATCAAAATACAATGATGCTATATATATATATATATATTTCAAATCTGCCAGATATGTGATCAAGATGATATCTTGGTCCAAAATATTCAGATATGGATCAGAAATAAAAATAAAGGCAATAATTAATTGTATTTGAAGTGAATGGCATTTTTCAATATATCATAAGAAATTTACAAGCAAATGTACTATATAAATTTTTATAGTAAAGAAGTTCAAAATAAATCATTGCTATATTTTACATAATTAATAACATAGTAATAGTAAATAAGCAAAAATATTTTAAAGAAGTTTTAAATCTATGCAAAAAATAAATGGTACTTTAAAAAAAAACTAGATCAAGTGATAATACCAGACGAGTTTCTGAGTGAGTTTTTCACTATTGTTTTATGAAGGAGAAGTAATGAATTCTCTCATACATTTTTTTTCTATACAATTCAAGCTAATGACCTAAGATTAAACATCTAAAATTTTTGAATAGAAATCAATTTGAAGTCCTAAAAAATACATAAAAGTGGCAAAATGGGTGTCTTTTATTTCTGATTTTTGGCAATTCTATACTTCATCTGTTTCATCATAATAAGATAATTTTCTTTCCTTTAATTATAATACCAACTTCTTAATTATAATGAAAAGTTTAATGGAAATACCAGTTTTGAGTTTGAATCTGATCCAGATATAATGACTTTTTTCCATTTTCCAATCAGATTTAGAATTATTTTACTCAGGAAATAGATAATAGTTAAACACCTAATTTTAGTCAATAAATAAATGTCTAGTTATTTTTAGATAAAAAATAGATAATTCAACAGTCATCAACTATTAATTTGCATATCTGAAGAGTTGGAGATGTCTTTACTCTGTAATGAACTATATAAAAGCTGTTTTATCTACTTAATTTTTATTTGAATAACAAAAATAGCATCGATTGCTTTCTATTTAAATATAATCTAGTCATAACTTCAGGCTGTTTTTAAAAATAATTATTGAGAATAACTTTTAAATCAATTTCCTTTATGACAATGGACCTTTAAACTATTAGAACTCATACAATTAAAGAACTTCCATTGGTGATGGATTAAAATATATGTACTTACTTTAATATGTATCTTGAATTTATTTATTTTATCAACAGGTTTGTTTTGATTTACTAGAAATTTATTGTCTTCAGTGGCAAATATTTTCAAATCGAAAAATGTAGCTATTGATGAAAAGGTCTTATGTGGCTTATTATTTCTCTTTTTTACAGAATCGATTTGAGATAGAGCAAATGATTACAACTGCATAAAAATCTGTGCTTAAAGTAAAAAAAAAAAAAGAATTTACATAAGGATCGGACTGCAAACTCTAAATAACATTGATGTGTTAATGAGTATTCTTGTTTCCAACGCTCATAGTAAGCTATTAAGAAATATACGTCTATTTACCACAAGCACTTGCTGAAAAATTAATCTGTCGACTCTCATACTGCTAGAAATATTGCAATATATTTAATGAAAATAATCATTCAGAAATATTTGTGTTATAGTATTAAAACTGATAGTAATTCCATTAGCTGAGCTGGTTTCAACTAAAATGTTTTTTCCTAAAGTTGAAAATAATATAAAGATATTTAAGATCGAGGAAAGATGATCAACAATCTCAATTTTTATTACTAGAAAATAAAACAGCATAAAGCTTAGGTTTTATAGTGATAATACAAAAGATTTTCAATTTAAAAAACAATAAAATTAATATATATATATAAGATGTATACAATTAAATTAAATTTAATAAAAACATATTCAACACCATATTTTTATATTTTTGACTGAAAATTTAAAATTTAATAGACAAATTCCAGTTCTCAGATTTTACATACAGTCTGCAACTTTTCTAGATTTGGTCTATCTAATTTCTACCACTTACACATCTGACATAAAGGATCTTGTGGTATAGAAGTTCAAATTCAGACTGAATACATTTTTTTTAAGAGCCTTAGAGTTTTTTCTCAAGTAAATGAGCCATAACCAACCTAGTTAATTATCCAACATTGGTCAATAAGTGGATATCTAAATATTCTTGACTAAAGGACAAAACAAAGATTGAAAATTCTCAAATTGTCACCACCTGGCAATTGACAGCATAATGCATGCTGACTTTTCCCCCACTGCTCTTTATTAGGTAGTGTTGGAGTGACTTAGTGCCTTGCAATGATTACTATTCAACCACACGAGAGCTTTCTAAATTCTCACAGTTCAACCATATTTAGTATTAGATTCTAATTGTATTTTACCCATACTATTATATTACTTTTTAGTTGAATGAATGAATGAATAAAAAATAGATCACTAACTGGAGAAATTTTGTGATCATTTATATATTTTTACTTGCTAGTATCTAGACAAAATTAAAATTGTGACCATTATTTATGTGGAATAATATTAAATATTTTGAAGTTGGAAGTTAGAAACATCAGACCACTAATATATATGTTTAAACTCTTATATCACTAAATGGATTTGATTTTAATAATTAGGGAAAGAAGAACATTAATAGTTAATTATTAATTGTGAAAAGTCTTAAATTTTATATAAAAATTATGTGATTTGATCTTAGAGAATTTTTTAATATATCTTTATTGGTAACCTCTTACCTGCTTTGTTTTCTTGATTCCATTTATCATAATCATATCTATTAATAATTGTGCTTTTTAATTTAATTAGTTCCAGGGGATTTATCTAATTAACTTGTTAGCACAAATAATTTGGGTTATTTATTTGATTATAAATTTAGATTGGCATTGGGAATAATGTCATCTAGGCACCTAGTTTAGTTTTTGGTTTTAAACATTTCACAGAGTCACTAAAACTATATTGTGAAAACTAATCAATAAATTGAACTGTTTTTAAAATTTTCATTCTCATAAAAATACATTATTACTAAAGTAGAAATTAAATGTAAGTTGCATATTGTTAAAATTTTATTTGCTCTTTCAAATTTGCAATTTCCAAATGGACAAAAAATAAGAGCAACAAATATTGAGTTTTATAAAAACAATACTAAAATTTAAATTAATTGTAAATTATATGTTTTATTTTTCATAAAAAAAGTGCATAACTTAATCAATACCTAGTCAAAATAAAAATGAACTGGGTTAGTAACAAAAAATAAAATTAAGTAAGATGAAAATTTTTACATTTGATTGCTAGTAATAAAAAGAGTGAATGTCCTGAAGAAAGTCTAGAAAGAGTTTTTAGTTTATTGCTGTATTATTCTTAAAATATTTTTCAGCATATGTGACCCAGATGAGACTAATAGTTCAGAGAGTGTATCTCTCATATTTCTCTGAATGTTAACTCTGGCTTCAAACCATGAAAGTTAATTGCTAATGCTTTTGATGTTTGATAATCAAATGTCTATTTAACATTTCAGGAAAATGTTTTATTTTTCAATTATGAAAAATGCATAAATGTTCAATTTTTCAACAAAGAATATTTTCAATTTTTTAACTATTTACATATTTATTTTTAAACTACTTTATAAAAATTTAAAAACCATTTTATTTAAATATAGATAAATGCTGTATAAGTACAAATGTATGTTCCACTATATATGTATTTATTTTTACATTACTTTATAAAAATCTATGTTCTACGTTTTACAGGTTTCAATGTGCATAAATTTAAAATATGCTTAATCTTTAATTTATTGATTACTATGATGTGCTATGACTTCTATTTTTTCAGTGTTAAAAATCTCTCAGCCACTATGCCCAGAGAAACCTGTTATCTACTTACATTCCCTTTCCATTCCCCACCCTAAGTTTTTCCATATTCTTCTCTATCTTGCTCCATCCCATTTCCACAACATAATCTTTGCCAACTCCATGGCCTTTACATTTAAATCCCTCTTATTATTTCCCAAATCCAGCATAAAAACCAAGAACCTACTTTTTGTATAATCATGTTGTTTATATTTATTCTTCCACAACTTCATTATTTGTACCCTTTCTTCTTGCAGGCACTTACATTCAATTAACAGATGCCTAATATTTTTAATGTTTTCCTTTTATAATGTTCACACTAAATCACCCATATTTTTCTATTTACATGTATATTCCCTTGTTGGTAAAGATTCTGTTTGAGCCTTAAACAATAAACTACTTTCCTTGCTATTATCACAAATTAACTTGTATCCAATATTCTGTTTCCTTTTATATATATTTAAACTCTTTTTATTCTCCATACTAGTTCTCCATCTCAACAAATCCCTATTTTTTATTAATGCATCTATTCTTCTATCCTATTCCTTGCCACTATAACACTCAACAAATTTCCTAACACAATCATTTGTATAAGTATACTGATAAATTCTTTATCGAAATTATTTGCATACCTTACTATCCTTCTCATCCATCTTGTTGCCTGTCCTTTACTCATAATCCAATTAAACACTGTTTTGATTATTCTCTTATTATCCATAAATTGCAATCTACTGAACATTTTTATTTTGCTTTTTCTATATCTCATATAAAAAACTTGACCATGCCATTTCTCCTTGAGTTGCCATCTTTGCTGTCTACACATCTGCATCTAATGCATGTATTCCTACTTCTGTTTGTACTTTTTCTAAATAATTTAACACTCCTTTACTAACACATAACACATTATTACCATAAGTTGATCCTGCTACTGCCACTCCCTTCCATACAATTCTAACTACATCACATTTATTATATGAAAATACTGTTAATTTCTTTATCAGTCCCTTTCTTTTTTTGCTTCATTTATCAATTTTTTCTCCCACTCATCTAAGCAATTTCTCTGATTACTTAAGATGATTCCCAACTAGTTGTACCTATTCACCATATTTAGCTTTATATCTCCCAATAAAAATTCTTTCTCTTCTTTTTCCTTAGTATTTATCATTACTTTTGATTTTTCTTCACTAAATTTAATCCTCATTTCCTTACCCGTCGTCGTACATATCTTCAGCATAACTTCCATATATTACCTATTTTCTGTGCACAAGAAGATATCATCTGCAAATAAAATATCTGATAATGTATGTACTCTTTTGCCACCTATTAATGGTATTGTTACCCCTCTTCCTAGTCTTTCTATTGCTCTCTCTCTATTTCTCTCAAATACAATAAAACAAATCCTTACCTTAGTCCCACTCCATTTTTAACTCTAACTGATTGCATATTTCCTAATTTATACATATAGTAATTATTTTCATATAATCTCTTAATAAGATTTACTAAAACTCCATTCATTCCTAAATTTACTAAACTTACCCATAATCTATTTCACTATCATATGCCTTTTCTATATCTATAAAAACCATATATAACTGTCTGCCTGTATTTGTACTCATATCTTTAAGTTGTGTAACTACAAATAAACTATCTCCTATATGCCTATCTGATCAAAAAAATCTAACATTTCTCGCACCATATTATTTTCTTCCATCCATTTTGCAATCCTTCCAGCCACGATATATGTGAAAACTTATATAACACTGACATTACTGCTATTGGTCTATAATTGCTTAACTTTATATGATAATTACCCTTTTCTTTAAATAGTAGCCTTACTCTTGTATTATTCCAACTATCTGAAAATTCTCTCTTTTGTGCCATCTTATTAAAACATGATAATAGGTTTAATTTGGCCATTTCCTAAATTCATCACCATCTCTGCTGGCCATCCATCCAAACCTCTTGCCTTTGCACTTTTCAATTTTTTCCCTGTCTCATTCAATTCATTTTCTGTAAACCTAATATTTTCATTATTGTATGCTTTCATGTTTATCACTCTTTCCTTCACATCTAATATCTTTTCTATATCCATTACATACTTATTTAAGTTTATCACTAATTTTTCTCTAGCGCTTCACTCATCATCTAGTAGTACTATTTTTCTCTCCCCTACATTTATTCTTTTAATATATTTCCAAAATTTTTTACTCCCATCTTTTCCACTTTTATTAATAACCTCCAACAATTTACTATTTAATTTCTTCTCTCTATATAATTATCTATTTTAGCCAACTTCTCATTTTTTAAATACTTTTCCTCTTTATAATTAACATCTTTTTCATCTTCTTTGTTTTTAGTAGCACATCTATATTCTCTGTATGCTTTTTTTCTCTCTTTTACACTTTTGCTAACTCTCACCTTTCTATTACTTTTATTCTTTTGAATATTTTCACCTACAACTCCATTTACTACTTTTCTACTTCATCACACCATGATTTCTTTTTCAACTTTTATTTTATAGTCTTCTAAATTATTTTTATCATTCATTATTGATCCACATCTTTCACTATCCTTTCTACTTCTATTACTATTTTTCATCACATTTCTAACCATTTTTATTATAAAGAAATTATGATCACTATTACATATATAGTCTCTCTTCATTATCAAGCACTTTAATTTTCTGTACTTTATTCATTTCCTCTTTCTCCACTAATACATAATCTGTTGTGTGAAATATATTATTTCTAGACCATGTGTATTGTCCTTCATAAATACTTGATAAATTTTCAATGCTCAAATTTACTCTCTTGTCAAAAATTCTTCAAAAGCTGTCCATTGTTGTTATCTACATCAGTGGTCTTCAACTTTTTCACACCTGTGGACCAGTAAAATAAGGATAAGGTTTCGCGGACCAGCAAAAATAAAAATAAGATTTCACGGACTGGCAGAAGTCTATAGATAAATTTTAAAGATGTAAACTGCTTAGCCTTAGATGAGCATAATTGTTATAACTGATCAAAACAACAATGTTAAATATACAACATGAAGTTATATATATATGGAGTTTGTATAATAATTTTTTTTTTAATTTTGAAATTTTTTTAGAAAGTAATAAAAGATTTAATCCTATCCCCCCCCCATAGACATCTGTGATAACTAGAAATACAAATTAATTTATGTATGATTGATTAGATTTTGTTTTCATTCTTTCTTTTTCTTTAATTGGGTAAAAATGAGATGAAAAAATAAATAAAAATTGTTTATATTAATTAAAAGTTTAAACTCTTATTATTTTGTTATTACAAACTTTCCTGCCAGTCTAGTGTGGACTGGCAGAAAAGTTCTGTGGCCCAGCACTGGTCCATGGACCAAGGATTGAAGACCACTGATCTACATCATTTTCTTAAAAATTCTCATTCATATCCCCTATAACCATTATTTCCTCCCCCCCCTTTTTTTGAAAATCTGTATATCCTTAACTAGGCATTCATATATGCTACTATTCCACTCCATTATAGTTTGACTATCTTCACTGACTATATACATTATATCCATCATCCATTCTTGTCTTTTTAACCTTATCTCAAACCACAAATGTTTTTGACATTTAATACCATTTATATATTTTTTGACATAAACTCCTATACAACCAACCCTTTTTTTCTATTTATATCATGCCATACCAAGTCTTCCAGTATAGGTTTTTCTTCTCCTCTTAGATGTGTTTCCATTACTGCTACTACCTCAAGCTCTTCATTTTTAGCTGCTTTTTTTAATTCCAGCCACTTTTCTGAGCACCTATCACCTTGCATATTCAAATATCCAATTTTAACAATTTCTTCTTTTCTAACTACTCTTTTATAAATTCTTTTGATTCTTTCTTCTCCATTACATTTGTAATGAACTTGCTTGCCATTAATTTTACAGACTGATTCTTTTTCCACATCTACATTTATATCTAAATCAGCTACCCTTTGTTTATTTCTTGCATCCTATCCATTTCTCTTCTTTTTGATAATACTGCAATTTAAAACCTCATCCCCCTTTATACGTTTCTCAAACTATAATATTGTTTTATAAATCAAACTCCCTAATACTTCACTTCTTCTTTTTCTAAGAGCAATTCGTCTTTACTATATAACTCCCTCTTACTAATAAAAACCCCCACATATCCACAAACATAACATCATTTCTCTCACACAATTTTTTTAAACTCTCATTTATAGAACATGCCCAACTAACATATACCTATAATCCAACTATTCATACTCATACTCTTCCATTAATCTTACTCAAATTATTGATCAATTGTATGTATTGATTCATTACTCTCTCTGATGGCTCTGAAAAATTATTTGTCCCTACTATAACATACACATCTCTATTCCCTTGTTTCTTTAACTTATCTGTAACAACTCTAATTCTAGATCCAGGCAAACATATTCTTACATATCTGTTTCTGTTTTCCCTTGCAATTACATCTCCATATCCTCTAATTAGTGAATCTCCTCATCAATACTGTCTCATAGTTTACTTTCCCTGTGGCCCAAATGGCTCCATTGAGTAGGTAAAAGCAGAAGCTAATACAAAAAGTGAGTGTAGAGCTCTTACTATAAACAAAGTTAGTCAGTTGTTTTATGAGGTCATGTGCTGTTCAAGCATCCAATTAAAAACTGAGCATGATAATTTCAATCATTTGACCCAAACTGATGTTTTTTTTTCTTTGTATTCAGCTAAAAATTGTTCTATGAACTTTTAATTTTGTTCAAAAACATACAGGTTATATATATAATTTACATCAAATATTTCATCTTTAACTGTTAGAAAAACTTAATATTGATAAAGTTTAATTTTGAAGCTGAAATCATAGAATATACCATTTGATTTTTAGTTTTTAAAATATTTATAAAATTAGAAAGTATTAAACCAAGGCATATTGCAAAGATTGATTTTTTCTAGTTGCTTTAAATATTTTGTCTTTAAAAAAAAAAAAACTATATGTGAAAACTTGAACCAAAAACTTTATATATTATGAATTATATATCAGTATTTTATAAAATATCTATCAGTTACCGCTTTGCTCTTCAAATTTAAAACTTTTAAAATACAGTCAATTACTATAAATAATTTACTAAAATATTTTTTCTTCTGTCAGAAAAAAAAAGAAAAAATTGGATTTCAGGTGAATATATAGTATGAAGTTTATAATAAAACTGGAATTAACCATATAATATTAATTATATCCGATAGTATTTATAAATCAATTTTAAATTACATTAAATCTATACCATAATTTTCATCCTAGTAGCATTAAGATTCTCCTTTAATGTATTTAATATGCAAACAGCTGAAATTTACAAGCACACAAATTACTGAAAGTTGGATAAGATAATATGTAAATGACATTCAAGTGTAATTTAATTGAGAATTTGTTTTTATATGTTAGATATATGGAATGTTGGAGATGATCTAAGTATGAAAAATTTGCCAAATAGTAATTATTTATTAGATAATACATTTTATTAGTTATAGTGGCTGCAGAAAGGAGTTTGCTATTAACTGAAAGGAGACCCTTTGATTCCTCTTGGAGGCCTTAAAGGAACCGAGCAGGGCAAATTCCTAATGTCCACTCCATACGTTTTTGTCGTTGCAGCTGTTATTACTATATGTTTATTCATATAGTATACGAACATGGATGGACTGCTCACCAACACGCATTAGCCAGCGTGGTGAGTTTATTGGCTTTTTACCTCTGAGTTTAAGATCAAGAAACACCATGGTCTTTCTTCTCAGTGCCTGATAAGGCAGAATGAATGTTTGTGTAAATGATAAAGATTTTTCCCAATTATACAATTATGACAGACAAAAATAAAGCATGGCCCTTAATCCCAGGAGGCTGTAAAGTCACCAACCAAGACAGCGTTTGGTGGCCGAAGGCGGAGGGTGCTAAGAATATCCTGGAGGCGGACCCAGGCTGCCATTTGATGACGACTTTTTATTTAGGTACTTACAACTGCAGATCACTTTCAAGTGAAGGAAGATTGCAAGAATTAGAAGAAAAACTCTCTTATATTAAATGGGATATTATTGGACTTTGTGAAGTTAGAAGAAAAGGTGAAGAGACAATTGATTTAAAAAGTGGACATATGCTCTATTATAAAGGCACAAATATTGGAAATACAAGTGGAGTAGGATTCATTATAAATAAAAAGTGGAAGAACAATATTGTGGAGATTTCTGGTGTATCAGACAGAGTGGCAAGATTAGTTATACAACTTAATAGCAGATATCAAATGCAGATAATTCAGGTTTATGCCCCAACAAGTTCTCACAGTGATGAAGTAGTAGAAGATTTTTATATGGATGTACAAAAGGCTTTTGATCAGAGTAAACAACATTTTAAAATTGTTATGGGAGATTTTAATGCTAGAATTGGTAAACAAATGAAAGATGAAAGTGTTGTAGGTAATTTTGGTTATGGTAATAGAAATGAGAGAGGACATAGACTTGTGGAGTTTGCAGAGAAGGAAAAACTTTATATTATGAATTCTTTTTTTGAGAAAAATGTTAGAAGGAAATGGACATGGAAGCATCCAAATGAAGGTACAGCAGAATTGGATTATATTTTGACTAACAGGAAATACATATTTCAAGATTGTAATGTTCTTAATAAATTTAACACAGGAAGTGATCATCGATTAGTAAGGGGTAAGATACATGTTAATGTAAAACTAGAGAGACAAAAATTATTAAGAAAAACTATATTTACAGTTGATATTCCTAATCTTCAGAAACATTCTAATGAATTTAAATTAGAACTTACAAATCGGTTTCAAGTATTAGTAGATTTTGAACATGATTCAGATTTGAATGAAATTAATATGAAAATAACTGATACACTTTTAAAAACTGCAACAAAGATAGCTGGTAGAAAAAAGCAGCAATTGACTAATAAAATTTCTACTCAGACTAGAGAACTTATGAAGAAAAGAAGAAATATGAAGATATGCAAGAATGATGCATTAAAAAGAATTGAATATCTCGAATTTTGTAAAATGGTGCGGAAAAGAGTTGAAAATGATATAAGAAAGTATAACTGTGAACTAGCAAGAAAAGCTGTAGAAGAAAATAAAAGTCTTAAGAATGTAAAACAACATTTTGGTATTGGTAGGAAATTTATATCTGCAATAAGGAAAAAAGATGGAATTATTACTAAAAAGAGGGATGACATTATGAAATTGGTAGAAGATTTTTATCAAGAATTATATAGTAATAAAGAACAAGTACCTCCTATATCTATTACATCTTCCGAATTGCCCAGAATTTTAAATGAAGAAGTGAGAAATGCAATTAAATGTATGAAAAAAGGAAAGGCTCCAGGTAATGATGGAATTATAATTGATATATTAAAAGAAGCAGGTGAAGAAACAGAAAAAATATTAGCAAAGTTATATACCAAATGTCTAAATGATAAAGATGTACCGGATGATTGGAAGAATGCAGTAATAATATTAATATTTAAAAAAGGTGATAAAGAAGATATTAGAAATTACAGACCTATCAGCTTTTTATCAGTTTTATATAAAATTTTTACCAAGATAATTACAACTCGTCTACAGAGAACCTTGGATTTTCACCAACCAAGAGAACAAGCTGGATTTAAAAGTGGTTTTAGTACAGTAGATCATATCCAGGTATTGAGAGAAGTTATAGAAAGGACAAATGAATATGAGTTGTCATTATGTTTTGGATTTGTAGATTATGAAAAGGCATTTGATTCTATAAACATTTCTTCAGTGATTAAAGCATTGGATCATCAAGGTATAGATCCAGGATATTGTCATATTTTAAAGAATATTTATAAAAATGCAACAGCAACAATTAGATTACATAATGATACTGGGAAAGTCAACATTGAGAAAGGTGTAAGACAAGGTGACTCCATATCTCCAAAACTCTTTACAGCAGTGCTGCAAGAAGTATTTTGTGGATTAAAATGGGAAACTAAAGGAGTGAAAGTAAATGGAGATTATTTAAGTCATTTAGATTTCGCAGATGATGTAGTTGTTTTTGCAAATAATGCTTCCGAGCTGCAGGAAATGTTGCAGGAGTTATCAGATGAAAGTAGGAAAGTAGGACTAAAGATAAATGTTAAAAAGACTAAAGTAATGTTTAATCAATTTGCTCAAAATATGAAAATAAAGATTGATTATGATGAATTAGAAGAAGTTAAGAGTTACAAATACCTAGGTCAGATTATTAATACAGATGGAAACATAATGGAGGAAATTAATCATAGAATTAAACTTGGTTGGAGTGCTTTTGGTAGAAATAACTTGATACTAAAAGGAAATATGCCTATGTGTTTGAAAAGAATGGTTTTTAACAAATGTGTTTTACCAGTTCTTACTTATGGATCTGAGACTTGGACACTTAATAGAAGATCAATACAGAGACTTCAGACCACTCAAAGAAGTATGGAGAGATGTATGTTGGGAGTAACAAGAAGAGATCGAAAACGCAATGTATGGGTAAGAGAACAAACAGGGGTTACTGACCTCATTGAAAAAATTAAAAGATTGAAGTGGAGTTGGGCTGGACATATTGCTAGAAGAGATGATAATAGATGGACAATTGAAATTTTAAACTGGATTCCAAGATATTGTAAAAGACCCAGAAGGAGACCACATGTAAGATGGATGGATGAAATAAGAAAATGTGTAGGGGTGATGTGGAGAAGAGAAGCTAAAGATCGGAGAAGATGGATTAAACTTGGAGAGACCTTCATCCTGCAGTGGAGTGATAATGGTTGATAATGATGATGATGATGATTAATTATAGTTTATATGTGTGTAAAAATCCCTTAAGTAGTTCATGCAAGGTAAAGATGTCAGTGCTAATTCTTTACCATTTTGAATATCAGGGGAGCCCCAAAACCACTGCTGACATAACCAATGAAGAAGAATGTTAGATAATATCTCTAATTAATAATAATAATAATAATAATGATCATGATGATTATGATGATGTTCCAGATATTTTATCCACTACACATAAAATATTGACATTTTCCTTAAAAAAAAGGCAAGTCTTTTATAAAAATAAGCATGATCATGTGACCAAAGAAAAAGAAAATCAAGAAACTCTTGAAGTCAAATGTCAAAAATATTAGTAATTAGGAAGTGATCAAAAAATTAAAACAATACTTAAGTATTTTACTTTTAAAATAGGAAATACCAAAAAACAATATTTAGTAAATATTATTAATTAGGAAATGACCAAAAAATTAAGCATGATTATCTATTTATATTATCAAAAGTAGAAAATATTAAAATCAAAATACCATGAATATTATGCTAGATAAAAAAATAAGTTTCAAAAATATTTAAAATATAACAAACTATTTTAATTTCACAATCAACAAACATCACATTTTAAATGTCATCAAATGTTCAATTATGAGAAATATATTAAAACTATAATATACAGCAGACTACAGAAAAAAGTGCACTAAAATGAAAGTATTATAATTTTATAATTAGCATGCGTCACATTTTAAAGATCAAATGTTCAATTATGAGAAAAATATTACTAACAAATGTAAGCAGTATATAATTAAATATTAAAATCAATAAATAGAATTATAAAACCATATCAACATATAATTAAAAAATTAAAACAAATACTAAAGATTACTAAACCAACATAAAAACTTGGATGTAAAGAAAAAACATGTACAAATACTTTTTAATTTATTGAATATTAAAATACTAAAATTAACAAATATTAAAATTTACATTGATTTTTGAAAGTTAAAATATATTTTATATTACCTCAATACCCACAAGATGCTGACTTCTTCATTTGGTATTCAGCAAAAAGAAATAGCAGGTTAAAAAAATTTATTGGAGTCCATCTATCATCCCAAAGGCCTCATCTTTGACATCTTGTTTTTTAAAGTGGTAAAAAAATATTAATATCTGACTAAAAAATTAAAACAAATTTTTAAATGTTTATAATCTTAAAGCAATATAAATGTTTGCATGGGTAAAATACCTATAATAATTACATGGAAAATAATTATTTTATATAGATTATTTTTGATCAATAAATAGATATATTATCTGTAAATACTTGTGTGAGTGGAGGATAGAAAAGCTGTTTTCAAGCTTGCCCTCATTGGGTCAAGTGTTTGACACTAAATTTAAAATGGAGAAGAAATAATCATGTTTTATCTATCCAACAAAATTAAAGCAGTTTACTGATTTTTATTTTGATATGATGGTAAAATAACATTGATGTCAACTTCTGATCATCTATTTACCTATCTATAGATAGATGACTGTAGATAGATAGACAAATAGATAAATCAAAATGCAAATAATTAGATAGATATGCAGATAAATAAATAATTAAACAAATGATCAGTTGACATCATTGCTATTTTTACATCACATCAAAAATAAAAATCAATTAGCAAATATTAAAATAAGTAAAAATAAAAACTAATTTCAGAAAAACATTTACAGGTGTTTATTATTATTACTAACAAACAAAATAATTACATCAAATTAGAAAAAAAACTTAATTAATAAATAAACAATATTTATGGATTAAAAAAAAATTTAAACTCAAGATTTAGTTTTGTTGGATGCACAAAACACTTTTTCTCCTTTTTACATTTATATGCCAAAATCATAATCTACACAAAATAATTATTTCCCAAGTAATTATTATAGGTAATTCACCCATGCAAACATTTGCATTACTTTATGATTATAAACATTTAAAAATTTGTTTTAATTTTTAAGTTGGATATTTTTTTATCACTGTATAAAAATAAAAGACTAAAGATAAGCTCTTTAGGATGATAGGCTGATCCCAGTAATTTTTTTTACCCAATATTTTTTTTTTGCTGGCTACCATATGAAGAAATATGATACCATTTGCAAATGTTGAAATAATATAAAATCTCTTTCAATTTTCAAAAATTAACATAAATTTAAATTTTTGTTAAGTCTAGTATTTAAAATTTAATAAACTGATAAGTACTTCTACATGTTTTTTTATGTCCAAGTTTTTATGTTGGTTAAGTAATATTTTTGTTTTAATTTCTTAATTGTGTGTTAATACAGTTTTATAGTTTTATTTATTAATTTTAATATTTAATTATACATAGCTTATATTCATTAGTAATATTTCTCACATAATTGAATATTTGCTGACATTTAAAATGTGATGCTTGATAATTGTAAAATTACAATATTTTTATTTAAGTACATTTTTTTATAATTGAATTCATTAGTTATGCATTTTTTTGTATTCTGCTATTATATCATAAAAATTTAATATATTTCATAAATGTATATTTGATAATTTAATAATTTAAAATGTGGTACTTGTTGATTATAAAATTAAAATATTTTGTTAAACTTTAAATATTTTTTGAAAATTTTATTTTTTTATTTTTTATTGTATTTTGATTTTAATATTTTACTAATTTCAATAATGTGAATAAGTGACCACACTCCTTTTTTGGTCATTTTCTAATTACTAATATTTTCTAAATATTGTTTTTTGATATGCCATATTTTAAAAGTAAAATACTATAGTATTTTTTTTTCCAATTTTTTATGACATTAATTTTTTTAGCCACTTTCTAATTACTAATATTTTTGATATTTAATTCTTTTTTTGGCCATGTGATTAAACAAACTTTTTTGGTCATTTTCTAATTACTAATATTTTTGACATTTGATTTTAAAAGTTAATTGATTTGATTTTATTATTATTTTTTGGTCATGTTATTATGCTTATTTCTTCAAAAGTTCTGGGTTTTTTTGATGAAAATTATAATTTTTTATATGTACTGGATAAAATATCTGGAATACTTTTTTATACTAGTGGAGATGGGTGGGTATTGTCTAACACCCTTTATCACTTGGTTGTGTCAGCAGTCATTTTGGGTCAGACTGGGTATCAAGCCATATTTCCTATCTATCATAGTTAGGACATTTAATCTAAGTATATTTGGTAATTGTTCATAAAAGCTATTCATCTTCAGTAAGTAAATTTATACAGATATAAATTATATACACACATGTATATTATAGTTTCAGTAGAATTTGAAAGTTATAATTGACTATTTGTTAGTCTGCTTTCAGAAAAGGTTATATATGCCTACTTAATGAGATTTATTTAAACTTCTTTGTAATTAATAATCTCATTCTCTTTAGTCAATTTCCAATCGTTAGTGTCTATATAAATATAATGGATCATAGATAAAGATGGGTATCTACCTTTATAGTAAAAAGGTTACCTTGACTATTGATTGAGATTATTGGTTGTTATTGATATTGATTTTCATGTATTTAAATATAAATAATAAATAATTCAAAGTATATGTAAATGAAAAAGCTTCTTTTTAAAAGCTTATTTATGTATATAACTCATTGGAAGCTTCAGTTTCTTCCTGTTCAGTTATATATAATCTGAGTTATTAAATAACTCATTGGAAGCTTCAGTTTCTTCCTGTTTAGTTATATATAATCTGAGTTATTTATTATTTACAAATATTAAAACTGAGTTTCTAAATAGAGGTTGTTTAAACTAAGACTGTATTTTGATCTTCTAAATATTTAAATAATAATCTTTTCCTTATTATTTATTTTATAAATATTATACAATCAATAAATCAAATTCACTCCATCACTTACTTAAGTAAACTAAGGTATACATGAAAAAATGCTAAAAAGACAGATAATATTATCTATCTTTTGAAGAATTTATTTACGAAGCTTCAGTTAGTTCATGTGCAAATACACACACACACATATATATAAATGCATTTATTGATTAAAAAATGAGAACATCTATGAGTAATTTTTAACAAAAATATTAAAATACCTGTATTTAATAGTTATATAAAAATATTTATAATTAATAAAGTATAAAGAAATGTTATTTTCAGCTCATTTAGCAGCAAAATTAGTATTATAAAAATAATCTATCCTTGCCTTATATACTCTTTGATGTACATATGCAAACTATATTATAGCCCAAATCTACATGCATAATATCTTTTAGAATGTTAAGAATGCTAATTTATTTTAATATTTTGGCCTGATTGGATCCTAGAGCATCAGTGAAGCTCTTTCTTTTATCTAAAGCTGTGAATAAAACCCTTATTTTAACTATGAGGTTTAGCATTTGAGAATATTATTGATAACAATTTAGACAAAGTTTAACCACTCAAATATAAATGATGACTTATTTTTTCTGATTTATATCACTTAAAAAAAAACAAAAAATAGAGGATGTAATATTGGATTGTTTTCCTGAAGATTTGTGATGATGGTGTTCTAGTTGTCTTTTTATATTGGACTATTTCCATCATCTAATATGAGTATTGAATGTCTTTAGAAAAATGTAACTTTATTTAAATATTCCAAATACATTCAACTGTTAGTAATAGCACATCAAACAAGTTAGTATATGCACAATGTTTTAAGAGGTATTATTCTCACTCTTCTCTGGGGATTGCTGGTCTGACCAGTGACAGTACTAACATGGGATTCGAACTTGGAGCCTTAGATTCTTGATTATTGAATTTTAAGGTAATGCTCTAACTAACTGAACCATTCTACCAATGCTCAATTGGTTAACGTGTTACTTTAAAATTCAATAATCAAGAATTTAAGAATCCAAGTTTGAATCCCATGCTAGTACTGTCACTAATCAGACCAGTAATACCCAAAGAAGAGGGGAGAATAATACCTCTTGAAATATTGTGCATATACTAACCTGTTTGATGTGCTTTAACAGTTGAATGTATTTGAAATATTTAAATAAAGTTACATTTTTCTAAAGACATTCAATATACATATTAGATAATGGAAATAGTCCAATATAAAAATACAACTAATGTTGGATTATATATTAATAAATAGTGAATTTATTTTTTTAGAACTGTTTTATTATTGTTATATTTTTAAATGGCTATCACTTCTAGTCCTTTGATAGGGTATGAAAGTTATCCTATAAACATAAAGAAAAAATACTAGTACAATTAATCTATCCATACATCTTTTTTACAAACTTAAAAGACCCCTTAGAACAATTTTTAAAAAATGCTTATTCCAAATCCTTACAAAATTTTTTTAATTTATCAGACAAGAAAAAGATTTCAAATGCTCTCACTTCTTATACTTTGTATTATTAGTAAAATGTTGTCTTAATAAAATTTTACCATCAATGATAACTATTATACTGTAATGATTTTTTGATTCATATCTTAAAATGTTTATGACAAACTATAAATCAAATGCGCCTATATTGTCAGAAAAAATCTTGGAGGTTATTAATTAGCACATCTGTTATTAAGCCTATAATTTAAAGTTTGAATCTGAGATTAGTAATTCTTGAAAACTTTTTAGATCACAACAAGACTTAGATAATTTTTTACATACCTGATCCATAGACTATCCAGTTAGCCATTTAATATGGGTTGTAAATGGGAATTATGGCACATCTGGTGTAATCAACATGTCTTCAACTTGATGAATGTGTTGACTTACATAATTTTTTATTATAAACTTAAAAATATTTGTGTTTAATAAATTGGTTTGAATACTCAACAAAAAAGTATATTTTAACTTTCTGTTCTTTATTTTTTTCTCTCACTTTTTTCCCTTTGGAATTAGAATGAATATCATTATTTGTGAGAAGCTGCTAATGATAATAAGAGTAGCAGTCTCAAAATGCATAAGTTTACAGATTGGAATACCAGCTGAGAAAAATAAAACAAATATTAATTCAGTCAACTGAGTGGAACTGTTTTTCTCATATTCTATTTGTCCTTTGGTGCTGAACATCACACGATCTTTCAAGTAACAATTATTTCTGTATATAAAACTTTTTATACTTATAAATCATCTCCAGGATTTTAATATACTGTATAGTGGAGCTGCAAACTATACTGCATCTGACTACATAATTTCAGTTATATGATATCCAAAGAAAATATAATAACCAAACAAAAATGTAAACAAATATAAAAAAAACCATTAAAATTCACAAATTTTATAATATTTGGCAGCCATTTTTCTTCTCTGAATACCATATAGAAGCATGTTTAAAAAAAGAAAAGTAAAATTGGTAAATAATTTTTATAATATTCCAGTAAGAGTTTTCTGTCTTGAAGCATATATATTAAAAATGTCTTTGATTTATGTATTCTTTCTTTATCATCCTTTCCAAATTTGATATGTATTGCAAAATATTTTCTTAGAACAATTTGTAACTTTTAACAAAATTAATATTGATTTAAAAACATTAAAATAATTAGAGAGATCATAATTTCTTGATAAAGAAACTAATTTATTATCTTTCTATTAGAAAAAAAGTTATTGGAAAAAAACAGAATATTACCCTGAGTATTTAATAATAATAAAAGTGAGATATTTTGCTATTTACTTTATTTTAAAAATAAAAATACTATAGTTAGTTTTTTTCCTTATTCTTATTGCTTCAATCAATGCTTGAGAGAACACACACTCACAGTAAAGTATATATAAATGTGTCCCCTCAACTAATTATTAATAACTATTATTTTCTTAAATTAGTTTATATATGCATAAAATACATATAAAAAGCATCTGCATTAAATATATGTGCATGTTGAAAAGTACTATTCATTTGCAACTCAATAAGCAATACATTTTCTATTTCAATCAATGTTTGTCAACAAAATATGATCTATCATATACTATATACAATTCTATGTGAGGGAAGGTTTGGAACAAAATGTAGCATAGGTTACAGCTCCACTGTATATCGAAAATAGAAGCAAATCAATAGTTTACAGTTAAATATGAAAAAAGTAGTAATTTATTACAAAATTATTGATGAACATTTTTTCTCTCAAATATGGAAATTACTCTGTAACACCAGGAGTTACAAAATACTAATTTAATATTGTACCACATAAATATTATAGATACATAGAAAGAAAAATTAAAGCTATCAAAAATGAAAGCATTGAGAAATAATAATATTCATACAACAGAACTTATATAGGCATAACCAGCAGCACTTAGCCCAATTTCTATTCCAGAAATAAGTGACTCATGATCAATTGAAGCAAAAAATAGTATCAGTAAATCAATTTTTAATTTGCAATAGTATGCAGTGCATCCTAATCGCTCAATTTAATATCGTCAAATAGTATTTGACAAAACTACTTTTTTCTGCAGCAGCTATAATATTACCATATAAAAGAAATGGAATACATAAAAAGAAAATCAGAAAAATCATCAAAAATTTGGGAAATAGCATTAAAATAATAATAATAATGACATACAATTTGTAAGAAAATATTAAAATAATAAAATTATACCAAAATTTATAAGATTCAAAAAGCATTGAAAAAATCTTTGATTACAATAAATATATATATAAAATATGAAAGAAAACTACTTAAATATATATAAGAAAATTGTTTTTCTTTTTAAAAAACCCATTAAATATTTTTTAAAAATCACATTAAATAAAAAAAGGTTTTAAATAACGTTTTTTTAATAATAATAAAAAGTTAAATAAAAAACAAAAAGAAATATAAAAAGAAATTTAATAATTTATTATCAATGAACAATAAAAAACAAATAAATAAAATTAAAAAATATAACCATAACCAAAAATACCTAAAAAACAAAAACAATAAAAATATTTATAAAAATAATTTAGTAAGGAAAAAAAAAATAATTGTAATATAATAAAAAAAAATTTATAATAGATATAAAATAAAAGTCTAAAATATATATTCACAAACATATATATAAAAAAGAAAACTTAGAAATAAAAACAAAATGAAAATTACTACTGAATAATTCTATAATTAAAAAAAAAAAAATTAGTAAAAAAATATGACATTAACATGATAGAATTTAAAAACATAATCTTAATTAGTGAATTAAAAATGAAATATACAAAATAACAAAAAAACTAAAGTAGAATAATAATAAAAATGAAGATAGTAAGAAATGAAATAGATAATAAAAAGGTATAAATGCCAAACCAAACATTGGCAAAACATACAAAGCACAAGTATGAGAATAATTGATAAAACTATATATATATAAGATCAAAAATATTGGAATTTATAGAAATAGAAAGAATTAATAGTGATAATAGTAGTAATAAATAAATTATATTATAACAAATGTCAGTACAAACAACATTATTGATAAACTATTAATGATAAATATGAAAAAAAATGGATATAAAAAAGGCATTGCCATTTCATATGGACCAAATAATTCAGCAGCCATGACATGGACAATACAAAATTGCTTTAAACTTCTTCTTAGAATTTTTCTTTCTTCATTGTAGAAGACCTGTATTTGATACATGGACATTCGCATTGACATTGTGAAGTAGGTCTTTCTGTCATAAAAATATCAATCCAGTTTCTTTACTAGCAATTACTTTATAATAGAAATCCTCAAATAACATAATTGTTTAAAACTATATACAACTGTGAAAGTTGACAACTTTCTTATAATAAATATATATATATCATCCTGAAA
Source organism: Epiperipatus broadwayi (assembly GCA_028023455.1). NCBI lineage: Eukaryota > Metazoa > Onychophora > Udeonychophora > Euonychophora > Peripatidae > Epiperipatus > Epiperipatus broadwayi. The sequence goes on from JAQFVV010000108.1 coordinate 2,221,637, forward strand.
ATATGTTATCTAAATGAAGAACATAAGATTTATTTTTACATTAGAAAAAAATAAATAAAACAATTTAAATGAGCAACTTAACTTTATGTTTACATTTCTTTATACAGTCAAAACATTTTAACAATGTAAATGAAAAACAGAGTTTATTTTTAAATTAATTTCTAAAAAAAGTATTTATTATAACATGTGAAAGTATTTCATTTTTATCTTGTATTTTCTGTTTAAACTATTTACAAATCTGTAATTTATGTATGTAAAGTATGATGAATCTTAAATTTATCAATTAGTTATCCCAGTATTATTTCATGACATTCGCAGTCTTAAAGAAACAATTATATATAAAATATAATATAGGTACGTGAGTATATCAATATCTTTATTTTGTTTAAGCTCTTATAATGACAACGAAAAATATGATAAAAAGAATATCATAAGTAAAGATGCAGTTTTTATTGCACTGAGAAGAAAAAAGATGTTAATAGAATATACAGCTAAATATAAATATGTCTACTTTACCACAAATCTTTCAAGCAGGGTAGTAGTGAATTCTGTAAATACACATAAATAAGCTACATTTACACATTCAATACTTTTAAAGCAGCAGTATAAAGTATTGTATTATGAGAGATTACAAAAAAATAAAGAAGTTGGGTAGGGTAAAAAATTACATTATGGAAAATAAATTTGAATGAAACAATAGTTTACAATTATATCAAAGTAAAAACAAACTAAATACATAAATTTGAAATTAAATCAGGAGCCAATAATAAATTAAATATTCACAATCATTTTCCTGCTAAGATGGGGATTTCTCAAATGTACATACCAATGCATATATGTAGTATACTTCCCACAATTCAAATTCCAATTATCTTTATTATTAAAAATTTTTTTGAATTAATTAATAGCTTCAGATTTGCTACATTTTATTAAGAGAGATTCTTTAATTTTTGCCTTCTTTTTCTTTTTCTTAAAGAAGACCACTTCAACCTTCTCAAACAAAATCTTATGTTTGAATTTTTCTCATGAATTTCTAATACAGAACTAAGATAATTTTTTTTATTCTGTTTTTATGAAATATATATATAAAGTACACAATGATATGTGACAATAATAGAGAGTGTATATTGTTATTTGGGTGGTAATAGAATAGAAAGAGGTATGAATATTAAAAACATAGATGGCCTTATGTACAAAAACTTTATACAATGAAAATCAATTATATATCAAAAAACTTTATACCATGAAAATCATTTATATATCATCATTAATCTAGATAAAAATATTTATATTAAGTAGCTGATTTTAGTAATTAAAATGGTGATCATACTTAAGAAGTTTTACCAGAAGAGATGCTTGCTGTACTTCTTCATTAGCAAAGAGATTATGTACATAGGATGTTCATTAAAAAATATTATCAGTTTTTGATCAAAAATATTATCACATCAAGGCTTCAAGATTTCCATTTGATGATGTAGAAAATAGAAAAGTAGTTAATTTTGAAGAACTTATTAATGTCATAGGTCAAGAAATATTTATTTTTAGGTTCATATCTTGTTTGCTTGCTTTTTTAATCTTTTATATCTATTTATAGTCTAGTATTAACTTTTCATCATGTATCGAACAAAAAAAGAATGTAAGAAGTTAAAGCACATACTGACATTACAAATAATCTAATTGTAAAATATATATATTTAATTGGGAATGATATAGATATACAGAAAGATTTAAAAAAATATTTTCAAAAAAAGACCAGAATTGAAATGTGATAATTATATCAAAAAGTTTGTTAAATTCTGTGTATGTGTGAATGGAGGCGAAGACTTGTGGTATATTTATTATCTTTGTAATGCTCTGATGATACATGTGTGTGTGTGTATACGTATATTCCACACCACTTTCTTTGAAACTCGGTGTCAAAATATAGGTATATATATATGCATACAATGAAGATTCTATGGAATGATAGTAACGCATCCATCGACCATCCTTACAACTTAGGTTTGAATTCAAATCAGATACCCTTCCAGATTGGTCATTAAATGGATATCTAAGTATATTTAGATAGGGGACATAATTAAATTGGGAGATGCTCAAATCTTTACCAAACGGCAATTGGAAAACCCGATAAATATGCTTTCTCTATGAAAGGTTATCGAAAGATCTTTGTTTTGCAATAGATTAACCCCCCCCCCCCGCATATATATACAATATTGTTCTAATTTAAAAAGTGCGTGTGTAAATATAGGCATATTATCTATGCGATATATTAAAAAAAATTTGGACAACTATATTTGAAAAATTGCGTGCGTAAAAATATAGGCATATTTATGAGAATGTGTGTGCATGTGAGTTCAGAACTCTGTACAGCTGTTTGAAAAAGTGCGTATGTGTATGTAAGCATATTTGTAACGCAATTGCTGCTGAATCAATATTTTAAATAAATACCGAGCGTACGTCAAGCAAACGAAAACGCTCTTTGTTTTGGTACAAAAGTAAAGCTTCTTAAATGATGATGAAATCTACAAGCTCTCTCCCCTTGCAATAAAAGTAGAAAACCAGTATTCTTTTCAAAAAAATCTAATTTACTCCAGCAACAGCATTCAAGTACCGCAGAATAAGAAAGAATGTTAAGTTAGTTTTAAGGTTTTTGATTCAAGCTTCCACTAAAAATTAACCAGTTCTTTCCTGTCTCTTCTATGGTTGGTCTAATTTTAAAACTTGTCTCAACAGTGTCTAAAACAGAACAGAACTCTTTATTTTTTAAATTTATCTGATAGTAAAGGTATATTATTTGAAGATATTCACATTTATGATTATCTTTACTTTAATACGCACAGACGGCCAAATAATAAGATGATGTTTTTAATATATTTAGAGTAATCTTGTGGCCTTTTTGAAACTGAAAGTTTAGAATTACATCTAAGCCATAATTATTATTAATATTATTAGTAAAGTAAAAGATAAAATAGGGGGGAGGGGAGTAATGTTTAGTATTAAAATGGTTTGTGTTGATTTTATGTTATCGAATAATTATTTAAATATCTTTATTACAAAAAAATGAAATTATTAATTTAAACTTGCAAATGAAAAAAGTATTAAAATCGATTTTCTTTCTTTTTCTTCTCAGCTATTCAATGTACGCTGTGATTAATTGACACCATGGGCTACCGAAAATCAAAACGCTCCGATGGTAATTGAATCTTTGTATGAAAATATATACTATATGCAAGATCTTTTTTAAGAAATCCTGCCTACATCAGCAAGTTAGTCATTTAATTCTTTGTCAGTGAATGAGTATTTAACTAATTTTATCTAGCAGGCAAAACAAGAAGACTAGAAACAATATAGCAGTTCATAAATCTAATGAGTAATGCAATATCTTTCACATTTTCCCTTTGTCTTTTAATATCATATTTGAAGCATACCTATATATAACAATCATATAACATTGAATACTATATTCTTTTTTTTTTCTTTACTTTTACTGAATTCTTTGCTGAAATGCAAATTGCAAAAAAAACATTTGGTCCAAATGGTAACCTTTTATTATAATAGATGTTATCCATGACTGCTCTCTTATTAATTAAATTTGGGACTATATCAACTTTAAAAGCTCTTATATTATGAAGTTGCAGTGTACATAGTAAATCCTCATTTTAAGTTTCATATAAAAATCAAAAGCAAAAAAACAACAAAACAACAACAGCAGTTTTCTGATGACTAAAGTATTTAATTTATTTATTGCATAAAGTAACTGACATAACCTTAACTATTTTGATAAGCCCATAAGTAATTTGCAGTTTATCAAATATGTAACATTGATAATATAAACTTATTCATGAAACAACTACATCTGAAAACATTATTATGATTATTCACTAGTCAGATCTCTAAAAATTCATGTAAATGAATATTTGCAAATAACTCCCACCTTTTTTTATACAAATGCCAATCCATTTATCAGTTAAAAAAAAGACCTAATCTTCAGTTTGTTATATTCATAATGATATATAAAAAAGTCAGCACTATTCACAAGTTAATTTAAATGATTGGGGGGGGGGGGTCTGTCTTGTAAATTATTATAATGTTTTCAAATTTGCTTGTTTTATAAATAGGTTGGCATAATCTTCTATTTTCAAATGTTAAGCTGTCAGGGAAATTGACAAATATTAGTGATAGGTCAGTTTTGAGCTAGGTATATCCAATTTACCTCTTGATTGTTCAAACTGCATTATAAATATAAATAAAACTAGTCAACTTAATTGCATTTAATAATAAATAAAGAATAATACAGGTGAAATAAGGCATATGTAAAGTGATTGTGTAAATAGTTTTAAATATCCAAAAGGTATATTAATGTTTAATAAGTCATTTATATGCCCCATTAGATAGTGAGATCCATAAAGTCATAAGCTGTTTGATAATTTAATAATCACATTATCCAGAAGCTTGTTGCAGTAATCTTTCTGGTCTTCCAGTATTTTGTTCAGCACTTTAAATGAAGAAGTGAGACATGCAATTAAATCTATGAAGAAGCAAAACACTTCAGGAAATGATGGAATTACAATCAAGCTCTTAAAATAGAAGTAGGTGAAAAAATAAGAAAATTGTTAGTAAAGTTATGAACTAAATGTCTAAATAGTAAAGATGTGCCAGTTGTATGAAAGAATACAGTAACAGTATGGCTATTTATGAAAGGAAAAATTCTCCATATAGTAGTAATATTTAAGAAAGGTGATAAAGAAAATATTAAATTACAGACCTGTTAATTTTCTATCAGTCCTAAATAAAATCTTTAGCAATATAATTATAACTTGTCTATACTGAACTACAAAAAAAAAAAAAAAAAAAAAGCAAATTGCATTTAAAAGTGGTTTTAGCATAGTGGCTCAATCCAAGTTTTGAGAGAAGTTAGATATGAGTTGCAATTATATTTTGAATTTATAGATTATAAAAAGGCATATAAGAATTTCTACAGTGATTAAAGCATTGGATCATCAGGATATGATTCAGGATTTAAATATATATGATTATGCAATGATTAGATTACATGGTCATACTAAGAAGATTAACATTGAGAAGGATGTATGGCAGGATGATTCTATATCTTCAAAACTTTTTACAGTAATTTTACGAAAGTATTTTGTGGATTAAAATGGAAAATCATAAACAATTCTATCTTTTACAAGTTTTAAACTATTACTATTAAGTTTTTGGTCAGGTAAGAAACTTAATTTCTTAAATTTATCTATTTCACCTACAAAGTACTACTTTCAGTTTATTATTACTGTAAATAGAGGTCGCTATCTTTCTTTCGTTTTTTTTTTATATTAAATCTCTACTAATAGAATAATTATCGAAGAATCAGACAGGATAATGAAATCCAAGAACAGATTTATTTGTATTCACAACACATTCCTCACAAGAATTTTATGTCTCACCAAAGTTCAGATTGGTAAGTTTGAATATTTGATAGTTATAAAAATCAGTAGTAGTTGAGATAAGAAAATCCTGCCAATATACTTAGGATACAACCTTTGATTTAGTTTTTATGAAACTGTTATTTTAACCTTGGACTATGATCTACAGCCTGTCTCTGTATTTTATTCATTTAATATTAACTTTCTTTTGTATTCCAATGCTTCCATAGTTTACAAGTGGATGCATCCAATTTTTATAGCTATTGTCTAATTAAATGAAGTGTTAGTAATAGTTAATTCATGTATTGGGCAAAAATTCAATAAAATCAGTCCATATGAGCTTATAAAGCTAATTCCATTATTTCCAATAATTTTGGATTACAGTTTACTGTTTCTTTCAACAAATGCATTAAAGTCTCCAAAAATACAAAATTAGCCTATTAATGTAATTAAATTATCTAACAAGAAATAAAAGCTTTTTTTTTTTCATTGAACCTCATTTTAATTTTATTTTTTAAGTAAAGTAAGATAAAATAGTCTTTATAAAAATTCACTGCAGAGAAAATACTTTTTTTGTATCTTCCAATAGAGAAATAGTAAAAAAAAAAAACCAAATGGTTTATTACCCATGCTTTCCAATTGCCATGTAGTGAGGTTTGAATACTTTTTTATTTTTACTTTACTTTCCAGCTAAAAATAGCTTGATATCCCACTATATAACAAAAAAAATTCTAAATTTCATTAAATCTGGAATTTTTTTTTGACTTGGATTCAAACCAACGCTTTAGGTATAAAAGTGAAGATATTGCTATCTTCAATTTTTAAGATGTTATAAACAATGTGAGATGACTCAAAATAATGGAAATTGCAATATTTGCATTAAGAATTACAAATTCTTGGCACTCTTCTAACCACTATTCAAGATATGGATTGATCTATTTCAAAATATAGGAAATTAAATGTATTTCCAATTAGTAAATATTATAGCAACCTAAAAACAACAAAAACTACTACCAATAACAGTAATTTAATTGCTAGTATCAAATTTTATATTTATCTTTTCTAGATCCTTTTATATATTCAACATTCAATTAAAAAATAATATTTAAAAGGGTCTTGAACTCAGACTTTCAAGCTTCCTACAGCTATGCAATCCATCTTATAAAACCAATATACATGATAAACAGTGAGGATTGCCAATTCCTCTACAAGCTTTATGATAAATGCTTAGCCAGAGCCAGCACTTACATGTGAAAAAGATAAATGATCTCCAATATTTGTATTTGATGCAGAACCAGCACTCATCATTTGGTCCAGATCACCATCTCCCACATAGATATAGAATCAGTAGTCACTTTATATTAAGATAGCAATCTTTAAACTTTAATGGAGAAGCTTCAATGTTCTCCATCCTCCAATTCTTCAGACATCCATATTATTAAAAATTCAGTGATGAAACACTCAGAGCCCTTGTTGCTGCCAAAATTATTGTTATATCCATTTGACTTTATATCACTCTTAACCCTTACATATAGGACCTTAATATGTCCATTAAATATATAGAAGAGTAATGGACAGAATATAGGCTGAATATATAATATTCAATAAGTTTATTATACATAATATACTTATGTTTGAATATTACATATTCTGCCCATTCCTCTTCTGTATATTTAAATAGATATATTAAAGTCCTACATGTGAGGGATCAGAGTGCCTTAAAGTCAACATGGGTATAAAAATAATACTGGCAGCACCAAGGGCTTTGCGTGTTTTATTATTGGATTTTCAATGATATGAATGGCTGAAGAATTGGTTGGTGGAGAAGATTGAAACTCGTCCATTAAAGTTTGAAGATTTGCTATTTTAATATAAAATGAGCACTGATTATATGTATGTGTGAGATGGTGATGTAGACCAACTGATGAGTGCTGGCTCAGCATGAAATATGTACATTGGAGATCATTTATCTTTTTCACATGTATGTGGTCATGGGTATCGGTTATACAAGGTGTAGTGCATAGCTGTAGAGAGATTGAAAGTCGGAGTTCAAGATCCTTCTAATTACCTTAAGTTTAGCATAAACAATATACTTATATTTGAGTATTAAAAAATAATAATATTTACTCAAATAGAAATTTTAAACTTGCAAAATTATAAAACTGACTTCTGGTGGCATTTTATCAAAACCTCATGATTTACTAGAAATATAGAACATATCAAAAATATCAGGTTTTCTGCCGCATTGATGTTAACACATTTGAGTAATAAAATATATATTATCAACTGATAACAATTGATCATCATCGATGATTGCCATAATAAGGTACTTGAATCAAGCTTGTTCTTAATAATGTTTTTATAGAAGGGAGGGAACAATATATGACTAAGTTGTCTAAGAATGTGAATCTCCCGGCCTCTTTATTTTCTTCAATCGAAAATTAATTCAGCAACCTTTAGCTTTCCTTTCGGTAATGTTCAACCCTCGGACGTCATGTTACATTGGATAGCGTTGCAGGAACGTTTAGCTTTCCTGTCCGTCATGAAACGCGATGCTCACTAGTCGTTAAAGATATTTTACTAATACTGGCATCATTTCAAACTATATTATACAGGATTTTTTTTTTACATAAGTTTTGATATCAGTAATTATTTTATGATTAAAATATTTGCCAAAAAAATTAAGAATATCTAAAAAAAATAAAATAAGAGGATTTAGAAAAATCATTTATTTTTAAATCCGAGTTGTGTTATTTTTTCAATAAATGCAATTTAAATCAATAACTGAGAAGTTTCTAAGTAAAAATAATATAGGCTTTAAATTCTCAAATCACAAAGAAGATTTTAACTTTTTTTTCCCTAGCTATTTATTATCTTTTGACTAAAATTTAATATATTTTTCTTTTGTAAAAAAAAAAAAAAACAATAAAAATTATGAATAGACATAATTTATTCTAAACTTATTTATCTGATATAAATAAATTTAATTTTTAAAATTTCTTATAAATTATTGTATTATATTGTAATCAAATTGTAGGGCATACTATAGTTTTACAGCATAAAAAATATAAACGTTAATTATATGTCAAAATTTTATTTTTGAAATAAATATTTTTTTGTACATTATGTGTATTATTAACAATATTCAACTATAAATTTACATTGAAAAAATAAATGGTGACCACCACCAGATTGAAAAAATAAATGGTGCCTGCCACCTGGCCGGTATTAAAGAATGTGCTCTTAAGTGCAAAAAGGTTGGGGACCCCTCCTGGGTTAGGTAAACCTTAAAAAATTTTTAAAAGTTCTAAGCAAACTTAAGATTTTTCTTTCAGATAATCAAATCAACTTGGCATTTAATAGTCATTGGAAAATGGGTTTGACAAAGATCTTTTATCAGATAAGTGTGACTGTAAAAGTAAGAAGTATAATTGTAATATTATGTGATTTTCACTACTAGATGAAAGATATCATTTTCTTATAATACTGAGACCATAGTTTATCTTTACTAACTATTGGAATGATAAGACTAGAATTAAAGTTCAATTCTCTTCACTTTATTTTAAAGTCGTATACTATAACCAAGCAATAGAATCAGTAGTGTTATAAAATCTTCATCTGTGGACTAGGTTTTAAATTTGGAATTAATACATTTACACATCTAGCATCTTTTACTATTCAAATTAATATCCTGAATTTATAAAAAAATTATTTTTGAGCCTCAATTCAGTAATACTAACTCAGTTTCTACATAAACCTCAACTTTATGATAACTGCAGGTCTCTAATATTCTTTGGCTAGATACGTTAATACTAACAACAGTACCATATACCTTACTCATATGATTTTAAGAATATTTATCTTTATCCTACTCTAGAACCATCTGCTTTAAGCTTGAGTGATCAATGGATTTATCACAAGAACAGTATCTGCCTTTCACCTTCAACAACACAAACTAGGATTAAAAACTGGAATTCATGCACTTATGTATCTAATAGTCCCATTTCACTTCTTTACTCATTTCAAGCTAATATTCTGAATTAAAAAAAAAGATTTTGAACCATAGCTGTATTAACTTTCTAGAATTTGGATATATTTATTCTACCTTTGAATCCTAGTCTTCTTTAATGAAGACAAAAGACAGAAACTGGTCAGAAGATGTATAGGGCTTTAAAATTCTGATGTCCATAAGCTATTCAGACTGCTCTTAGAAGCATATAGAAAAGACATGTGGTATCGATATTGATATTAGAATCAAGAGCTATGATGATTAATCAAGTTACAGAAGAAATCTATTCCTGTATAAACAAAAGTGTCAAACAGAACATCACAACTTCCACTCATATGAAATTCCTCCAATTACCCACTTGATTTTTAACATTTCAGAAACTTTTAACCTTTCAAGTAGTGTGTCAAACATCTAAAGCTTAACTACTGGATATTACCTTTCTAAGTACTATTATTAGGTAATGTTAAGTCTGCAAACATTCTGTTTGTATTTAAAAATATCAGCATATTGTGTAGTAGTACTTTATAAATGCTTTCATTTATACAGTTTGAAATAAACAAATCAACTGCCATAAACTTTATTTTTTATGGTTATTGTTCAACATGTATATAATTTTAAAGTAATAATAACAATACAAAAAGTTTTACATTGTATAGTATTTTATAGGCAATTTATTAATTTATATGTATATGTTAAAATAAAGATAATAATGAATGAAAGGTATAAACACAGTTTTTAAATTTACCTATATATATATATATTTGCTTGTTAAGCATCACGTGATCACATTTCCTATACTAGCACATTAATTGTTGATAAACAGAGCAAAACACTCCACAATTAATGTGCTAGTATAGGAAATGTGATCATGTGATGCTTAATGGTTTAACACCAATCCTGCCTAATAGGATAGTGGTGGCTATGGTTGTAAAAGAGCCAAAGACACCAAAATGTATGGGTGCTGAACTGAGTTCAGACCCATATGACTATATAAGCTATTGAGCTTAGATTGAAAATATTTTGTGTGTTTTCAATTTCATTCTCATAGTTTTGTAGTTAAGTAGAGATAAAAGGTGGTTGCTAGAGGGTTGCATTAGATCCTAAGATCTAGATGCAGTGCTCTCAGATCCAAAGCTCCTCACTGACAAAGGCCACAAGCCAGAAACTAGTCTGGGGATATTGGATGAGTAGGCATTAGATAGGGATTTTATGCACAAGCCTTCTGGCATCCATTGATTACTCTGTTTAGCACAGGTGGCAATACTGTATGGAGAGTTTTGCTCTATTTGCTTGTTATTAATATATTTAGCAATGTTATTTCTTCTGAATGTTATGTGATATTTCCTGATTAGCAGAAATGATTTAGTTGCATTTCTTATTCTCAGCTGCTGGTAGAGGAAACCTAGCCAAAATCGCTAATGCTAAAGTGGTAATAAGTTGCATGTAGATAAATCTTAAAACTACGATAAGTTTACTTATTATACTCTATAAATGTTAGACATTATGCCAATTTTGATCTTTATCAATCAATGTAATACTATAAAATAATGGCATTCAGACAACATTTTGATGAAGTGAACTACTTACTTAATCATTATAATTGAACTCATTTCTTACATTGCTGTAGTCATGGTACCCTCCATTTACAATTAAATTATAATTAATTTTCAAAGTGTTAAAACTGTAATTTCCCACTTTAAAAAATTTGCATTGTGTTTAACAAATAATGTAATATTAAACATATTATATATAGCACTGTAATTTTTCAGTCAAATACCAATTCAATCAATTAGATAAAACTGTTTGAACCTGGCAACCCCAAGATAGTATGCTCTGAAGCCAATGACTGCAAAAGAAAAATCAAGGAGGCGTATTTTGTTATCAGTGATAACAATTCCATCAATAGATGCGACACATGTTTTTCTATCTCAAAAAAAATGGACAAACTAATTTGCATTCACATTTGCATATTTTATTAGTTACGTAAATGATTTATAACTAATGTTGGCCATGAATATGAGGGAAAACCTCGAAAGCACCCGGCCCATTTAATTGTTTTGGTTTTTGCAGCTTCTTCATCAGTGGGGAAATCGTTTTTATATGCTATGATAAAACTGTTATATTCAAACTATTATTAGGTTCTAAAACATCACATGACCGCTTAAAGAATTATTCATATAATCTAATTAATTATAATAATTAGATTAACATCTTGTATTGTGTAGGTCATCTCAATGGATCCAGATCCAAGTTTGGTCAGTCACTAAAATCTATTTCAATATTTTACTCAAATTAATATTTAATAAAACAGGCAAAACTATCTATACATATTATCACTCAGAGTGGCAATACATATAGAGAGTTTTGCCTGTTTTAATAACAGTTATAAGCAAGCATAAAAAATGGTGATCATGTGATGTTTATTGGCTTATTTTTTATTAACTATTATCTTGAGAAAAGTCATTAAAGTTGTTTTTACAATTGTTCTCATGCTGTGAAATATGTTTATTTAAACACCTGCATAATTTGGTGCAAATGTTAGAATGGCACACTGAAGCTCAAAATTATTGAACTATAGCCCAATTCTATTTCTTCCTGTGCTTGAACTTTAAACAAATCTTCAATTATTTGATTTTCACATATATAAACACATTTTCATTTCGGGTCGCACAGCATAGATATTTGTAAAATCACTCCAAAATCAACATTAATGTCAAGTCTATATTTGTAGATCACAAGGCTGAACTTGATCACAGCTTTGAGTTAGGGAGTGTGAGTATTAGCATGTTCCAAAAGAAATGACAAAAACATAATATTAAAGAAGCATGGCATATAGCCAATAATGCATATGCTATTAAAAAGAAAAAGTATTGTATCCCATTATTGAAGAAATGGATTATGTAAATTATCTCATTTATATATTTGCATGGAGTATTTAAATACAACTCTGTTATAACACTTATTACTCATGACAAATTAATATTGCTATGATTATGACTATGTAATAGTTGAAAGCACGCTAAGTGCATAAATTTTTATTAAACATAAACTTTTCTTACTAAACCTGGTAAACATATTTACATTGAGTTACAATTAAAAAAGAAAAGAAACAAATACTTATTGAATTATAAAGCATGATGTAAATTGCAATTGCTTAAAATAAAAACCATCAAAATTTGAAGACAAAATGTATTTAATGTAAAATTAACTATACAAATATGCTTGCTACTAGAAGAGTATTGGATGATTTGGCATTTTATGTTCTAACATGACTACTAAACTAGAAATATGCCTTAATAAAGCATATAGGCCATAGATACTTGGATCATTCTTTTACAATGTTATACCAATTAATAAAAATTGTTTAAGGTACAACACTGCAAAGATGGCAATTGTATTTCCATTCTTTCTTATAAATATTCTTAAATGTTACAATAAATTTAATTCTTGTAGTTGGTACTGTCTAAACTGACTCTTTATTTAAAAAACTTAGGTCACCAACAAGACTGGAATTCATTTTGGTCAGTATATTTACTGCCATGAGTTTTTATTGGATATGAGCCAGCTCCAAATATATTTTTGATATTTTATACTGTAAAAAAGTTTCTGTGAAAAACAAAAAATGATATAAACATTCTTATGAAGCATTAATAAATAAGAAAAGATAAAATCCAGTATAGATTTCAATGTAAGATCAGAACATTATTAATAGAAGAAAATAATTATACTTAGTTATAGCTCTGTAGAATTACTAATAAATCTTTTAAAGTAATTCAGACTAGAATTTATTAACCAACTAGATAACTATTCTAAATGGTTTACCACTATGTTAGAATGATAGACACAAAAAGTAAAAGTCTCTTCATCAAAGTTTAACTGTCATTTTTGGTGCTCAAATTTTATATGACTTGTTAAGTGATGAGCTATTTAATTATTTATTTACTAGATACCTATGTCTGATAAATAATAGTACTTTATTTAATTTCTTTTGAAAGATTAAAAACAATATTTAAGCATACCTTTTTTATATACAATTTTTAAAAATAATTTTTATAATCTTTTCTTTTTATCACATCATTTTTATTTCTTTAAATCAGTGTTATGAAATAATTTTATATTGCTATCAAAATTTAATTAACTTCAGAGTGATATATTGTCAACCTTGAGTTATTCAATAGACAGTAGATAACAGTGTCTGATTTAAATTCTCAAAATGGGTTCTGACTATGATTTCAGTAAAGGATTGGATTTGCATATAATTACTACATAAATGAGATCACTAAAATATATATAAACTTATTTAGTGTCAAACCAATATAACTATGCAAGCAAATTATCTTGAGCTCAAAGAATAATTGAATTTCATTTATTTGGATAGTATAAATACTACAAAAAAGGCTGCTGAATATATAGATGAAATCCACTATTCTTCACTGATGATGGCTAATAATCAAAAACTAGTCTAAAGATCTGAATATGGATCTATTATCTACTAAACACTGGTTATCCAAGCTTGCAGTAGATAATTATTGGACTAAAATAATGAGAAAAATTATTTCCCCTGATGCCATTTTAATTCAATAAATGTAAACAATTTTTATTTACAATTTCTATTTGGTTAATACTTGTTGATAATTTTGCTTAAGTTTCAAAAATATGCATTCATTACGTTTACACATAGTAAGGGCTGTGAATATGGAGTATTACTCCGAAAACGCTAAACTAAACGTCATTTGTGAAGAATTTTTATTAACTTCACCCATATACGTAAAGCGTATCATAAGTATTAAGTTTCAAAATCGATCAGATAGAGAAAGAGAAATAAATTTAAAAATGATAATAAAATTATGGTTTTAGAATAAAAGTAGTAAAATATATATAAAAAACAATAATTAGAATAAAAAGTACAAAATATATTTTAAATTACGTGGAATTCATTGCTAAAATTAAGAAATGTTAGGTCGATACCTAATTGTGAACAGTAGTCCCTATTTATGAATTTTAATAAATCAAAAAAGAAAAATCACTTTAAAACAAATATTTATGCTGCTTATATTAAATGTTATTTGTTATAGACTTAAAATTGATCATTTATTATCAAACTCATAAAAATATTAACTATTCAAAAAAATCTAATTGTATACATTTAAGGTGTTTTTTTAAATATTTTTTCACATTTATGTTAATCAGTAGTTTTAATTTAGGAAAAAATGAAAAAAAAAAACCCCTGAAAAAGTGTTAACGAATTAATTTATTCAATGGATAAAAATTGTTAAGGTGTTCAGCATTAAAAGTAAAAGGATAAAATGCATGGAATAAAATAGATAAAGTGTTAAAATTTTATTATATATAAATAGAGAAATGATTTTTACAAAAATATTTCTAATGAATACATTTGAGTTTATCAGATAAGTTATGTGCCAAATGTGGTATAGCTTTTCTTTTATTGAAAATATCTATTCGCAAATGTTAGAATTTACCCATCTGAGTATTTAATTGAAAATAACTTAATTGATAGATTTGATGATTATTTTTACAATGCACTGAATATCATCTCTTCCTTTTTTACCCTGCATAGATGCCAAGTTCTATTTTTTTCAAAAGTATTATATTCTGAGAAGCTGATTTATTTTTTGATAATACTTGTCAGTAATCAAAGTCAAGGATGTTTACTACATTAGGAGGATTAATTAATTAGAAAGACTAAATAAAAAATCAAAAATATTTAAAAACAAATTTTTATTCAATTGATTTGATGTAATTATTATTGCAATATGATAAATTAAAAATTATTCTGACATTTATACTGATTTTGGAAAGGGGAGAAAAACAGTAAACACTTGAGCAAGTTTCCTTGCCACTTCACTTGGTGCATAGTAACACTTTTCCTCTTAAATTTGTTTATTACAAAGTAATATTAAAATTAAATGCAGTATGCATTTTATATTTTTAAGTTCTTTTTTTAATATCTTAAAAGTACACAAATGTAACACTATATTTACAATAATAAAATGCATATTTTACACTTAAAATCTTTTTACTTTGCTTTTTTATTTGTGTCTACAAATGCAGTATATTATAGATACACTTGGTCAACAATGACATATAGGCAGCTTTATGATTTAATATTAGTTTATTTAAGTTTCATTACTAGTTTTACCAGTATTTTAATTTTTTTTTTAAGTAAAAAAAAATGAAGTCACATATAAGCTTGCAAACTGTATATTTATCTTAATAACTATAAAGAATGGATAAATAAATTTCACTTTAAATATATTTTTAAATGATTTAAAAATTAAAAATTTTTCTAATGATATTTTAGTCTTTTCAATCAATTACAATAAGAATGAAACAAAAATAATAATTACTCCAAAATATAATAATATATTGTAAAATCTCATATTACCCTCAAAGTCTGATATTTATTAATTTCATTAAAATTGAAAAACATTTAATTTAAAAAAGCCACTAAAGAATATATTGGATATTTCATAGTCTTTGTTATTTTCATGTATGACATATGTATGTATTGTAGCATTGTTTAGCTAACAACAAGATAAAAAAAAAGATTTAAGTTTGATTAAAAAAAGGGGCTAATTGAGTCCCCATAGTAGTGGTAGAATATGTTACAACACTAATATTTATGTCTCTTTATTAAAAAGGAAAAATAATAAGTTAATAACCATAACTCATAAAAAGGAAATAAAATAAATTAAAATATTATTTTTATAAAAGAAACAAATTGGACTTATCAGAATTAAAAAATAACAAAAACTGATCAAATCAATCGCAGTTTATTTTGAAGTAAATTCACATTTGTAAAGAAGCAATATTTTTTATTTTTATTTTTTGTATTTCTTGATTTTATTATTGTTGTTGATCAATAAATATATTGTTAGAGATCAATTGAAATAGATAAGGTAAGTTTTGGAGGAGGATTGCTAGAAGATGATGAACAACATATTTTTAAATAAATATTTTTTAATAAACATGGTCAGTTAGTTATAAAAAGCTGTGATAAAGGATTTAGGTTGGAATGACGGACAGAATGAACCAAGTTTCCAACCATCTGTCATGAAGTTAATATACAACAAGCAGCATATTTTAAATGACAATAAAATAATTATGCATAACCAAACAAACTAAGTACATGTACTGTTATAATGTTCATTGCTAAATGCTCTCAACAGGTGTTCATATTTCCCTAAGCATGCAACTCCATAGATGAGAAAGTTGTGAAGATCCAGCCATAATCTGAAAAGAAAAAGGCACTTATCAATATTTGAAGAAATGTATTTATTTTGTCTATAATTTGAAATCACCATTGCAAACTTACTCCAAAATTATACTTGTTGATTAATTATGGAAGAAGAACATACATCATTGCTGACTAGAAAAATAAGAAAAAACAATGATTATTTAGCAGATTGAATTATTCATTTGCAAGTCAAAAATAAGAAGAACTAAAGATTATTAAATAAAATGAACTATTTGATTGCCAACTAAATATATATATATATTAAATCAACTTTTCATTGATTTTCCAATTAAAATAAGGAAACAAGGATAAACAGATTTAATCCTCTCTGTATTAACAGCTTGATGATAAGTAAGACTATTTTGTACATATGTCACAGGCGGCAAAATTTTGTTAATATCATATGGTCATAAAGTAACATCTTATTAAATTATTTTTTTATATTTAATATTAATCTAGTTTATTCTGAAAATGGATTATGTGTTTATCTGTTCTGGTAATATTATCTATGTATCATGCAATTTTAGTTAAATAGAAAATTTTTGTCTATCATTATAACATCAAGATTGTAATAGGACTTATTGAAAACTATTATATTTCAGAAATTATCTTTAACGTCTTATTAATGGTCATGCTCTCCATTGTTGGTAGAGTCTATTATTTGAGGGAGTATTAATGCATTATATTATTATTGTTACTGTATGAAATAAATGTTGAATTTTAAAGTTTATCCTATATGTAAATTTCATTCATGCATGTTATCAATTAAACCAGATAGTCAAACTAAATAGATAAGCAATGCAATATCATGATTGAGTTTCTTGTACCACAAGCTACTACTTGATGCTGATGAGATGACCATTTAAGAAATGAAGATTTGAACCTAGATTCCTGGTTGCACCATGGTAGTATTGATTAATGATATCAGCTCAAAAATAAAAATGTCCAATAATATTAAGTCTCTTAGACCATAAAATAAGGTTGCCATGCATAGGGCAAAGACATATCTACATCAATAAACTATGATGAGTAGGAAATATTACTCTTGTATGGCTAACATTATGGCTTAGTTGGTATTCAAAAATAAAGAACCCATTTTAATATATATATAAATGGATTCATAATATCTAATAATATAGATTATTGCACAATATATGATATAACTGTATGATAGTTTGATAGTACTGTCATTTGAATTCTATTGCTACAAGTGGCAAATTTTTTGCACTCATACATTTGACAGCATTCTGCTTACTTAAATACATTAATAGTTTACTTTTTTCAGATATCTTTATAATTACGTGTTTAAAGTGTGTATAGTTAAGTAAAGTTTTAAGCATATTTAAATTCTAATGTAGCAAAATATTACTTTATTGCACATGACTCCAAAAAATCAAAGATAACTGCAGTTCAGCCTACATTTGAAGTAACTAAAGAATATAGTTAATATTCTACGCTCAAACTTATGATTTCTTGAGTTTAAACCTCTAAAATTATTTAAAAATGTTAAACTATTTCAAGTAAAAGGTGGTGATTGGACAATAATAGAGCAAAACAAAAACCAGTTTTTTTCTGAATTAGTTAATAATTGGAAACTAATCTGAGTATACATTTAATACTGCTATTTGAAGTCCACTGATTAGTCATACCTATATTGTGGCTCAAGAGTAGAGAAATATAAGATAGATTATTAAAGAAAATTAAACTTAATGTTATTCAAAGTCAATATCACCTTTTATTAGGCCCTTTTCCCTATCAGAAGAATCGTAATGATTAAATGGAAATCTCTCGGTCACTCCTCTCAGTCCAAAGTCTTCAAATCTCTTTTAACCACACAGTATTAAAGAATTTTGCTGGAATCCTAATAATTTTTTGTGCTCAGTACATTCATTATCCTAAGTATGATTTTTAATCTTTATATAATCTACTTTACCTTTCTTCTACTTTAATTTTTAATGAATACAGATGATTTTCTATTGTCTTTATCTTAAAAATCAACTGCATATCTGCCTTACTTTTTTAATTCATCTCTGTTTATTAATAATCCCCCATATCTATTTTATTCATGTGGAAAAATTTTTTTTCTATTTTTTCAGATATTAATTTATATCAATCTTTTTTTTTTTAATTTTTTTACATCTGAACCCACAAACTTACATCTTCTTTTAGTATTTACAATTATCTACGTTAACACATTTAAACAATAAAACAAATTTTGACTCATTATTATATTTTGTCTCTAATATTTGGCATATCAATATTAATTATTCTTTTATTAAAGAATTGACATGATTAGGGCAGCTATCATTGTTGTCATGAGAATTAATTAAATACAGTTAGTTATGTAAATAAATAGGATAAATTGTGAAAAAGTAATAATTATACTGTATAGATATTTACCGTGATGATTTATTACATAACAGTATATATGTTGAATAGAAGACTAATTAATGGAGGGGTTTTTATTATTATGTATAAACAAATAGGTGTCGTCTTTATTAAATATTTTAAAAAGTGACAGAAAAATTAAAATTTATTTTAATGAATATAATATGATGATAATGATATTTATAAAATTATTTTCTTATTGTAAAATAGGTTTGATGATCAGCACCAGCAACCCCTAAATAAGGATGATCATTGCATCTCCAAGAAAAAAGACACCCAAAATTAATTTGGGAATGATTATACAAAACAATTCATTATCCATAAAGACATAAACATATAGTACATGCTAGTCCATTATTTTGTTTATATGATATTTTTAAGTGCTATCTATTTAATTTCATCTGCAGCAACATTTTTTCTGAAAGTCTTTAGATCATGTCTAATTGCAGGTCTCCAATATACTCTATTTTCTGACATATCTTGCCGATGAAAACAGTCAATATTGTTCTTTAGAACATCTTTGAATTAGTCTTTGGAATATAAATGGAATATGTTTTCCTATGAAAACTATATTTCTAAAAAAAGTCCTATATTTTTGAAGCTGACATATCACCGCCGTATTTTAAAACTTCACCAGGTATTCACAGCCTTTCCATATTTAAGACTACAAAGAGCTGTTTTGATTTCACTAAGTTGGATATCATATTGAACTTAATAGGATTGTAATGAGGTCTCTCAAGTCCAAATGTTACTTTCAGTGCATAAAAAAAAAGCTCTAGAATATCTGAATTCAAATCTAAACAAATAAATAAAATATATCATTAAAAGTTGTCTTTGAATTTTCACATTATTCAAAAGATGTTCATAATTTTCCTTCCATCTGTTTGAAATATTGTTTCATTATATAAAAGAGTGACATCAATGAATTTAATAAGATTATGATATTGCATTTCAGATTTTGAAAAAATATAAATAAACATGAACAGAGAAGGTTTGTATCTTCTTTAGAGTCTTATAATACTAATCTTTTTTGTCAGTTGTTGAACTTCTGCATTTAAATATCGACATTATTTATCATATTTAACTTCAATTAATTATTCTGCTAAGCAGAAAAATACTTTCTTTTAATTAATAATTTTTAGTAATACCAATAGTATTATTGTCAGAGATCCAATCATGAATCTTCTTTTTAGATAATCTAAGTATTTATTTACTTATATCTATGCCACACTCTTTAAGAAAATTCTTTCAGTAACATGATAAGCCTGAAAGTCCAAATTATGAATTTAAATATTTAATGATCATTGTAAAAGCTTCTGAATAGTAAATATTGAGTTTTTATAAATATTATTAGAATAAAAACTATTTTTAATGAAATTATAATTTTTATTTTGGAGCATACTATTCTATAATAGTCTAGTGTTCTCGTCCAACGAATTTGTAAGAGCTTGTGTAATCTGAAATTCTTTGTATAATAACTTTTAGTTATAATGTAGTCTATTAAATGAAATTGTTTTAAGCATAGATTCATTCTTGTTCATTTAGTTTGTAATTCTCAGTCTGTGTATAATGCAAAAATTCACAATAGCAGACTATATTTGTTCTTGCAGCATCAATAAATATCATTAATTCTAGAATCTTTTTTTCAAAAGTTTATCATATATATTAACATGTACATAACATTCTTCTTACTCTTAGAACCATGTTGCTTGCTCACTGATCTGTAATTTTTGACAACAAAAAATATAATGTTCTTAAAAATACAAATAAAAAGTGATATATGTATTTATATGCTCTAAAATATTTATTTAGAAGTACTATGAGCAAAATTTGGCACAACAATGTTTTTCTTAATTGTACATTATTTTAGAATGATGTAAATTATATATTCATCTATACAAGATGGCAACATTTTCATCTGCTGTCAAACATTAAATGTAATAATTATATTTTTATAAGCTATGCATTTTATCATGTAATTTTTTTTCCTCCTGTACATATATTAGTACTTGTTTATAATTTGTAATTAATAAAGTTTATTTTATTAAAAAAAAAAAAGTATAAAAATTTTATTTTCTAAAATATATAAATGTAATAATATTAGTAATAAAAATGTTAAACCACTAAACATTATATGATCACCATCTCTTATGCTAGCACATAACTGTTATTAAACAGGCAAAACTCTCCATACAGTAGTGCCACCCTGTGCCAACCAGAGTAATCAATGAATGCCAGAAGGCTTGTGCATAAAATCCCCATTTAGTGCCTACTCATCCAATATCCCCAGACTAGGTTCTGGCTTGTGGCCTTCGTCAGTGAGAAGCCTTGGATCTGAAAGCACTGCACCTAAATCTTAGGATCTAATGCAACCCTACAGCAGCCACCTTTTATCTTTACTTAGAATGAAATTGAAACACAGTAATATTTTTAATCTAAGCTCAATAGCTTGTAGGCTCCTCACTGACAAAGGCCACAAGCCAGAAACTAGTCTGGGGATATTGGATGAGTATGCACCAGATGGATATTTTAAGCACAAGTCTTCTGGCATCCATTGATTATTCTGGTGTGCACAGGGTGGCACTACTGTATGGAGAGTTTTGCCTGTTTAATAAAAATGTTCAGCATAAACAAAAAAGATAACCATATATTTTATCTAAACACTATATTACACATCATATTTATAGTCATTCATTTCTTTAGTGTTCATAGTTATGAGATATATATTGAATGCATGCTAAGCATGAATAAAAGTGTTTAGATAAAATATATGGTTACCTGTTCTGTATAAATGCCTGAACATTTATATTACTAATATTACTACATACACACAGAAAAGAGATATAAAGTTTTGAAAATGTAATAATACTATCAGAAAGAAATAAAAGCTTTCTTTTTTTTTTTTTTGAACTCTCTGAATCTAATATTGTACTAATAAAATAAGTTTTATTTATTATATCTGTATAATATCAAACATAACTACAAAATCAGATTATGAACAAATAACATTTAGAAATAAGCTAAAATACAAATTGAAAGAAATGCACATTAAATTAGTTTTAACATTTTGACTAATTCTAAATAAATTTGGTACAATTATAAAGTTTTCAAGGGGATCTGGCATGGTAATACAAACTAATGGTAGAACAATATTTTTTTATTAAAATTGTTCCCAATTTTTCCAGGTATGATTTTATAATTAGAATAAGTAGTTATCCTGCAACAATTATTTTATTGCTTATCAGATAAATTAATTGGATATTTAAAGAATATTTATGGTATGAATATTTTTTGGAACCAGAGTTAATCTCTAATAATAGTTAGATATATATCTAAAAACCTATAATACACATTCTAATACTGTGTATAAAAAATATGATAAGTAGCAATGTATTCAGCTAGGAAGATAAGATAGTGCTAAGCTATTTAGAAAAAGAAAAAAAAAGCTCTTTTATACTTTTTATTGGCAAAATAGAAGAAGATTTTAATATTTATCTTTGTTTTTGTTCTGAATGAATCATTCTATTTCTTGAATTGTTAAAAAAAAAAAAAGGAATTGATTATGTATTCATTATTTTTATTGTATAGTTTATATGCTCTATCAAATAATCAAAACCTTTGATCATAAAATTATAGAGAGATAAGAATCATAAATGAATTTAAGTCCTGTATAGATAAGTTTCAGAAATCCATACTTCATTTTATTTAAAAGATTTTAGACTTTTTAACTCTCATATTTGCTAAAAATTATTATATAATTCATGTAGATTTCAATGCCAAATTTATTGGTAATGTCAACATAGACTATTTCTTAATTAATGGAAAAGCATATCTTGGCAGCACAGCCAATATCTGGATTAAAAATGAAGTATTCATAATTTTATAAAAAAATCTTGCATTTTATATATATTCTGTGAAAGATTTAGGATTTATCATTTAATATATTCTGATTCAATTCTAAAAGAAATAGACAAGTTTTTTGCTGCACTTCAACAATGTGATCATATAACTCTTTAATCATATTGTTTTCTATAGTAATATATATGGTTTTCTATAATATTCCATGATATGATTTTCTATAGTATTCTATGATATGTTGTCCTATAGTATTCAATAATATGGTTTTCTATAGTATTCCATGGAAAGTAAAATGCCAATATATATTTTTAACTACTGAGTTAATGGTTTTTATTTTCACTATAAAATATAAAAAAAAATGAATAAGCTACTAATTATGTCACTTTATACTTTATTACATAATGTCCACATAGTATGGGATTCAGAATTAATTATTGATCTTTTTAATTTCAGAATATTTTAAATATATGATCAAATCACTATATATATATATATATATATATATATATATATATATATATATATATATATATATATATATATATATATATATATATATATATATATATATATATATATATATATATATTGTCTATATTAAACTTAATGTAATTATAAAGGATGTGAAATCACATTTTCAAACTCTTTACAACTATTTAATCCATCTTATACAACTGATACAAATGCCCACGTACATGTGACAAAGATAAATGATCTCACATATTTCATGCTGAACCAGTACTCATCAGTTGGTCCAGATCACTATCTCCAATGCATATATAAAGCACTGCTCACTTTATATTAAGATAGCAAATATTCAAACTTCAATGGACAAGCGTTAGTCTTCTCCCTTTCTCAAATGTTCAGCCATCCATATCATTGAAAATCTGAGGATGAAATTCTTAAAGTTTTTGATGGTGCCAATATTATTGTCATACCCATGATGACTTTAAGTCATTCTGACCCCTCACATATAGGACTTTAATATATCCATTTAATTATACAAAAGGGGAATGGACAGAATACAGGCTGAATATATAATATTTAAATATATGTATAGTCTTTATACTAAACATAAGGTAAATATAAGGGCCTTGTAGACAATATACATATATTTAAATATTATGTATTTAGCCTATATTCCACCCATCCATCTTTTGTATAATTAAATGGACATATTAAGGTCTTATATGTGAGTGGTCAGATTGACTTAAGGTCAACATTGGTATGACAATAATATTGGCATCATCAAGGGCTTTGAGCATTTCATCCTCAGATTTTCAATGATATGGATAACTGAATATTTGGAGAGTGGAGAAAATTGAAGCTTGTCTATTGAAGTTTGAAGATTTGCTATCTTAATATAAACTGAGAAGTGTTTGTATAAATGTGTTGGAGATGATGATCTGAACAAACTGATAAATACTGGTCCATCACAAAATACATATATTGGAGATCATTTATCTTTTTCACATGTATGTGGTCATGTATATCAGTTATATAATATGGATTGGATAGTTATGGGGAGTTTAAAACTCTGAGTTCAAGTCTCTTATATATATATATATATATATATATATATATATATATATATATATATATATATATATATATATATATATATATATATATATATATATATATATATATATATGTCATTTTAAATATTGATATACTGTATTCTGCTTTATTGTGATTATGCCACTCTTATAGCCTATTATTTAAAAATCTCTAATAAAAAAAAATCAATAACATCGTTAGGATAAACTTTAACTATAGTATCTAATTAATTGATGTAAGACCATATTATAAAAAGAATTACAGAAAAAAAACTTCATTCAGTATAAATTTGATTTGACAAATATATTTGAAATGATGTTTTTTTTAATTGATTTTTTTTTTTTTTTTTTTTTACAGAAGAATATTATCAAAAGAAATCTATCAAGTTTTACTATAAATAACTTTAGAATCATCTTCTAAAATGCAAATTTCGAGTTTGTGGGTATGAACTTATAAATTTTGATTAATATTATCACAAATTAATGATCTTTTCTTGATTTTAAAACATGAAAATGCAAATTCATTGTTATTTTTTTTACTCAGTTTCAGTTTTTTATATCAAGATTTAGACAACTTTGAACTCAAATCCATGAAGCAAATAACTTGGATTTAAAAATTGTGTGATTGTAGCACAGTAGACTACATAAAAATCATTAAATATAAGCAAGAAATATGAGCTGGAATTCTGCATTCAATTTATAAATTCTAAAAAGCCGTTTGAATCTGGAAACAGTTTTAGTATGATCAACCTATTGAATGTCGTGATACAGGTTTGGGTTATTGTTAATTTCTAATATTTATTAAAATTACAATAGCAAGAATTACATTATATAATGACTTCTAAGAATATTAATAATGGTAAATAATGTTCAAGTTGATTCCATATTTCCAAAGCATTTTAGACAAGTTTATGGAAAGTAAGTAATAGTTTAAATTGAAAAACAAAGGGCATAAAAACAAACTGAGATTATTTAATTCATCTAAATTTTTCAAGTGATGGGGTATCTTTAAAAATAATGTTTCAGAGTTTCAGGAAAATTAAAAGAATCATTAGATGAAGCAAAAAAAATAGAACTAAAAGAAAATATTAAATGATTAAAACAATGTTCATTGAGTTTTTAAAAATAATGTAAATGTATAGTAATAAAGGAAATAAAAAATATAAATAATTTATACAAATTACTAATATAATGGAAATATAATGTTACAAAAATTTTAAAATTAAACTTGCATCATTTGCTTTCAATTAAAATAAGTAGAACATATGATTTTTTTTTCTATCCAAGTATACGAACATATTTCACTTTAATATGTCAAAAAATCATTCTATACACTAGTTTCAGCTGATATAGTCTTCACTAGAGCATTTCTAAATGTGTTTGAACAAATTTGTTTTTGTTCAAAAAAATTTGAAAAAAAAAAGCTCTGATGAAGACTATTGTTCAGTTGAAACTGTTAGTAAAATAAAATCAAAAAACCATAAATGCATTGTATTCAAGTGCAAAGAAATGTTTTTGATCTTTTAATTATTTTAAACACATATGCAACAGTAAAAAAATAATTGGAAAGTTCAATAAAGAATGCATTTAATATCTATCTGAAAAGAAAAGTAAATATATTATACCTATGATTATTTATGGATCCAAATATTAGACCCTTAGTAAAGATTGTAGAAACATATAGCAAAGTATAAGTGATATATGTTAGTATTTATAAGGTGAATAAAAAAAAAGCAAACATATTGAATTTGAGAGACTATAATTATAGAATAAAATGGCAATGGATGATGGACATCATATATAATGGGTGAATAATAATAAAAAAGTTTTCTGGGATGATACAGAGGAATCAAACTAACGATCAAACTCAATTATTACCATTCTGTTATTTTAAGTGTAATATTTCCTGAATTCATTCATTTAATGATACCACATTAGATAACATATTAATGGTTCTAATGCAGTATATAATTTGCTTATAGAGAATGTTTCTTATATATGTAAATAGATGGATTTGAACTCAGGATTTTTAGTCTATTCATTCTCCACTCTATCCCAAGTGACTGATACACATGATCACACACATGGAAAAAAAATACAAGATTCCAAATATACATATTTTGTGCAGAACCAGCAATCATCAGTTGGGATAGATCAATTGTTATCTTAATATAAACTGAGTACTGATTGTATATGTGTGTGAGAGATTATGATCTGACCCAACTGATAAGTGCTGGTTCTGCATGAAATATACATATTGGGGATTGTGTATCTTTTTCACATGTCAGTGGTCATGTATATTATTGCTTGAGATAGAATGGAGGATGAATAGACTGAAAAATCCTGAGTTCAAATTATAAATAATCGTTTTTATTAGTCTATAGATTATTATTTAATTTTTACCCCAGATATTCACTATGAGTAAATACTGAATTATGATGAGGGCATATCAGAGCAAGAATCTAGGCCAAGACTGATGATGGCATATTCTGCTGGAAATGCATCTTGAGGGATCATTTATCTTTTTTATATGACTTTATCCCTAAGTTTTAAATATATGGGGAAAAAATTGTTTGAATATAATAAATTGGAATCAATTTATAAAAATCTTTACCCTGCAATGGAATGATAATAGTAAAAAAATAAAAACAAAGTTAATTGTTCAGTGAGTTATGGGCCATTTGACCATCAGTTGAACTCAATAACTCCAATCAGTTTTTTAATCCACTTGAAAGTAAATTTTAATTTATTTAAAGTTCAGTTGTGCCATTCAAATACTATGCTAAACCACATAGGTTGTGATTAAGTATAAGTTGTAATTATAAATTTATTAAATGCACATTGATTACGTAAGTAATATTTACTGAGGCTATAGCCTCGATAATATGCGTATAAAATGCGATAGTAGGGACCTCTACAGGTGTTTTAACCACAAGCTTACGCTATGGAAGAAAAGTAAATAGTAGAGGTCCCTACTATCGCATTTTATACGCATATTATCGAGGTTATAGCCTCAGTAAAGATAATATATTAGTCAATTAGGAATAGGTAATTGGTGATAATAAAGCGATTTTTTTGTTGATGGTCATGATAGTAGTTGCTTTGCAATCAATAAATATATTCTATGGAATGCATAATATCGCATATATTTTACAGGAATATCACATTATCTTTTACATCTTATTTTGATATTGTTTTTATAATAGAAATTAGTAGCATTGTCTTTATTTCTAAAATAACATATTATTATTCATGTTATTTGTGAAAAAATGAATGCTAAAAAAAACAGAAAAAATAGTTCCATAAACAAATGTATAGTTTTACTATAATTTATAATTTATTCAGAAAATATGACAAAATTTGTATGCGAAAAAGAAAAACAGAATGTGTGCGCATGTATGTATCTAATAGTGCAAAAAGAGAAGAAATAGGGAATAAACAAAGAAAAGAAAGAAGAGATAATTAAATATATTATACATTTATTGCAGTACATTTAATATACCTGCAATAATACTAATAAACAGTTTAATTTAAGGGATGGTAATTTGTGAGAAGAAAAAAAATTAGAGAGAAAAAGAAAGTTAGCTGCTGATATTTTAAACCATCGACACTATTCAAAATCTGTAACCTATTAATCTGCATTTTTGTTAAACCGCACAGTAATTAAGTTGTATTAAAATGTGACCATGTATTACATTATTATTTTATTTCATTTTCAAATATAAATCTAAAAAGAAAAAAAATGATAAAGAGAGGAATTTAAAAATAATAGACATTATGTCATAAGAAGAAGAAAAAAGACATGTTAAACAGAGTGTCTTTAGAATCAGCTGACATTTTGACATTGCTTCCATCTGTCTGCACAAAGAAAAGACGGCAGTTCGTCTGCTAAACTTTTCAGTTAAATATAACTCAAAATATACTTGATATTTCCTTTATACATATAGAAAGTTTTAATATTTTCAATGTATTTTAGTTTTTTTATACTGATATTTAAAATGTTGACATATCTTTAAAATTATTTTAGTTACTGCTAAGACATGTTTTATACATTAAAAAAAATTATGATTCCTTAACCTTCACTCAAATGATTACTTTCTTTCCAATTTGAGAATCCAAGTATTCAAAACAAAATATGTGATATTATTATTCATTTATGTTTCAATTTAATATTCTGATATACTAGGCAAAAACTTAAAATCATTTCCATTTATTATACAATTTTATTATATATAGTAAAATTATATCCTTGGATGGTAATAGAATATATATATGATATATTGCTTTGTTATATCTACATTTATAAAGTTTTAAATTTATGCAATAGTTTATAATTAAAATCATCATCATTCAACATTTTTAACCAACGGTACTCCATCCGAGTTTAATTCTATGAGTAATTTTATTCATTATGTTTCCATTTGTATTAATAGTGTGATCACGATATTTCTAATTATGTTCTTCTAATTTATGATTATCCATTTTTATTTTCTTCTTTTGAGAAAGTCCATTGGATATTGCTTGAGCTATTTTCACTTTCATCTTTAGACCTACTTTCTTACTTTTATGTGATAATTCTTACAACTACATCATCTAAAAAATCTAGATTTAAATAATCTCCATTTATTTTTATTTCATTACCTTCTATTTTAATCTCTATTTTATATACATATATATATACAACACTGCTATATGATCACTCTGACACACAACCTTTTCAATATTAGTCTTGTTATTATCACCATGAAATCTAATCACTGCTTTTACCTTTTGATAAATATTTTTCAGAGTGTAACAATATTCTAGATCTATATTTTGATAATGCAGAGTTTTAATCACAATAGTGATGTTTATAAAACACAAATGTCTTTTTGTAATATCCAAATCCCAAGCAAATCAGTTGTATAGAAAATCTTATAATTAATTACAACTTGCCTAAACAAACTTTTGATTCTAACCAATCAAAAGAATAAAGTGAATTAAAAAATGAGGTTTGTATAGTTAAACCACATTCAAGTATTGAGAGAAGATATAGAAAGAACTATTGAATATGAGTTGCCATTATGTATTATAATTAAAATAAATATATTTATCCTACTGAAGAAACATTCAATATACATACACATCATGATAACAAGTCAGGAAACCTTATATATTAGAGTTCATTTATTAGATACATTAATAACAATTTATTGAATAAGTAAAAATTAGATGGATTCAAAATCCAAACCAAGGCATACTCAATGTGAGAAATTTTTATATTTATTCTAATAACAGAATGTAAATCAGAAAGTTTTCAAGGCAATAGATAATATATTGAGACTGACTTATTATGTAAGAAAGATATAATATCCTCATTGTAATAAAAATAATAATTTAGTTGGCCCATAATTAATAATAATGACTTATAACCATAAAGAAAATGGACTCCAGGTGTTGACATATTACAGTAACTGGTTGTAGAGATTGTAATCAAGAGATATAGTCATTAATGGCTTTATTAATTTTTTTAATTCTGCAATCATTAATTATGTGGTTCAACCATAAAGAAAATGGACTCCAACTCTAATCAAGAGATATAGTCATGGCTTTGTTAGGTCGTTCAATTTTATAATCATTGATAGTTCAATGTTGTATTTGATCAAAGCAGTAAATATTAGGAGGTAATAAATTCCATTTATGAGGCAAGTGAGCACAATGACCATGAATTTACCCAGAAGACCAGGAAAAAAAGTGTTTGGAACCCCATAAGAAGTCCATTCTTATGCCACAATTTTTAATTTGATGATCATTGAGAAATCTTCAAAATTTAATGGACAAGCTTCAATATTCTCCACTCTCCAACTCTTCAACCATCCATATCATTGAAAATCCCAAGGTAAAATCTTCAAAGCCCTTGATGATGCCAACATTATTGCCAAATCCATGTTGACCTTAAGTCAATCTGATCCTCACACATATGACCTTAATATGTCCATTTAATCATACAGAAGAAGTTATGAGCAGAATGCAGGCTGTTTATGTAATATTTAAGTACATGTATATTGTCTATACTAAACTTAATATAATTATAAGGACTTGAACTCAGACTTTCAAATCTCCACAGTTATCCAATTCATCTTAAATTACTAATACACATGATCAAATGCATGTGACAAATATAAATGATCTCAAATAAACATATTTTGTGTTGAACCAGCATTCATCATTTGGTCCAGATCACCATCTCCAACATATATACAATCACTGCTCATTTCATATTAAGATAGCAAATCTTCAAAATTTAATGGTCAAGCTTTAATCTTCTCTACTTTTCAACTCTTCATCCATCCATGTCATTAAAAATCTGATGATGAAATACTCAAAGCCTTTGATGATACTAATATTATTGTCTTACCCCTAGCCCTATAGAATATTCTAGTTTTAGGAAGCTATCTATAAAAAATTTGCATCACAGCTCTAAGTAGTATTAGCTGGCTTTTTAAGAGGGTTATTTCTAGAAATTATTTTAGGTTTATATCTTAGATAGAAAGGGGAAATAAATTAAACTATAATCAAAGATATTGTGTTATTTGATTGTTGATAAAACTATTATCAGTAAACAAATTCTATTAAAATTTTTTGTGTAATTTCATTAATGTTGATGAATATGTTGATGAATATAATTATCTTATTAGTTTTCAAAATAAGCCTGTTAAAGAGAATACACAACTTACAAAACTTGCTAAAACATCATCAAAAACATTTTGATAATTAGTACCAATTATCTACAAAAAAAAAAAAAACTTAAAAAGAAAAATTCCCTCAGTTATTGGTGATCAAATAAAATAATGTTTTTAAAAGCAATTAATATATAATAACAATTGTTATCTACTTTTATTGAACCTGAGGAAATAAAACAGCATTACAACACAACTTGCATCCCTTTATCTCTTTATGATAATAAATAAAAAAGATCATCAAATTTAAAATTTAATCTTTTTCTATAAAAAAAATTTAAAGTTACTGATAATAAAATTTCACAGGTTTCTCTTGATAATATTCCTTCTGTAAAAATAAAAATCATTTCAGATATATTTGAAAAATTGAATGCATACTAAAGATATCTTTTTCTGTATCATAACTCCGAAAGGACTATATTTTTTATAATTGTATTTGTAAGATCATCTTATATCAAATAATTAGATGTTATAGTTAAAGTTTATTTTAATGATGTTATTAATTTTAGCTTATTACTAAATGCTAAAGATTTTTTGATAATAGGTTATAATAATATGCATAATCATAATAAAGCAGCATGCAGAATATTAATCTTAAATGAAAAAAAAATACTATGTGATAAATATATAAATATATACTATTACATGATTTGATTTCCATGTGTTTCAAATATTTTAAAAGGTATTGAACACTAATTCTGGAACTAAAAAGAATAAAATAATCTATATTGAATTGTATTCAGTTATTAACAATTAATTATCTGATTATAAGATTGAAGTTAGAGTCAGATAAATATTTAAATATTTCTTATATAATCCCTCTGGATAAATTTCCATTATATATATATATATATATATATTATAATGGTCAGGAAAGATGAGTCTTACTGTATCTGCCATACAGGGTACCACCAGGCCATTTGAACCTGGAATATTTATAGAGTAGGCAGATACACGCTGTTAAAGATCCAACTTTTACACATATATTTTATTCCGACCATCAGCCCAATGCCACTAGCTCAGAGAGACGCAGAGATTTATAAAATATGAATTCTTATCTAAAAATATTTTCAATATTAAAAAAAAAATAGAAACCACTGCCAATAATTAACACACAAACATTTATTAACACACATGTAAATAAAATTAAGGAACAAAATTTATTATTTTAAGTTGGTTATTAATTTTTAAATTTAAATTTTTATTTTAAACAATCAGCACAGATGAATTTGATAATATTTTTAAGAGTGTTGAGTATGAATAAACTACATAGATTGCATTTGAAAAGAAAATATTCTATCCCTTATTTAACCTTAGGCCAAAAGTTCGCAGTCAAACCAATGTCAATCCATCTGATACATCGATGTATTCATTGCAGCATGAATATGACAGCACAAATACCATACTGTCAGTAATGCGCATCTGAACAGCATGGTTATAGAAGACATTGACTCTCATCCAGTACAGGAATATTACATCTATCTGGGAGAAAAACAATAAAAAAAACTCGATAGGAAGGGACTGCATTTTCTGTCTTACTATCCCATTCCATAGGCAAAGGGGTGATCCAAGGAGCAGGGAATACCATCTGTCTCCGATGGTTAATAAGAAAAGATATTTTGCCCAAGTGTGGTGTATAAGGTAATCCTGCACATAGCGGACCTCATACTACATTTATTAATTAAACTAATATATCCAATCCATTGACCCAATTTAACTATGAAACAAATAACCTAAGATTTACCCTCCCTTAATTAAACTAATATAACTTTACAAATCTATGCAGCCATTCATGCCTGACTTAAATTTAGCATTTATTAAGTTTAGTTTAACGAAAAAACAAAAATCATAATAAAACTTAAAGGAACAAAAAAAAATGGAAATGATTTTTAGCAAACTCAAATGTATAAAAATTAAACATTAATAATTGATTTGAAAAGTCAGATTAAAGTTCATTTTAAAAAAAAATAGGTTTAGCTTGTTAAATCTTGAAAGTTCTTAATTACTTTTTTTTTAAAATTTTCCGTTTATATCTTACAGTAGAAGAGCTCCTGGTTCCTGCTGCCAATTCCCATGGAGTCTTTATTTGAAGACCGGTCTGTTGTTCTGGAGGTGGCCTTAGCTGCATCAATCCTGGTACTATTTTATTGCAGAACCCATATGATTTGGGTCTGTAACAGTTCCATTCATAATTCAACTGTCATTTTATTTTTTAAATGAGAGAGGGTGACGAGTGCATCTTATCACCCTTCTCAAAAATTAAGCTGGAACTGTTCTTAATTTGGATATTTTTCTTTTTATAGTAATCCTCCGAATTCATTGAACATAGTTTTCTGTTCCAATCATTTTCATTAAGGTCCGAGCATTGGTTTACTTCTTCTATTGGACATCTAATTTTTTTTTGTTCTCTTATCTATATCTTTTATCTGACTTTTTTATATAAGAGCCCCAAGGGCTAGTTTGCTTTTCGATTAATTTATAAAACAATCATTTCCATTTATTGAGATTACATAGGAATCTTTTAACAAAAATATTTTATCTTTAGATCTTGTACTTTTTTTATAAAAAAGTACATTCAAATACTTTTTTTTTTTAAAAAAAAAAAAGAAAAGAAAATAATACTTTTAAAGTTTTCATTCCATCTGTGCGATATATTATATACATTAAACAACTTTTAATTTTTAGTTTTTAAGTTAAGTTTTTTTTCTTGTTAATAAATCAATTTTTATTTATAATCTTTTTATTTTAATTTAAAATAATGTAATGACATATTATATACCATTACAATATATATGTATATTTATATATATATTAGAGATTGGCTGTTAGGCTGTTCAAATGCCATAAGTTGAGTCATACTAATATTGACTGTCCTACTAACAAAGCTTTGACATGCAATTGTGTTGATAAATTATGCAATATCGATTTAAAACATAAAGATTACTAAAAATTTAATAAATATACTAACTAGCAACCAACTTCATTTATTAAATATGTAAATATTCAAATATCACTTTGACAGAATTAATATAATCTTAATTTCAAAATCTAAGAATGTTTTCAGCAGTTTTCTGTCATACTCATGGTTAGTATTAGAGTAATATTGATTAGTATACATTGTTTATTAAACCCCAAACTAGCCTAATTAGATGCTTTTGGAGTACTCTAAGAATATGTACAGATAAGTAGGGAATAGGTTGGCAAGTGATTAGACAAGAAGGTAAAGAAGTAAAAACATCTTAAATAGCTTTCTGCAAAGTACACACATTTCTAGAATTCCTACATTAAAAAAGAAAAAAAAAAGAAAATATTATTACACTATTGGTATTTTTTATGATTTTCTTTTGAGTTATTCCTTCTAACTAAACAACGGTTTACTCATCACTAATTAAATGAGTGTTTGTCTGTGTTATGAATCAACTACCAAAAATACTAAGCTTGATTGAAAATCCTCATTTACTTAAAAGATGTTTCTATGTTGCATAAAGATTTATATTTTTATGATGGCCAGTGAATGCACTAAACACTTCATCGCAGTGATATTTCTTAATATGTATATGATAAAGAAAGTTATGTTAGCTCTATTCAACAAAATATGAAGTTAAAATTTATTGGATGATTTATTTTTCCAATCTTTGCTGAAAATAAAAATTAAAGCATAAGAATTATACTACAGTTTTAATTCTCAAATTTTTTTCCTGCTTCTGTGATATCTCATTGTCATTACCTACAATTTAGAAAATGCAAAAATCCTACTTATGTAGTCTGGAATTTTACTGGAAAGTGTAAAAGCTATTATACACAAATTTATCTAATGTGCCTTTCTTTTAATAAATAAGGTAAAAGTGAAAAGTAGGCCTATTGCTTGCAAAAGCAAGTAGTAAAAACTGTAACATATTGCAATTATAATTTTTGTTTTTATATTCAATGTCTGAAATTCATTTAACAGATTCATATTTATTTTGGATTTTTAAATTCTAGTAATAAAATTTGATATCCATTGTTTACCAATCAATCAGCTGAATCAACTATGAGATAGTTGGCTCATAGACATTTCAGTTCCTTGAGACTTGAAAAAAATTTCCAAGCTTCATGGACTATTAAAACAGGCAAAACTCACCATACGTATTGCCACACACAGCAAGCTAGAATAATTAATGGATGCCAGAAGGCTTGTGCATAAAATCCCCATCTAGTGCCTACTCATCCCATATCCCCAGACTAGTTTCTGGCTTGTGGCCTTCGTCAGTGAGGAGCCTTGGATCTGAGAGTGCTGCACCTAGATCTTAGGATCTAATGCAACCCTCCAGCAGCCACCTTTTATCTCCATTTAACTACAAAACTATGAGTCTTAAACTGAAAACATCTTAATGTTTTCAATCCAAGCCTATTAGCTTATATAGTCATATGGGTCTGGACTCAGATCAGCACCCATACATTTTGGTGTCGTTGGTTCTTTAACAACCATAGACACCACTATCCTATGAGGCAGGATTGGTTTTAAGCCAATAAACAGCACATGAGCACCACCTCTTATGCTTGTGTATAACTGTTGGCAATACGTATAGTGAGTTTTGCCTGTTTTAACAACAGTTATACACAAGCATAAGAAATGGTGGTCATGGTGATTTTTATTGGCGTCATGGACTATACCATAAGTAATAGGCATGGAATGCAAATGTATTAATTTCTCAATAATAAAGAATTATTTTTCATGAATGGGAATTTAATTAAATGTATTTTTTATATGGATAAAACTCTACCAGCAATGTACATATAAAGCAACTGCCTACATGTAAGAGATGTAAATATATTTCATTAATTATACAGTTTAATTACAGTAAAAAAGCTTCATTATTTTTTCAAATGATAAGACAGGTCAATATGCTGGAAAAGAATGTCATGATTGAAATTAAGAATAGGCCAAAAAGAAGATGAGTAAGATTATCACGAGTGAGTAACATCACTGAATTGATGAGGTTAACAGTATTGAAAACTTGCAGAAATGTAGAGGGAAGAATGACTTGAAAGTATTTTACCCACATTGGACTAGACAGATGATGATGATGATGAGTAAGACATTTCTCAAATATGTTAAGAGACAAAAAGCTTAAATGTAATCAATTTTTATTTGGATAAATGTTAATTGCATTAATTTCTAATTATTATTTTTTAATTTAATTATATTATGTATATTCATTAATTAATGCAATTAGTTAATTTTGTCTATATATTTTAAGAATTGGCTTATTATTTATAATAAATAAAAGCGATACAATTATTTTTTAAATATGTTTATTTACATCTTTCACATATTCCATTAATAGTGAAATGCATTATCATTTGCTTTCATATATATTTCTATAAGTTTATAGAGAAAATCTTCTCTAACCAGAAATATATTTCTATCTGTGTTTGTTCTTACGAAAGAGCTGCACATTCATAAATGTGGCGTAACATATTGCCATAGTCACATGTTTCATTGTTGTTTGAGAGATTCACAATTATGTAAAATTTCATAAATTTCAGTTTCATATTTAGGTACTTAGCTAAACAGAAAATAAGTTAGTACTTAGGGCAGTGTCAGAATTAGATGCAAAAACTAAGGGTTCCTAGACCAATTTTCAATAAAAAGATATCACTATATACTTTAATAACTATTATATAATAATAATTTAATTAATCTAGAAATATATGAATTTATAAATTTGCACACAGATATAAAAATAGAAATCTACTATTTCTGTAATATATTCATAATTTGGAAAGATGGGATGATCCAAGACAAAGGAAAGATACAAAAAAAGTAAAACCCAATGAAAGAAATGGTTATCATCGATTAGCCTCTGCATGCCACTTGATAGCTCTGTTGCTAGTCAAAAACCAATAGATATAATGTTACTGGGCTGATTTACAATTGACTTTTTTTACACTACTTTGATACAACACCATACACGTCAGTGCATAGTGCTGGAATTCGCTGGGAGGGGGACCCGATGGTTTTGCCAATCCGAAGGATCATCCATCACAACACAAACAACATTTTGAAAAACAAAATTATTTAATAAAATCTAATATTTCCTTTTTTTAATTACCATCTTGAAATAATAAAATTATATGCCAATAATGTAAATGTTGGATTAACCAAGGGTCATTTGAACATATTCAAGTCATTAAGTTTGATAAAGGTAAAATTTAAATCATTAACCCTGATGGAAGATAAAGTTTATCATTTTATGGGTATTTTAAATATTGTATGTGCAACCGATTGTCCATTTTATACCTATATATACTTGTTGAATTAATACATTAATTAAAAACACTACACATGCACATACATATTAAAAAATTAAAAAATGCATACACAAAAAATATGCAGAATAATTATTTAATTTAAAAACAGTATTACGCTATCTTAAACATAGAGAAAAAAAAACAAATTGATAGAAAAATTAAAAGATTTATCAGAAAAAATATATAAAAATAGTTGAATCAGATTTTAAATGCCAATAAAAGATATAGTGAAAAGAAATTCTAACAATGTAGAGTTTTAAATTATTATTACTATTACTATGATGATTGCTATTACTAGTATTACTAAATAATTTTATTACTATTACTACTATTATTATTATTGCTGCTATTACTATTGTTATTATTAATGATAGTAGTAGTCATTATTATGTATCATCAAATCAACAACTTATTTTTACTGAATGGTTATCATTTTTCAGATTGATCAAAGACATATTTGTTATTGTAATGATGGAGGTCACATACTTATAACTGACTGTCCTTTTTACTATCCTTTTCATACACCATATCCTTTTATAATTAGATAGTACATAGTTTATTAAGCTTTTTGTACTCATGGAACTTCTGCAGATTGAGTTAAAAATTGCAACTTCTAAAGTCCTAAAAATTCTTAAAAACAAAGAAATAAATGAACCAATATGAAACTTTATGCACATTTTAAGAATATTTCACAATTTTGCAAATATTGCCTTCAGGATTTATTATATATTAATTTGTTGTTTCTATGCAAGTATTAATACCATATATAAAAATATAGTCCACAATCCATTAAAAGCTTTAAATAAACCTTTATATAATTGTACGTCTGGCAATGTTATTATTTTATACATATTTGGACTACACTATTATTTTAAAGATTAAAATGAAAAGAACTATTAAATATTTAACCTTATATATACATAAATTAATAATTTTTGACAGATATAATTATTGAAATGCTTTAATATGTGGAAATATCTGTTATATTTTTATATTAAAAAAATTACCACCAGATGTTAATAGACAGTATTCAATGAAAATTGTAAACTGTAAATATTTTCTGCATTCAAAAGGATACCTCTTCTAAACACAATCTTTTGATGATATATAGGGACTAAAGTGTAAAATAAATAAATACTGTATTGCTTTGGACTCTATATAGCACTAAGAGATTATATTTAGAAGAAGTATTCTTTTGAGTGTAAAAAGCACTTACAGTTTACTATTTTTAGTGACTATTGTATATTAACATCTAATGGTAATTTTTCTACTATGAAAATATAACAGATATTTCCACATATTAAAATGTTTCAATGTATATGTAGTTTTTCTTAATTTTTATTTAAGTTTGGATTTCTTAATAAAAAACAATAAATAATACTTTCTGTGCACTAAAGAAAGGATTGGAAAAATAAAAAGAAATAATAATAAATTAAACTTTTAAAATCTAGTTTTTTACAAATTTATTGTTTTTTTTCGTATTTATGTCATTATTTTATCAAATTTGATCGATGTGTTTTAGAATGTTAATAACAAAATGAAATAGGAATAACATGATATTTTAAAACTAAATAGCTTATTCTTTTGAAATTAGTCATGGAACTAGTGATAGCTTATATGAAACTTTTGATTTCTGCAGAATCCAGTTTTATGAACATTGAGATAGTATATGATATAACCAAAACAGGGCATTTCAACCTGGTCAATTATGAATTTGATCAAATATTCACTTGATTATTTTTCCTGCTGTCTCTGGAGTTCTTGAAACTTTTTGTCAATTTATTTTTCTTTTTTTTTTTGATGTCAAATTTCACACCCATGTAGAATCATAAAAAATACAGTAGACCAAACAAACCTGGTATTCCTTTGTAAATATATATTTCTTTATCTAAAGTCATTCACATACATTTTATAGTAACTGCCCAGTGTTAGTCTGTAATGAGTTTATTGATTATTGGATCTTCTAAAGTTGTTGATTAATGTTACAAGTAGAAAAGCTGTCAATTGTTTCTATGCCTTTATTATCAATTTTGAAGATAGTTGCTGACCCTATCACCATAATCTCACTTTTAAATTACACTATCAGCAATCAAAGTACACACACATATTTTTAAATAAATGTTTAAAATATTAAAAGAAAATAAATTGTAAAACAGTAAGATTAAACATTGAAAATCTATGAAATGAACTTTTAAAGAAAAATAAAATTACAACAATTAAAAAATCAAAGAAGATAAAATTTCGCCAAACTATTGTCAAATTTTGATGGTATATATATATATAAATATATATATATATATATATATATATATAATTTTGTTGTAATGTTTTCACAGTATGTTTTAATTTCAGTTTTCTTTTTTGTCTTATAGTGTTAGTTTTGCTAAGCACTATAGTATTTTTCAACGAAATCTAATCTAAGTTTTACTCTTCTTTATATATAGGCTGCAGAAAGGAGTTTGCTATTAACTGAAAGGAGACCCTTTGATTCCTCTTGGAGGCCTTAAAGGAACCGAGCATGGCAAATTCCTAACGTCCACTCCATACGTTCTTGTTGTTGCAGCTGTTATTACTATGTGATTATTCATATAGTATAAGAACATGGATGGGCTGCTCACCAACACACATTAGCCAGCATGGTGAGTTTATTGGCTTTTTATCTCTGAGTTTAAGATCAAGAAACACCATGGTCTTTCTTCTCAGTGCCTGATAAGGCAAAATGAATGTTTGTGTAAATGATAAATATTTTTCCAATACATATATACAATTATGACAGACAAAAATAAAGCATGGCCCTTATTCCCAGGAGACTTTAAAG
This sequence comes from Epiperipatus broadwayi, assembly GCA_028023455.1. Lineage (NCBI taxonomy): Eukaryota > Metazoa > Onychophora > Udeonychophora > Euonychophora > Peripatidae > Epiperipatus > Epiperipatus broadwayi. The sequence continues at coordinate 2,261,963 of JAQFVV010000108.1, forward strand.
TCACCAGCCAAGGCAGGGGTTGGTGGCCGAAGGTGGAGGGTGCTAAGAATCCCCTGATTGCGGACCCAGGCTGCCATTTGATGACGACTTTTTAGTTAGGTACTTACAACTGCAGATCACTTTCAAGTGAAGGAAGATTACAAGAATTAGAAGAAGAACTTTCTTATATTAAATGGGACATTATTGAATTTTGTGAAGTTAGAAGAAAAGGTGAAGAGACAATTGATTTAAAAAGTGGACATATACTCTATTATAAAGGCACAAATATTGGAAATACAAGTGGAGTAGGATTCATTATAAATAAAAAGTGGAAGAACAATATTGTGGAGATTGATGGTGTATTGGACAGAGTGGCAAGATTACTTATACAACTTAATAGCAGATACCAAATGCAGATAATTCAGGTTTATGCCCCAACAAGTTCTCATAGTGATGAAGTAGTAGAAGATTTTTATATGGATGTACAAAAGGCTTTTGATCAGAGTAAACAACATTTTAAAATTGTTATGGGAGACTTTAATGCTAGAATTGGTAAACAAATGAAAGAGGAAAGTGCTGTAGGTAATTTTGGTTATGGTAATAGAAATGAGAGAGGACATAGATTTGTGGTGTTTGAATTCTTTTTTTGAGAAAAATGTTAAAAGGAAATAGACATGGAAGATCCAAATGAAGGTACAACAGAATTGGATTATATTTTGACTAACAGGAAATACATATTTCAAGATTGTAATGTTCTTAATAAATTTAACACAGGAAGTGATCATCGATTAGTAAGGTGTAAGATACCTGTTAATGTAAAACTAGAGAGACAAAAATTATTAAGAAAAACAATATTTACAGTTGATATTCCTAATCTTCAGAAACATTCTAATAAATTTAAATTAGAACTTAAAAATCGGTTTCAAGTATTAGTAGATTTTGAACAGGATTCAGATTTGAATGAAATTAATATGAAAATAACTGATACACTTTTAAAAACTGCAACAAAGATAGCTGGTAGAAAAAAGCAGCAATTGACCAATAAAATTTCTACTGAGACTAGAGAATTTATGAAGAAAAGAAGGAATATGAAGATATACAAAATGATGCATTAAAAAGAATTGAATATCTCGAATTTTGTAAAATGGTGCGGAAAAGAATTGAAAATAATATAAGAATGTATAACTGTGAACTAGCAAGGAAAGCTGTAGAAGAAAATAAAAGTCTTAAGAATGTAAAACAACATTTTGGTATTGGTAGGAAATTTATGTCTGCAATAAGAAAAAAAGATGGAATTATTACTAAAAAGAGAGATGACATCATGAAATTGGTAGAAGATTTTTATCAAGAATTATATAGTAATAAAGAACAAGTACCTCCTATATCTATTACATCTTCCGAATTGTCCAGAATTTTAAATGAAAAAGTGAGACATGCAATTAAATGTATGAAGAAAGGAAAGGCTCCAGGTAATGATGGAATTATAATTGATATATTAAAAGAAGCAGGTGAAGAAATAGAAATTTTTTTAGCAAAGTTTTATACCAAATGTCTAAATGATAAAGATGTACCGGATGATTGGAAGAATGCAGTAATAATATTAATATTTAAAAAAGGTGATAAAGAATCAGCCTTTTATCAGTTTTATATAAAATTTTTACCAAGATAATTACAACTCGTCTACAGAGAACATTGGATTTCCACCAACCAAGAGAACAAGCTGGATTTAAAAGTGGTTTTAGTACAATAGATCATATCCAGGTGTTGAGAGAAGTTATAGAAAGGACAAATGAATATGAGTTGTCATTATGTTTTGGATTTGTAGATTATGAAAAGGCATTTGATTCTATAAACATTTCTTCAATGATTAAAGTATTGGATCATCAAAGTATAGATCCAGGATATTGTCATATTTTAAAGAATATTTATAAAAATGCAACAGCAACAATTAGATTACATAATGAGACTGGGAAAGTCAACATTGAAAAAGGTGTAAGACAAAACTTTTTACAGCAGTGCTGCAAGAAGTATTTTGTGGATTAAAATGGAAAACTAAAGGAGTGAAAGTAAATGGAGATTATTTAAGTCATTTAGATTTCACAGAGGATGTAGTTGTTTTTGCAAATAATGCTTCAGAGCTGCAGGATATGTTGCAGGAATTATCAGATGAAAGTAGGAAAGTAGGACTAAAGATAAATGTTAAAAAGACTAAAGTAATGTTTAATCAATTTGCTCAAAATATGAAAATAAAGATTGATTATGATGAATTAGAAGAAGTTAACAGTTAAAAATACCTTGGTCAGATTATTAATATAGATGGAAACATAATGGAGGAAATTAATCATAGAATTAAACTTTTTGGAGTGCTTTTGGTAGAAATAACTTGATACTAAAAGGAAATATGCCTATGGGTTTGAAAAGAAAGGTTTTTAATAAATGTGTTTTACCAGTTCTTACTTATGGATCTGAGACTTGGACACTTAATAGAAGAGCAATACAGAGACTTCAGACCACTCAAAGAAGTATGGAGAGATGTATGTTAGGAGTAACAAGAAGAGATCGAAAACGCAATGTATGGGTAAGAGAACAAACAGGTGTTACTGACCTCATTGAAAAAATTAAAAGATTGAAGTGGAGTTGGGCTGGACATATTGCTAGAAGAGATGATAATAGATGGACAATTGAAATTGTAAACTGGATTCCAAGAGATTATAAAAGAACCCAGAAAGAGACCACATGTGAGATGGATGGATGAAATAAGAAAGTGTGTAGGGGTGATGTGGAGAAGAGAAGCTAAAGATCGGAGAAGATGGATTAAACTTGGAGAGACCTTCATCCTGCAGTGGATTGATAATGGTTGATAATGATATATATATATATATATATTGTAATGGAACGTATATGGTATTCCATTAAAATTAAAGAATGAAGAAAAACAAAATTATTCTAGTTATAATTAAATAAATTGTTTAAATGCACTTCCAGCTAGCTATACATAAAACAAATCTAAAATCATGCAAAGCAATGAGATCTATCTTTATAATTTATTTTTAAAGATGATGTGAATAACTAATCAAATATATATATATCAGAAACAAAGGGACTTCTACTAAATTCAAATATACACATCTAATTATATAAATTTATGTATCTCTAAATATTTGAATGAATAATAATATGTGTAAGTGATCTACAAACCAAATAATAAATGAAATATGAAATTATCTTTTATTATTTATAAATTCAATTAATTTCATAATAACTTTGGCATTAAAAGAAAATAAGAATAATATAGTATCGCTCTTTTAAATAATTACAAAGGCATTATTTATAAAACAAATAGTACATCCTTTATTTTATGTTATAGTTCAACTTTAAATAATATTGATGTTTTAAATATAAATATAAAGAATAACTATGTATATATATACTTGTAATAAGTATATATAGATTAAATATATAAAGACATATTTCTGCCTAATAATTATAATATAAATATAATAGTTCATATACAATATCAACTTATAAATTACATTTTAAGATTTTAAATTATTTAAATATTTATCCTAACATCTGTTATATGTCTAATATTATTATAAAACAAGATGATTAAATTGACTACTTATAAAACGTTGTATTTTATAATGAAAAATAAAAGTAAAAAAAAAAAATATATCAATCTCAAAAATATATTTATATATTATTCATACATATATGAAATTATTAAATACCTTTTAAAGTTCATTTAGATAATTTTCTTTTCCAAAAAGTCAATTTATTTCATGAGTTCTTTTATCCGTTTACTTTTATTATTAGAATGCATTCTATTGAAAGGCGAAGAAATTATTATATTAAAGAAAATTGTTAATCCTTAGATATATGCATATTTTATCCGTTTTAAAATTTCCTTCCTTTTAAAAAATAAATAAACCAATTAAAATGTTAAATCTAGCATGTTAATTCCAATTACTTCCAAATTATGATTAAATTGATGATTATACATTTAAGATAGCTATATCTAGTTTCAACTCCAGATGCGACGAAATTTATACATTGAATTTTTTTAGTTGTTCCATTGAAAATTGCCTTGGAATAAATGAAAGCGATGATGCAGCCTCCTGGCTGCGATTCTTGATTAACCTGCCATAATTTATGTATTTACCATAAGATATATATATATATATTATTTCAGTATTTTGAAGAATAGTAAATTTTATAAAAATAGAGTGTAACAAAATTTTATCCTTCAGTTGTTTGTTCTATATCTATTCCAATAATAATATATAATGGCTTCTTTATTGTTGTTGCTATCGTTCCATGCGCCAGCAGATACTATTTTAAAACTCATGTTATATATGTTCTCTTTTAAAACAATTAACATTAAAATAAAAATAAAATATCAAGTATATATATATAAAATATTAAATTGAAAATTTGACATCTTTAAAAATATACCTAAATAATTATTTATTACATTTAGTAATCATTGCAAATAAAATAATTTTTTTTTAATCAACAAGTTATATGTCCTTATTTATTTTAATAATTAAATATTCATATTGATGTACTATCAATATATATAAATAAAATAATAACTTCAAATAATAACTATATTTAATAAACATAAAAGAAAAATTTAAATATTTCATATGTAAACTTCAACTTAAAGAGATTTTTTTTTTTAAATAACAAATAACAAATTTTTAAAATATAAATATCGACTTATCGATATTTACAATATATATATAAAAGATCAAGGTTATTATTTATCAAAGAATTCACTTTTTTGTTTTTCACTGATTATATTATATTTAAAACCCTTTCAACTATTTTTAAACTTGTAAAAGTTTCAGTGTAATGTTTAGTGCAATCAACTGCATTGCCTGTGACCTGAGGTTCAATTCTAGGCAGGTTAAAACTTTGGAAATTTTTCAGCTCATGAACAAACTTGGGAAATAACATATCTGTAGCAAGCCAGCTATATTAATTAGAATTTAATCATAATTTATTGAAAAGTAAAGGTTTCAAATTAACTAAGATTGGTCAGATAAATGATGTTTTAACAGTAAAAACAAATAATATATATAAGATGATATGGCCTTCTTGACTAATAAGCAAAGAACATTATTTTTACAGACCCTGAAATCATGGTTATGCATATATTTATTTAAAACTTATTACAGGTAAAACAATATTAATCCAAAACTATTGCTAAAATAAATAAAAAAAACAACAACATTAACAATCAGTTCATTGCATTTACATTTATTAATTTATAGATATTTACTTAGTATTTTTTTCTTTAATTTTATTTATTAAAAATATGTAAAAACTAATCTATTTATTGTAAAAGGCTTAAGATTATCTTGAAATTTTATCTGAATAATAAAGTTTTTGAATAATCATTATTTGGATTACTAGTGTTCTATCTGTATAAAATAATGAATTTCCTTCAATATATATATATATATATTTAAAATAAAAAATACAAGTAAAATTATATTGAATTATTTTGAAGATTTTTGCTTAAATTTTTTACATTTTATATTGTCATATATTAACATATTAGATAACAAATTATATTAATGAGAGGGAAAAAAACTTTCTTTATCAGAGAGTAAATAACTGCTTTCCACTATTATAAAAACTGCTTGCAGACACTTGGCCTACAAATTCATAATATTTAAGCATATTTGCTAAAAAGATTATTTGATTTAATGGTCCACTATTCCATCTTTTAAAAATGAGTCTTGTATGCTACTTTTCTTACCCCCCCTCCTTTCCTTCATCATCAATTTATTTAAAAAATAGTTTGGTATCTTTTTTATCTTGACAAAATTTTATTAATCATATTTAGATTGCAACAGTATATATATATATTAAGTGTTTATTTATACACAATCTCATATTATAATAAAGTTTTAAATATACTGGTCTTTATTAATCATGGAGTATTTGATTATTCCATTATTTTACTTCTAGCTTATGAATAAATGACTTTTAAACAATATTATAAATAAACATTATCAAATGAAATGATTATATATTTTATTTTTTTATACATTAAGTAACAAATTGTCTAATAAAGAAATAATTCATTAAAATTAGTTTCATAATAACCAAAGTGAGAAAAAGAATTAAAACATTTAATTTCAAATTATTATTGGAAGTTTGGGCAAGTTTTTATCTGATAAATTTATAATAAAAGTACATGTATTTATGTATTTTAAATATTTGTTTATTTATGTGTGTGTGATTTTTTAAAATCAATAAATGTACTGTATACAGTAATCTGTCATATCTATAACCCTTTGATTCAAAGAGTTTCTGTGGATTCCTGAAACTATAGTTAAGTGAACTATATATAATATTCGTGTTTAAGATACATATCCTAATCTATAATACAATTTAATTTTAAAAATATCTTCATGTAAAAATCAACAAAAACAATCAGCAAAAAAAAACTAGAACAATGAATTCATAACAAAAAAAACAAAACAAAACAATATATATATAAAGCATAATCGTGATAACTGAGAAAAACTAAAAAAAGACCATAATTATGTAATTTGCTAATTGTAAAGAGGATATTTTTAATTTTTTTCCAAACCATAAATTACTTAAACTATGGATGATGCGTTCATAAATCTGAGATTGAGAGAGCAACTATATATATTGAGATTTACACCTAAAGTTTTATTTCAAATTTAAGATTGAATGCATATAAAATAAAGATATCATATGCTACCCAAACTAAGTTGTTCCACATATTCTTTGCTCTTAATAAAAGGCATCAAAATTTTGTATGGAATTTAGAAGATTATGATTTATCTATTGTTAGATTAAAATGGTATTATATCTCTCTTATTACATACTTTAATATTTAATTATTGGCAAAAATACTGAAGGGCAAATAAAAGAAATACATTTTCTTCTCTTTTATTTTACACTTATTCTAACAAAAATGAATATTTCTATAAGTAAATTTTTTTATCCCAATATCAATAAATTAGCACAAAATAATACTACATGTTAAAATAATCACTTTTCTTTAAAAACAACCTTGCTTGTAATGCACCACCATTTAGTTTTAAATTAATTTACAAGTATCCAATAAAAGTAATACATCGATCTTCTTGCATTTCTGCCAATTGCATCCAAGTTTTTATGTTGGCTTATAAAATTGGAAATAATAAATAAATTTATAAAGCATATGTGTTTAATTCATATACACATATCTAAAATAAAATTTAGATTTTAAAATGTATATAGATAAATATAAAAAATAGATTAATGCAGTTATAAAAAGTCTGTATTGCAATAAATATATAGAGATAGCAATCATCACATAATTAATTGAGTGCATGAGGAAATGAGTGAATGTCAGATCATCTCAGCAAGTAAGCATTTATGTGAAATTTATGAATCCAAACTTATATTTTTTTTTAAATTTTATTTTTATTTAATATGTTTTAAAACTGTAACTCACACTATGAATAGTGAGTCTGTGGATAAGATTGGGAGCTATTATATATGTCCTAAACTGTTAAATGGTTACCACTGTACATTTTTGTTACCTTACAACAGTAAAAAGTATGAGTTATTTTACAAAAAATAATTTATGGTTAGTCTTTATAATCATACTATGAAATGAAAACAGAATCAGTTCAACAGATTATATATAATATATTTTGTTTCTGAAAAACTTAACAAAACTTTATAATTTAAATATATCTATATTAACCATTAGTTAAGTATTGATTTATTTGTATTATTAAATTGTATTTATAAGAACAAATTATAATGAACAATAAAAACCATATACAACAGCGATATAAATATACTAATAGTAGTTATACATAAAAAGCCTTTTTCTACACATGGTTTCAAGCCCTTTTCAAATGTTAATCATCTATTTTAATGCTAACCAATTATTATTGCAGATAGAAATAACAACAATAACAAAATAAAACAACAGTAAAATAGAATAAAACTTTCATATTTCAAAAAATTGAATATATAAAATAACAATATATAGAATAAATAATACATTTATTATACAACTTTATATATCTAGCTTGCTGTGTGTGGCCATACGTATAGAGAGTTTTTCCTGTTTTAACAACTTTATATATATATATTATCTTATATAATTTTCAATTTGTTAATTAAATTTATTGAAGTTTCATACATATTCATACAATGCTTTAAGTTATATTTAGTTGATTTAAAGATTTAATATTTTTGTAGCGTCTATTTTTTGTCTATATATTAAATAACAAATGTATAAAGCAGATTTGTCATCTTGTCTATTAATTGCATTGTTATGTTCTTTGGCTCTTACCTCTAATTGTTTTTCTGCAGGTCTATATTAAATCATATTACAAAGTCACAATCAATTTTATATACAATTCCTTTTTTGTATTTTATATCATCTCTTAATTTATAATTATCTACTAATTTATTCAGGCTTTTATTATTTGACAATCCAATATGCTTATCAATATAAATTTTATTTTTTATATGAAAGTTTGATTCATTTCTTATTTGAACTATTGTTAATCTCATCATTATAATCATTTTACATTTCTCAGAAATAAAAACTATATTTTTAAAAGTTTTAAAATTAAATCCATAATTTTTATATAATTCAATAAATTGATTCTTAATAACTACTTTTTCTTATTGCATTGCCAAATGTATACCATATACTTCTAAATTGTCCAAGCACTTTACTATTGTTACACAAAGCTTTATTAACCACCCTTTCTTACAGTCTCAATTACCCCAGCAATCTTCTTCAGAACTTTACATCGTCTAACCTCAACTGAAGAAGATGGCTGAGGCAATCGAAACTGTAAACTGTAAGAAAGGGTGGTAAATAAAGCATTGTGTAACAGTAGTAAAGTACTTGGACAATTTAGTATTATATGGTAAATTGATTCTTGTGTAAATTAACTACATTTTTATCTGTAAATTTATCATTTCTGTATTTAAAATTTTTAATAACTGCCATCTTTTGTACCCATGCTTGTTGTGAATTTTTAGGAATGATTTTTTAAAATTTATCTTTTTTAATAAAATGTTCTAATATAATTTTATTATCATTACCTATGTGAATTTGTTTAAATATTTAATTTTACCTCCAAATTCTACTTTTGTAAATTTAATATTACATATATTATTATCATCATCATCATCATTATTATTATGTTTCAAAGGATAAACTTTATTGAGCTCAAATAGGTTTACATAAGTTACATTTGAAAATATGAGATCTTAAATACAAATTGATTCATGATAAAGGTTTACAATCTTGATAGGAAAGAAAACATGATTTACAGTAATTGAAAGAAAAAATTTTTTTACATAATAAGATACATGTCAAATTAGATTTACATAGAATTTTTAATGTGATATTGAGAAAAATACATGGAAACACATGATAATATGAATGAAAAATATGGAGAAGGGGTTGAAGTTGGTGTTAGATTGACATATGGTCCCATAAAAATTGAGCTCATTTACTGCTGAGAGTACTGTAGTTTTCATAGGTAAATCTTATTGTTCATTTGTTACATAATTTCCATGTGAAAAAAAATTGAAAAATATTAGTCAATATGAATTGTAAAATGGAAAAATATTCATTCAGCATGAATTGCATCTTGGAAAAATGGAAAAATACAAGTTAGCATTAATTGCATCTTGTGAAAATGGAAAAATACTAGTTCAGCATGAATTCCATATTGGAAAAATGGAAAAATAGTAGTCAGCCAGAAATGAATCCTGGGAAAATGGAAAAATATTAGTCAGAATGAATTGCATCTTGGGAAAATGGAAAAGTACTAGTTAGCATGAATTGCATAATGGAAAAATACTGGTTCAGCATAAATTGCATCTTCAGAAATGAAAAAATAATAATCTGCATAAATTGAAAAAAATATTAGTTATTATGAATTGCATCTTGGGAAAATGTAAAAATACTAGTTCAGCATGAATTGCATCTTGGGAAAGTGGAAAAATCTAGTTCAGCATGAATTGTAATTTGGGAAATGGAAAAATAATAGTTAATATGAATAACATCTTGGTAAAATAAAAAAATACTATTCAGAATGAATTACATCTTGTCAGATTTAGGTTTTTAGTACTTTTAAAGTAAAATATTATTATTATTATTATTATTATTATTATTATTATTATTATTATTGTTGTTATTATTATTATAAATATTATTCATAGCTCTTTTATTACCAATAATTAAAATATCATCAACATATCTAGAATAATGTATTATTTCTTGATTATTTTTTTTCAATTATAAGTTTCTAATTCATTTATAAATATTGATGACATTAGGCCACTAATTGCACAACCCATAACTCATCCTTAATGTATATTCCAAAATTTATTATAATATTTAAAATATACTGTTATGTATTAATGTTAAACTCTCTTTTATAATATTTATTATGTTTACATCATTTATATAATGATTTAATTTTTTTATTAATATTTTTATACTTTTAAGTCTGATACATTTTTTCAATTTAAAAAAAGTCTTTTATATATAATTATTATTAATATGATTTTTATTATAATAATCGATTTCATTAATTTCCAGTTTTGATGATAAGATCAAATTTATTTATCTATATTTTTCTTGCAGTTTTCCGTTATGAATATTACTTTCTTCTTCCTGAAAAAATGCGAAATTGTCTTTAATATCACATGACCACCACTTCTCATGCTTGCTCATAACAGTTATTAAAACAGGCAAAACTCTCCATATAGTAGTGCCACTCAGAGCAAGCCAGAGTAATCAATGGATGCCAGAAGGCTTGTGCATAAAATCCCTATCTAGTGCCTACTCATCCAATATTCCCAGACTAGTTTCTGGTTTGTAGCCTTCATCAGTGAGGAGCCTTTGACCTGAGAGCACTCATCAGGGAGGAGCCTTGGATCTGAGAGCACTGTACCTAGATCTTAGGTGGAGTGCTCTCAGATCCAAGGCTCCTCACTGATGAAGGCCACAAGCCAGAAACTATTCTGGGGATATTGGATGAGTAGGCACTAGATAGGGATTTTATCCACAAGCCTTCTGGCAGCCATTGATTACTCTGGCTTGCACTGAGTGGCACTACTGTATGGAGAGTTTTGCCTGTTTTGTCTTTAATATCTAATTGTCTCTTATATTGTTATTCATACATATATAGTATGGTTCAATTCAATGTATCTTCCCCTTTATATATACACAATCTCAAATTGGAACTGAGCAATAGAATTATCTGTAGTAGTTTGTTTTTGCTAGTCACTATGTTATTAATTTGTATAAGGTACATCATGAACAAAAAGGCTTGGGAAATTATCTAAGATTGCTTGATTTTATCATTTTATTAAAATAAAATTCTATATAATGCTATATTTTATGTTTTAAAATGTTGATATTTATTCTTGTTTATTAACATTTATTTTTTTATTTTACAGAATGAAAGTATGTAAATCCATTTGCATGTAGTGGTTGGGTATTATCCTCTCATATCTGTAACTTGAGGTTCAAATTCTGAATGGTCTTAAAAGATTCCTCAGGTGGCTGATCTATAGCCAACCCAACTAGTCAGCTAAAATTGATTGGTAAATAGGTAACAATTTATGCTTGTTGAGAAAATGATAAAAAATAGACAAATTTTGGGGAACAAGTCTAAGCTTTCAATTTCTTTATTAGAATCGAAATATATCATCACTTGCAAAAAAGAAAAGAAGAATATGACAAACAAAATATTACTAATCAAAGGAAAAAAAGTTTAAAGTTAAAGTTGCTAATAGATTATCCCATTATTATAATTAGTGAGGAAAGATGACTGATAGTATGAGATGCTCATAATGACCAGGCCCTATAGTAACCTAAGTGACTGAGGATAGTAAATAACAGACAAAGAAGAGAAAAGCAAAACAAAAACGCGTACGCACACACAAGTTATCTTGCAGTTGGTTATTTTGAAAACATTTTTTTTTTACTTAATCCAACTATGAGTAAAATCACTCATTTTCCCTAGTTAAAAATGCATATTAACTAATCATTGTTGTACTTGAAACAAATATGCTTGATAATAACTATGAATTATTTTTTGTTTTATCTAAGTCTTATGTGTTCTACAACCAAAATATTTTCTGAAAATTAATATGGATAATGATAATAATTAAAAGTTTGCAAACAAGAATAATTTTAAAAAAAATTTCAGCAATCAAGTTAAGTATCTAATTTTTATATTTATAAATCCATGAGTTGTTTTGTTTTAAAATAACAATTATGAAATAGACTAAATCGATTTAATAAATCAAAGAATTTTTTGTAAGCAAAATTTTAAAATAATCAAAACAACTTATTTATAAATAAATAAGATGTATTGATTCTAACATTCACAATTTTAAAATTATCAAAAATGACTAAAAAGTAAATTGAATGCTATGCAAAGTCTAGGGAAGTAGAAATGTAATTTCAATGTATACTGGGAAAAAAATGTTAGTTGGATAATAAAACTGTGAATAAATGCTAGCTAAACTTATATCACTTCTAACATAATTTTAGATATTTCTTGTGTATAACAGCTCTGTAAAAATCAATGAAATTTATATCTGGAAATTGTGAACTGGCTAGAGACTGTGCTAACTTCACTGCCCATATAATATTTCATTCCTAGAAAATATCAATGAATAGTTTGCTATCCATATAAGATATTGTGATTTAGATAAAAGTGATGTATTTTTATCTGCCTTGTAAATTAGCAGAAGAGGGCGCTGTTTTCAAGTTTATTAAAATTTCATCTTGAAAGTCTGACTAGTGGCAGATTCTTGTAGTACATGCATAGGAAAATTATTACTTTAGAAATTCAAAGTTAATTATTTTTTTTTGCAAAAAAAAAAATATTTAAAGAAAATACAACAATTTGTATATTTTTATTAATGAATGTTTATCAAAAATAGCCTTTAAATAGCAGTGCAAAAACTCTACGGCAGATCTCATAAATAGTAAAGAAAGCGCCATCAATCTTGTTTTATTTCTTAGATAAAAATATCTAAATACTTGTTTATTTAGATAGATAACTTTTCTTGGATAAAGAGTGACTGGTTGAAAGTAAAATCGTAAGTCTGATTTGAACCAGAGGAAAAATCTCCTTACATTTATATGAACATATCTGTGTAATATTGAGTATAAACAAACTATAGAAAGTTACTCATAATTAATATATACAAAGTTTTGAGTGCTTGCATATATATACTGCACTAAATGCTGTTTATGATTTATGTTAAATTCTCCACTCAAAAGCAAATTGGATTAACTATGCAATGGAGTGCTATGATTGATTTTTAACACTTGATCATCAACAGTAATAATTTGCCATTGCCATCTACTCTGTTAACATAATTTTTAACATTTCAATTTTAGCATTGCTTTATAAACATTAGAGTCTTTACTCCATCAACATGCACATATGCACAATGTATGTCTTTATATATATATATATATATAGAATTTACAATAATTTAGCAAAGACCAATTTTTGTATTTAAAATTTAATTAATTATTCCATATCATTAAAACTAATTTTTTTTTAAAAAATTCAAATAAACTTCACCCAGCCCCCATTCTTAATAATGTTAACTCTAAGATGTTCATTAATGCTACCCATTTTAAAAAATATATTCATAGATTAAGTATTAGATAGGTCATGTGACATTTGATAAGCCAAATGAAAGATGGGCATAGCAGTTTGATTTGATTGATTGAAGTGATTTGTTTATTTTAATCAGTTGAAAATTGGTCTAGTAACAAACAATCTAACATTGTCCAAATATTATTCTTATAATATTAATGAAGAATTTAATGATATTTTCATAATTAACATTACAAATAGCAACAACACAAACTTTTAATATTTTAGTATTTATGTACATTAATATAAATATTTAAATATGCTTAAAGCATTATAATTTAAAATATGTTTAAATTTTAAAATAAATACTATTTTAATGTGAATTAAAACTAAAGTTTCATCTGTAGGCACCAGTATTAGTTGTAGATTAGTTTTCTCACTATTTATTTTAATGTTTTTTTCTTACTATGACGTATTGGGTGCATAGACCTTGTAAAATAATTTATTTCATTCTAGTAAGATGTAATTTTATAAATATTATAACTCTATGTCAATACTATTATTTATTTCTTATAATTTTAGTTCAGTGCAATCATTCATTTATCAAATATAGATATTTGTTCTTGAAAACAAATCCATACTGTAAGTAATAGACAAACTGAAAACATAATGTCAATTGAAAAAGATGTTTTTTGAATACTTGATTTTATTCATGTAAATATCACATTACCTCAAATTAATCTTTCTTTATTACTTTTATTACAATTTTGCTATCAATAAAAACACATATTCCTTCTGATCAGTTTTTTTTTTTTGTTAATTACTCAGCTTAGTTAGTCATCCAATATCAGTTAGTAAATGAATCTCTAGATATTGTAAGTTATAAAAGCCTCTCGTTAATCTGGATTGATCAGATAAATGTTAATAGATATAACTGTAAAAACTATATATGTATTGAAATAGTTATGAAATATAAGTATTTCAACATTGTTTTCAAATCAATAATAATCCACCAAAGTAGTAAATACACACATAAAAAACAGGTATATGTCTTTATTGCTTGGGAGTTCATAGGAAGTTTGAACACCAAAAACAATTCTGGGATCTCTCAATCCCAAGTTGGATACTCTACCAACAGTGCCAAATCACCCAGGATAATCATAAAAACAAATATACTGTAGTAAGTTTAAATTCAAGGCTTTATTGTAACATTTAAAAGTTAAATTATTAGCAAGGAAAATAGAAACAACAAATTCATTTAAAACATTAATAATTACATTTTTAGAAATATATTGATATATAAACATAATACAAATAAAATGTTCATTAATTAAAAACTACTGTAATAACAATAAAAATAATAAATATAATGGTAATCAACTATTATGTACAGTCTTTTAATCCACAGAAGTACTTTCGGTTAATTCTGTAACCCTCCTCAACTGCCATTAAATTCAAAAAACATAATAGAAGCAAACATCATCAACTCAAATCCCATGAATCCCGAATTTTGACATTAGCAGCTTGTCTATTAATTATATTCATTTTATTTCTATTTATTAAAACTGCCTCCTTAATTTTTTTTTTATTATGGTTTCTCTCTTCATAAGGAATCTTAATACTTTCAATATCATACTTAAATATATATTTGCATGTACTTTCATGATTCAAGAAAACTGAAGCAGTCATTAAATCACTATTATTATTAATTTTCATATGCTTCTATAACAGTTCATACTCTTTTAATCTTTTTCAATACTGCACCTTGATTCACCTATACATGATAACATACATCTATAAAAAGTTTGATAAACATCAAGCAGAAAGGTAATGTTATTTATCAAATTTTTTTGTGGATATATGTTATCATATATAGGTGAAACGAGGTGCAGTATTGAAAAAGACTAAAGGAGCATGAATTGTTATACAAGCATGCAAAAAGTAAAAATAATAGTAATTTAATAACTGATTCAGTTTTCTTGGATCATGAAAGGACATGGAAATATATATTTAAGTTTGATATTGAAATTGTTAAGATTGTTTATGAAGAGAGAAACCATAATAAAAGAAAAATTAAGGAGGCAATTTTAATAAGTAGAAATAAAATGAATATAATTAATAGTCAAGCTGCTAATGTCAAAATTCAGGATTCATGAGATTTGAGTTGATGGTGTTTGCTTCCGTTATGTTTTTTTAATTCAATGGCAGTTGACGAGGGTTAAGGAATTAACCAAAAGCACTTCTGCAGATTGAAATACTATATATAATAGATAATTACCATTATATTTATTATTTTTATTGTTACATATATAAACATATATGCTTCAATCAAATGTATTAGTTATTAAAATGATAAAAAATCAAGTCAGATGTCACATGACTTAATTTAATAAAGCTCGTATTTACAAATGTTATATGTAGAGCTATAAAATAAGCTCTTACCAAGTTTTGAGAATATAAAGAATATTGTGTATTACATAAATGAAAGAAAATGCACACATATGAATAAATACATTTATTTAAATATACGCTAAAATAATATTTAAAATCAATGAATAACAACTCATTGTTATAAAACAGGTTACTGTAGTTTAATATGGAAATTTACATATGGAAATCGATTTAACTCTTTTTGCATAAATTAATGATAAGTTTGATAATATGACTAAATTAAATGATTAATTTTATCGAGTAGTATTGTGTAGTATTGATATTCAGTATTAACTTTTAATTTGAACCAATCAATATGATTCAAAATTTGAGACTTCGATTTTAAAAATCGTTAATTGGGATTGTTAGCTAAATATAACTATCCCTGTCTAGTAATATTCGTTACTAGAATTTCATCTCATTTATTATTAAATAATCTGTGAAATGTAAGAAAAAAATCAAGTTTTTAATTATTTAGTTTGCATATTGTTTTATGTTTATAAAATAAATTTGTATTTGAATTCTCTTATAACTATTTCAGAAAATTGAGATATTCAATTAACAAGAGATCATTTATTTACTTAGCTTATGGATTTTTTTTTTCGACAGCTTAACTTTTAACCAAATATAAAAGAACTTCTAGAGATTCCGACCAGAAGATAAATCACTAGTGGCTTTATTTTTTTCCTAATAAAAATCATGAGAAACATGTGTTACTAATCTACATAAAAGAATATTAATATTAAGATCTTTAATTGATATTGGAATTTAGTTGAACATGGCTTGAAATTAAATAACTTTAATGATAAAGTTTTAAATGCTCACAACCATATATATATATGTATTAATAACAAAGAGATTTTTCACTTCAATTGTTCATATTCTGATCACTAAAGCGCCATATTAACAATAAATTATTTAAATTTATTCATTTATTTCATTGGTTTCAAATGTTTATAAAACAAAAGTCTGCTGTCGATATTTGAAAAGCCTGATATCTAAAATTTTACGTTTTAATATTTTATTTAAAGTTTATAAATTGTTTGTATTGGTTTAAGATAAAATTACAATAATAATTTTCAAGTTCCTTCAGCCGTCCATTCTATCTCATACAACCGATACACATAACCGCACACATGCGAAAAAGATAAATGATCTCTAGTAGACGTATTTCGTGATGAACCAGCACGAAATACATTGAAGATCAGTTATCTTTTTCGCATGTGTTTCAGCACGGAATACGCATATTGGAGATCATTTATCTTTTCGCATGTGTATGGTCATATATATCGGTTGTATGAGGTAGAGTGGATGGTTGAAGGAAGCTTGAAAGTCTGTGTTCAAATTCAATATATTACATCTAGACTACAGGTATGGAAAATATATTTGTATTTAAAATATTAATAACACTTTTTCTAATTTTAATGTATTATTTAGTATATCCGTGTCATAAGGATAAGCATGTGATGAAAATATGCCCTATCTTAAATAATGTAACTTATTTAAGATAGCATGAACATTTAATACATGAATATTAAACTATGTAGCATTTTAGCCATTATTAAATATATTTGATTTCAAATAACAAATTAGCATAAATACATATAATAAATTTTGATAATAAAAATTAATTCATAACACAATTTATATTACAAAATATTTGCAAATGATCACAATTTATTATTTTGAATTAAATAAGAAGAATTTACAGAATGGCCTGTCCATTAAAGTATGAAGATTGGCTATCTTAATATAAAGCTGAGCACTGATTATATATGTGTGTGTGAGGAAATCTAGACCAACTGATAATTGCTGGTTTAGCATGAAATACGTATATTGGTGATGATTTATCTTTTCAACATGTGTGATCAGGTGGGGCGGCAATATGAGAGATGGCACTGAGAGTAGTGGGTCGTGTGAAAGTCTGAGTTCGAATCCCGCATATATTACATATATTAATGCAGGTTTAAGCCTGTACAATGTAAGAATGGCCAAAAGAAAATCTGCTTAGGAATTCTTTTTTATGTAAATTTTTTATAATGGTTCTTATTATAGTATAGAAAACAACAAGAAAAAAACCCAATTGTGAACTTTTTATATTTAGATTTTATGTTTATAATATTCGTTAAGTAATAAAGCATCAATATTTTTAATCAGGCCATTTGATCATTTCCAGATTTGTTATTTCTAGCATTTACTGTGTTTGAGTGTCAGACTCTTGAGCATAAAGTTCCCAAATAGATTTCAGTTCTGACACTTCTGGTACTCAAACATTTTATGAACCCCCAAACAATAGACCCATTTAATTCTTTATTTTATTTAATCAAACTTATATCAACAATGTTTGGTTATTAGAATACTATTAAATCATTATTTATAATATATAGAAAAAACTTTACTTGTTTATGGTAAAGACTTTTGCATAATTATTAATTGAATATTAATAGAACAATAGATGTCATAAGTGACATTAATTTGGTTTATATCCATATATCTATTTATTTATCCATAGCAAGAAATAACATGTAGTAATGTACCAATAAAATCTTTATTAAAATCAAGCATTAATAATTAAATAAAACACAAAAAAATTTACATCAATGCATATTTATTTTGTTTCAATATTGTTTGATTTAGTCACACTTGTCTAATATTGTTTCATTTATACATTTTCATTCAAAAGGATTGATACAACAAAAAATATTTGAATACATATATATTGCACTGCAATTATTGTTTTAGGTGTTTTTGTGCAGTGATAAAGAGGTGAGATTTGGTGGGTGAAGTGATGTGATGTGATGCAGTGTGGCTTCTCCTTATATGGAGTCAGGAATCTCTCAGCAACTATGCCCAGAGATACCTGTTAGCCACTTTACCTTCTCTTTCCATTCCCCACCCTAAGTTTTTCCATCATCTGCTCCATCCCATTTCCATAACATAATCTTTGTCAACTCCATGGCCTTCATATCCAAATCCCCCTTATCTTTTTACAAACCCAGCATAAAAACTAATAACTCACTTTCTGTATAATCACTTTGTTCATATTTATTCCTCCATAACTTCATTATTTGTACCCTTTCTGCTTCCAAGCATTTACATTAAAGTAACAGATACCTAATATTTTCTATGCCTTCCTTACCCAACTTGCAGACTAAATCACCCATATTTTTCCATTTACATGTATATTCCCTTGTTGCTAAAGATCCTGTTTGAGCCTTAAAAAATAAACTACTTTTCTTACTATTATCATAAATTAACTTGCACCCAATGTTCCATTTACTTCTATATATATATATTTAAACTTGTTTTACTCTCTATACTAGTTCTCCATCTCTACAACTTCCTATTCTTTATTAATGCATATATTCTTCTATCCCACTCCTTACCACTATAACACTCAACAATCCTCCTAACACAATCATACCACCTTTTGTACAAGTATACTGACATAAATTCTTTATCCAAATCTTCTGCATTCCGCATTACCTTTCTCACCCATCTTGTTGCCTGCCCTTTACTCATAACCCAATTAAAAACTAATTTGGCTATTCTTTTATTATTAATAAAGTACAAAAAACATGCTCAGTGCTGTCATGTCTGGCCTTTGAACTTCTTATAAATCTCTATGCAATAATTGTTAGAATTATAACTATTACAATATATAAGCACAACTGCACAATTTATGTTACTATAATTATAAAAATAATAGGTATTAAAATTCCAACATTTTATTAATTTTCTTTATTCAAAATACATTAATCTATTAAATATTTAATGGTAGTATGGGTAAAGTATAAACATTAAACTATCAGATTGATAATCAAAGCCATAAAGCTCAGTTTTAAGACCATCAAACTTGCACAAAAAAAGGAAATATGTATGCATATTTAATATATATGCTTTTTTACACAAAATAAAAACAGCAGAACTTACTTCTTATAAGCAAGTGAAAATTTTGTATTTTTTAAATGTTAATTTGTAAAATATTTATTAAGTAATATTTACTAAGGCTGTAACCTTAGGAATAAGCGTCTGAAAAATTCGAAGGTAGGGACCTCTACAGGTCTTAGCCACAAGCTTATGCTAGGAAGAAAAGAGGGTAATCGAGAGGGTAACCCTTCAGCTTCACCTATTCATATATAAAAGTAGGTTGAAGTAAAGAAGAGTTACCCTCTTTTCTTCCAAGCATAAGCTTGTGGCTAAGACCGGTAGAGGTCCCTACCTTCGAATTTTTCAGACGCTTACTTAATATAATAATGTGCATTTAATAAAATTTATAATTAAGATATTTATTATAACTATTAAATTAACAAACTGCTGTAAAATATATTTGCTACTTTTAACTTAGGTAATTTTAAGATTATAAATTTCTGAGATATTTAGTAATGCAATATCTCTAAAAAAATTTACTCCTTTTTTGCACTTTAATTTAATAATTTTGATTGTCTAGAAGTCCTCCTTCAGTTTAGTCAATAAAGGGGGTGATGACATTTTTGAAGGAGCTTATTGTATAATCAAGAACAACAGAAAATTGAATAAAGTATTACAAAATAGTTGCCATATTAATCAGAAAATTGGCAATGTTTTCAAAATCCATGGAATCAAGAGCTTTCTTGAACCAGTGGTTTCTATAAAATCTCTTGAGTATTTGTAAAGCTTTCTACATAAAGCATTGCACCAGGATTAAAAGAAATAAATATGTTAATGCAGGGAAATGATAATCAGCACTCTTATCACTCAGTCTACATAGATTTTTCTAAAATGCAAAACGCAATACAAAAATATAATCAACAGACATTGAATTTATAAAGATACCTAACTGAATTAATAAACAAAATACAGAAAAGCTTCTATTCATAAGCAAAACACGTTGTTAGCGGAGAGGTCATCACAGCCACCTTGCAAGCAAGTAGTTGGTTGCAGACGTTTGTGGGTTTGCATCCTGGCTGATGCTATGACATAGGAAAATAAAAACATTTATTATTCAAAACCAAAATCTTCCAATTAATCATATATCAACACCCTCTCTTTTGATTCAATTTTTAAAATTTTTGTATTGGACAAAATATTATTATTATGGGCAGTAGTCAATGCAAATGAATACAATCATTTGAATTCAGAGAACAAACATTAAGATAATTGTTAGCATGAATATAAAAACCATTCTGTGATTGCAAATATATCCATATATATCACACACTGATCCTTTAAACTGTTTATTTGATATAATGTGTTTGTAGTCTATCCTCAGCTATATTTTCTAATGGAAGCAATCAATATTGCATTACTTTAGAGAGTTTTTAAAATTATCTTTTTAATATAAACAAGGTCTGCTTCTCATATAATAATTATGATGAAGTTCAAATATAAAATATAAGTTTATAATTAAAAAAATGGAAGTAACTACCTCCCACTGGCCATGGAAAGATAGAATGATACCAATATTAATTACCATTCTATCTTTAGGCTCTGTTATATAAGCTTAATTTTTGACTTTATTTTTAAATTAAAGACTGAATTTTGTGTATTGTTTTAATTTATGTACAAACTAAATGCTCCAAAATCACCATTAATATATTCAGAGGAGGATATATCTTTTCATGGTTTTTGACATTACATAACTCAGTGAGAGTTACTTCCACTTTTCAATTACAGATATTTAAAAAAGTTATGATTATTTATTATTAGTAAGTCTAGTAACACCCATTCATTTTACTGGTCATTTCAGTCAAGATTTTATTCTACAATTGCAGACATTATGGTATCACATCCAACAGTTTGATTGATCTTATTAGCTAGATATATTTTTAGAATCTTACTCATCATCATCAACCATTATCAATCCACTGCAGGATGAAGGTCTCCAAGTTCAATCTATCTTTTCCTATCTTTAGCTTCTCTTCTCCACATCACCCCTACACCCTTTCTTATTTCATCCATCCATCTCACATGTGGTCTCTTTCTGGGTCTTTTACAATCTCTTGGAATCTAGTTCAAAATTTCAATTGTCCATTTATTATCATCTCTTCTAGCAATATGTCCAACCCCACTCCACTTCAGTCTTTTAATTTTTTCAATGAGGTCAGTAACACCTGTTTGTTCTCTTACCCATACATTGCATTTTAGATCTCTTCTTGTTACTCCCAACATGCATCTCTCCATACTTCTTTGAGTGGTCTGAAGTCTCTGTATTGCTCTTCTATTATACTAAGTATCATTAAATGAAATTTTTCTAATGATTTTCTAATATTTTAATAAGGGATCCAGATTTCACATCCATATAGTAAACTGGTTAAAATAATAATTTAGTTGCAGTAATTGCAGTGAAGGTCAATGAAACTTTTAAGCAAAAGTGCTTTATTACAGTATTGCCACCAAAAAATAAGCAAGGAAAACAAAGCAGAGCATTTCCAACTCCGCAACCACATAACCATTTTATTT
Source organism: Epiperipatus broadwayi (assembly GCA_028023455.1). Classification (NCBI taxonomy): domain Eukaryota; kingdom Metazoa; phylum Onychophora; class Udeonychophora; order Euonychophora; family Peripatidae; genus Epiperipatus; species Epiperipatus broadwayi. The sequence goes on from JAQFVV010000108.1 coordinate 2,284,465, forward strand.
TCCATACCAACCATTATTAAAAGATCTATTGTATTTTTTTCTTTAACCATCTACTGTTTGACAAATAATAATATCTGGAATAGATCAACTATTACTTTTTATTTTTTCATATATAATGTCAATTGGGAAATGTAATTTTTAATATATATTCAACACTAACATCCATCGTGATAAATTTTTAAAATAATACTTTTTATGGTATTTTTCTGTAGTAAATATTTAATTTTTAATTTATAATGTTAATTACAATAACAAAACAAAATATTTTACTGCTCATCCTAAATGAAAACGCTGAAAATATTTTCTTAGGTAAAGTAGGAAAAGATGAAAAAATCATTCATTCTGAAAAGAAAACAGAATAGATAAACACAATATTCTCAAATAACTATTGATACTGCTCAGTGAGCAGCTCCCATGGCACTTGTAACATGCTTTGAAAAGTGCAAACGAATTTCAGTAGAATTTGCCAAAAATCCACTGAATATGATGTTTCGGACACTGCTTTTGAATAGAATCTCAATCATCTGATAAAATAATTATTAATTACTTGCATTTGTAAATATTCATGCAAAATATTGAATGATTCTTATATTACAAATATTTTCAAATACAAATTTAATAATTAATTTTTGTATTTTTAAGGGTGTGTGTGTGCTGTTGTGTTGCATTCCTTATGAACTAGACATGCACTGAGTAATTATATCACTATAATGAAATAAATGCTTTTTTTTAACTTGTTAAAGACAGCAGCCTTTAAATATTTGTTGTATCTCCATTTTTTCCTATTTTAAAAAGTTGCCAAGATATTTAAATTGGCTCACATTTTTAGATTAATTACTATCTAAACAATACAGTTGTTAATTTTTTTTCTATCATTGACTTTTTTAAATATTAATTATTAAACCCAAGTTTTTATAGATTGCATTTAAAACAATAAGCATATTTTGTAGATCAAATTTTGAATTAGCAAGAATAGACCAATCAACTGTGTATTGTACATCTAGAAAACAAAAAATTGAATTTTATCATTGATCAGTTCAAGTACATGAAACCATAAACAGTTCCAATTACTACTATCATAAAAATTAAAAACAAAGACTTATTACACATCTTTGTTCAATATCAGTTTTTACTTCAAGTGTCGGTCTTTCTACTAGCAGTAATAAAACCCATGTAAAAGCTTTATAGTACAAATAAATTGTATTGGACAATCAACTAATATGAAACAATACTGTGAATCTTTTTGATTACTTGAGTCAAATGTCTTATTCAAATCACAACAAAAAAATTGAATAGTATATATTTTTTAAAGTTCATAAGAAGTTTGATCACCATAAATGGTCATTGGACCTATAATTCACTGATTTTGAATTCCAGAGTCTAATACTACTAAACTATGCATCTTCAGCATTCAGATGTCCATTCAGTTACTCATAAAAGAAATATGATCCTAGCCATGCTTAATTTTAATGATCAGATGAGAACCGGTGTATTGGAAGTTTATAAGAAGTTTGAGTGCTGGAAAAATAAGAGCTGGATTGTGATCCATGTATCTTGCCACCCAGAGTATGCTATTATACCACTGCACCCAAACATGTAAGGCACAAAATCAGTAAAAGCAACATATAAATCTATTTAGCAGCAAAAACTATATCTATAATAACTTTTGATTCTCTAAAATCACACGAGATCCTGGTAACCATTCATCTATGGTTGGAAACAAAATTATTAAAATGTTTTTTTCATGTAATTTGAAGAGTATTTTTTTTTTCTTATCCTATTTATAATTTTATATATAAGCATTTTTAAACATTTTACCAGAAAAGATTAATTAACACAAATTCAATGCTCTATATATAAAGAACCTCTAGGTTGTTGAACAGGTTTGGAGTGAAGTGATAGAAAGCATAAGATTAAATTGGTGTGACATATCACTAATAGCACTCATGCTATCAATAAAAAGATTCCAGTGTTGTGTTACTAAAGAAATGGAATATTTAAATTTATAGAACTACATATGGAAGTTCCTGCTACTGAACAAGAAGCTATGAATCTGACCATATAGATCAAAGGCATGCTCAACAATTTAGAGGGTTTTTTATATGTGAAACATTGAATGTATATGTTAATTAATCTTTTCTGGTAAAATGTTTAAAAACACTTATATATAGTTGTCCTGGGATTAGCTTTCCGACCAATGCTTTGATACATAAATATATATATATAATCATTATCATATGAAATAAAAGTGTCATCTATGGATTCAATAGGATTTTGCTACTCTGTGAGATCCATATGTTAGTTTTAATTATTAAAAAAAAAAGTAAAGTGACCATGATCTATGAATGTCAATATCTCCTTTGCAGTTTTAATCCATCTATATTTTTAAAACTTCCTTTTTACTTGACAAAATGATCAGCACTAAGTCATATAATAGATATTTGTAGATGTTTTCTATTACCCATGATTTTAGTAGCAGCTTCTGGACTTCTATCTTGATCATCACAGGTGAAATTGAGTCATAAATAATAACCAACAACACAACACCCAAATGAATCATTAAATGGTTTTTCACCTATATTGCATATTTATAGACATTGTAATATAATGTCTTTGAAGATTTCTCTTACTCCTTTCTTAACAGGCCCCTTTTAATAATTGCAATTTATTAGTACTTATAAATTTCAACCAATAAATTATTATTTATTTTAAAAATATATTTATTGACATAATAAAATTGTACAGATGAATAATAAATACACTTTGTTAATGTTAGCTCATCCATTGCTGGCATTGGCTTTTTCCATCAAGATTGGCTTGAGAATGTGGAAGTTCTAGGTCTGGTAGATGTATGGCAGAGCCATTCTCTACACTAGCAGATTGATGTATGAGTAAATAGCATTCCATTTTGTTGGTATTGACCACCCCTTTTGAGGTTGGCCCAATAATGCTAATGTATCAGCTGGAATACATGTAGTGTGAAATCAATGCCTCTCTAGTAGAATCCGGCATGTTGCATTATAGACTACTTCATTTACGATACACTACAATGTGGATATATCAGGTTCAATCTTCATCTCGAGTCTGTGGGCCATACTAGTAGGCTCCATGTATTCATAAATAAGAATCTAGAGGATAATATCTTGTCCTTATTCTGAAGAACTTTGAGCTTATCGAAAAATATAGCATTGGGGTCCGATGTTGGTTGTGTGAACTTTGTCCTGCATCTTATGTACCAAAAAGCGTATTGTCCTTTTTATAGCTTGAATAACAAATTTTTATACTTGATTAAGCTCTTTATAAAGTGAATGTCCCGAAATATGTTAAAAAGATTACTTCTTGGATAAATCTATAACAATCCATAAGATTTAAGAGTGGCAAAAACTAAAGATCACCATTAAGCTTTTTAATTTTGGCTTTTCCAAAAATTAAAATCAGTCATTTACATTAAATTAATATATAAAATGTATTTTGATAATATGTTGAGAAGTTTATAGAAAGAAAAAAAAAATAGGGAATTTAGTTGAGCGATTACATAGTGACGTTAATACACGCAACATAATATATTCAGTCAAACGATAATAGAATGAAAATGACCTTGAGAAATCCTGCTCCTAATTATTCACCTTCTTTTATTACAGCTTTATATATTCTAATAAACAAATTTAAAACAAACACATTTATATCAATAACACAAACATAAATAGTTTTTTCGAAATTTATTTATTTACCAAATTGAATAATAACACTTTATAATTCTTAATTTATCAATTAGAGATTGTTTTTATTAAAGCAAATTAAATAATTACTCATTCGATTCTAAAAATACTTTTTCTCTGCAACTGGTGAATTGTTGACCACTAGATATCTCAATAGTCAAAGAAACCAAGCACAATTTGTTTCTATAGCAACCAAAATCTTGAATAGATAAAGTGCTATCGCTCTAACTAAAGGGTATATTGATCAACAGCAATTGCTCATCAGGTAAACCATGAATATTCGTTTCCATAGTAACCATGATATTGATCAGATAAGATACGTCTTTGGAAGAAGGATGCGGTCAGGCTGTGCTAAGTTGGTTTAACAACTGTGTGATTCATTAGAAATAAATTTGATTATACAAAGAAGTTAGTATTTTTTTAATACTACTGTATTAAAAAATGGCTATACTGTAATTAACAAATAACTATTACATAGAAGGAAAAAAAAATCAAAATTTGCAAATAAACAAGGAATTAATTTCCTGTTTCAGGTGTTATTTTACCTGAAGATAAAATTACAACCAGTATACAAAAAAGGAAATAGTTGTTAAAACTATTTTTAGATATAATGTATATAGTATATAGGTCTGTAATTTATAAATAATAAAAAAAGTCTACACACACTGCATAAAAGAATCTATCTATAAATATTGCATACATATTTGCTTCTACTGCCTAGATTATTCAATCAATTAATTTATTTTTGAATCTTTTTTATTTTTACAAACACTTTATATGTGCGTGTATGCATGCATATATGTTAAAAAAAAAGTAAAAATACATTTATGATATAAATATAGGAGATTTGAACTTAGACTTTCAAGCCCTTTCACTATCCACACTATCTCATACTACTGATACACATGACCACACACATGCAGAAAAGATAAGTAATCATCAACTTTATGTGTGCGTATATATATAAATATAGGGGATTTGAATTCAGACTTTCAAGCCCCTTCACTATCCACATTATCTCATACTACTGATACACACGCATGCAGAAAAGAAAAATAATCATCAACAGACATATTTCGTGCTAAACCAGCACTCATCAGTTGGTCCAGACTATCATCTCCTATACATATATATATAATCAGTGCTCAGTTTATATAAAGATAGCAAATCCTTACACTTTAATAGACAGGCTTAAATCCATTCCAACCTCCAACTCTTCGGCCATCCATACCATTGAAAATCTGATGATAGAATTCACAAATCCCATATAGAATATAGGGGGAAATGCTGGTAGAAACTATTAAATAGCGAATATATTTTGTTTGAAGAACTAATTATAATGCATCACCTGTTAAACAATCTGAGATCCGAATTCAAACTAAGTAAAATGTAAATTTTTTCGAGTTCCCAAAAAAGGCTTAGAATTTTTTTTTTAAATAGGTGGTAGCTAATTATCCAATATTGGTTGATAAATGGATATCTAATAAGAAACTAAAACAAAAGTGAACATTTGCTTATTGATAAGTCTAATTGCATTTTGTGTGTGTGTGCGCGTTTTTTTTTTTTGTGTGGAAAACTATTAAAGAATTTTCTTTTATATAGAAAATTATTTAAAAGACTGACTTGACATGGATGCAAACTTTTTTATCATAGCATTGCAGTGCTTATTGCTCATGAGACATAAAACCTCAATAATATTTAAAATGGGTTATTAAATAGTTCACAGATGATATATGACTTCATTTTCAGTCCTCTCAAATGAATGTTTGATTGTGCTTTGCTATATAAATTGAAGTAATACCATCCTGATAACAGGAATTGCTAAGTGAAGACAAATTCTTCTACAAATTGCAAAAAAATGTAAATGATGCTTTTTATGTCAGTGTGATCTATTTCCTATCACTAGTTGTTCATTTTCTGCATCATAGCATTGACATCAAAAATCAGTAACTTTAAAGGAATAGTTCAGTTGTAAATAGTCTGTCTTTGAAATTCTTGGTGAATAATTTAGATAAATACTGGAGAACAGAAGTGTGTTTATCTCTGCAGTTTTAATGACATATGCATAACATTGAAGCTAGTCTCATTTTAACAAAGATAAAACCCAATACAAATTTGGAATTCAGTAAAATAGACCCTGGACAAAAAAGAAATTATACTGATCAAATGATAATTTATCAAAGAATGATTGCTAAGGCAATGACTGGAAACTGAAAGCCAAGAAAGCTAAGAATCACTAAGTTCATGGGCACAGGTTGCCACTTGACACTGTTTTTTATTTGATACCTATTAAATGGGCTTCACACTTTGCAAAAGAAGAAAAACAACAAAAATTGAAAGAACTATCTAGTATTACGGGGACATTATTGGGATATTGTGAAAGTAAAAGGAATACCAACAATAAAGCATGACTGAAAAGAAAAGTGGTTATTTAAATATTGTAATGATCAAATATGTACATTCGCGTAACAAAATCTAGAACTTTAGTAACTCATCCCAAGGCTGACCAGAATACGGTGGTGAAACCACAGGTCTGATATAGCCCTAGTTCCTTTACTATTGCTCAGACGTTTATCATCTTACGGGTGACATATCTGAGTTTACAGCAGTATTTTCCTTCATCACATGCCGGCAGTAGAACATCAGTAGAGCAAAAGACTGGGAGAAAGTTGACATTCTATCTAGTATAGCTATATAGGTATCATGTGGCTAGGATATGATTATTAAACAATGAAATGATTTTTAATAACTAATAATAAATAATTACTAAATGATGGAATGTTTATGAGTCGGTGAGCAAGAGTGAGACATGAAACAAAGTTAAATTTAAAACAAATTTAATAAAGTTAAATTTTGAAATAATAATTAAAACAATAATTACAAATGTCTATATGCATTGTCTCATGTGCAGGTGATTAAGGGATAGTTTACATTTTAGTTTGGGTTCACACTCAAGTGATGGTTTTAGATATATAATTCTTTATGGCTGAGTTATACATAGCTTGGTTTACATACATAGGTGGTATGTGAAATCACTCACAGGTGATATTAAATTTCTAGTTACAAATTATTTAGTTTCTTACATATATGTATATTATTCATAAGTGATAATTTAATACTTATGCACTTCCGGTTTATATGTAGCATTTTAATCACTTGCAGGTGATTGCAGTTTTTAGGTTACAAATATTTAATTTACTTAGCTATATATATAAGTCTATCACTCGCAGGTGATGAAATTATAATACATTTGAATTTCCATTTTCATGAGCTTTAATATTATTTTTATAACTAAATGAATTTGCTCATGGTTATCTATGCCTAGTTTATGCTATATAATAGGATGCTTTATAGTTAGTAGAAGTGATTATAAATTTTTACAAAAAACATAACTTTTTATTAAGCATGAATATTCAATGTATTCCCTATATAGCTAATATGCCTATCAAATTGGATTCAGATTCAGATCAAAGCTGGAAATAACAATTATAGTGGTGGGATGAACTGATTATTGGCAGCCAGACTTCAGATACCAAGGTGTATAGAAAATATACAATTCTGAGTCTCTGCATCTCGTATATGTGCCTTTTTCACGGAATTCGTACCAAGTACCGGTTCCCTTTTACCATACTCATTGCTGTGAAATAAGAGACCTTTAGTCCAGATGATCAAGCAATTTATTTAAGTGGGAGTCTCATGCTCTGCTGGAGTCTCCTGCTCAGTTTCTAAGGATGCAGAATGGGGAGGTGCAAACCCATTTACCATCTGAAGAAGATAATTGCCGAACTAAGAGTACTGGTGTAGCCCTAACACATACACCCAGTAAGGAAAACAGCAACAAGTGGTAAAGTTTATTTTAGAATATTCCAATAAACAAACACATGATAATAATTACTCTGGCATTTATTTTAAGAACTTACTGTTTTTAATAGGGTATTTCTACATTCTGGTTTACCCAGATTTGTTCCAGTTTTGTCTATCTTGTCCTGACATATTCTTTCAACCTCTCATCTTTATTTTTATTTTTTAACTTTAAATTTTAACTTTATATTTAATTTTTAAAAATTAATATTTATTCAATTAATATTTTATAATTAATTTTTTGATTGGCTAATCAATAATTTTCCCAAAATGGAAATGGTTCTCCATTATTTTGGTACAATAAGCGATTTCAATTTGTGATTTTGTTTTGATATATATATATACAATTGTTTTTTTCCTTTTGTTTATATTATGAAATGAGTATATAATAATGTAAATGTGATTATATGTTTTGTGATTTTTTTAAAATTTCATACTGAAATATACAGTAATCTGAAATGAAGTTTTTTTTTTTGGTCATGTGTCTGGGTTAGACCCTGAAGAAATATGGACACCTAAGTTTTTAATATGTTTAAAATTAAATTAAAATTTCATTCATTTATAAAAATATTCACAATTTAAAATTGATATAATTATTTGATAAAAATGTTAAAATCCTAAATAAATAAATGGAAATTTCATTAGAGTAATAAAAGTAAAATAATAATTACAGTAAATTTAAAGGATAAATTAAGGTATTATGTGAAAATTCTATTTTGAAGTAGGGTGTTTAGAGTTAATGGATAAAGGATTTTGGGAATACTTATAAAAGCATAATCTCATACTTGCATGCAGATTTCACTTTTTATTTTCAACTCAAATTTCATCAAGATACTCAAATAATTTAAACATATTAACAATGTTTTCAATTATTATTGTATTAAAAAAGAATTTAATTATGGTTAAATATTAATCAAAGCTTTAGTAATAATTTAAAAATTATTTTGCAAATCGTTTATAGTGCGTCCATTTCATATGTTACCAAGTTCTATATAAGATACTGTATAAAATAATTGAAAAAATATACTTATATGTTTTATTTGGGAAAATATTTCTTATTACTTTACACTCCCACAATTGAAGCTGCTATAATGATGTATGACTTAAAAGTTGGTCTGATTCAGAATCAATGAATAGTATTCAAGTTTGTACATGTATTTTATATTTCTTCACTTGATGCACATAACACAACCCTGCCCATGTGATAACCTTTGATACAATATATTCTATATCATTATGTGTAATTAGAATGCATTATATTGTGAAACCTATGTAAAAGAAGTCATTCCAAAATGGTATTTTATTATATAAGAAGAGAAGTCAACTATATTTAGCTGATACAGACATTATGTACTTATAGTCTTATGTTAAGATTGTTCCTTAAATGAAGTTGTATTTACCCCAATATAGTTTTAATTAGTTTCCTTTAATTATAATGATGTCTTAGTCAAGATATGGTATGTATTCAGGAATTGAATTATAGAACAATGTGTATATATAGAATTTCAATTATTATTATTAATCCGGATGAATAACTATTTATTATCATTTGTAATTTATTTTTAATTCCAAGATTCCTTACATTTGCCTTGATGCTTACATGTTCATCAGTTATGTGTGAATCAGTTGACCAATACTATTCCTCATAATACATATACAATCACACAAATTTTTAGTGTATCCTGCCATCCCTCTTCTGTGTATTTAATAGGACAAGATTATATACATGAGGGGTCAGAGTGATTAAGGTTAACATGGGCATAACAATAATATTGGAATCAGCAAGGAATATGAGTGTTCCATTATCAGATTTTCAATAATATGGATGGCTGAAGAGTTGGAAAGTAGAAAAGTTTGAAGATTTGCTATCTTAATACACACTGAGCACTGATTGGTTCAGTATGAAATATGTATATTGGAGATCATTTGTCTTTTTCATATGTGTGCTGTCATGTGTGTTAATTGTATGAGATAGTGGATATTAGCTAAAGGGAGCTTGAAAGTCTGTGTTCAAATACCATATAATTATATCTAAACTCCAATATAAAAATTATACTTGCATTCAAATATTACGGATACAGTTTATATCCTGCCTATCCCTCTTCTGTGTATTTAAACAGACAAGATCTTATACATGAGGGGTCATATCAACTTAAGATCAACATGGACATGACAATAATATTGGCATCAACAAGGGATTTGGGATTTCTATCATCAGATTTTTAAAAGCATAACTAGAGCTAGAGAAACCTGTCCATTAAAGTTTGAAGATGATTATATAGGTGTGAGAAATAAATGATCAAGACCAACTGATAACTACTGGTTCAGCATGAAATTTATATATATTGGAGATCTTTTTTTTTTTTTACATGTGTGGTCATGTGTATCAATTGTATGATAAAGAGTGGATAGCTAAAGAGCTTGAAAGTCTGTGTTCAAATCCTTTAAATCTAAACTCCAAGTATATAAATTTATACTTGTATTCAAATATAAATATTATTGCATATATTGCCGTATATACTATGCAATAAAAAATAAAAATATTTGAAATGAAATAATAAGAAATCAATTATAATAATGTAATTCAATGCGTAATAATTTATAAATCAAAATTATTGATATTATCTGTTAAAAAATTTAAACATCATTTAAAACTTAATCATAGACTTCAGTAATTTTAGAATTAAACAATTAACCTTTGTATAGTAAATATCATATTATCATTGTTCACAATGGTTAATTATAAGACCTAATTGCCTTCATAAAAATATATTTAAGCAATATGAGAAATATTGTTATTTATTATGACATATATTATAAGTAGAATGCACAAGTAAAGTTTTAAAAAGGGTCTTAGGTTATGCTGATTTTATTTAGATATTTGTTGTGCAATATGTTAATGATTCAAGAAGGAAATTCTCGTGAAAGATGAATCAAAAATAAGTCCATTTTTAATAATGATAATTATTGCAGTATTATGTTATTTTATTATGGTTTATAATTAATAAAAGATGACTGATTTAAAGGGGTAAATATACTGGATTCAGTTCATAGCATTTTTAAAATTTGGTATAAAATTATTGATGCTCAAATTAAAAAAAAAAAAGAATAACCAATATATCTGTATAATAAAAGTGGAATCATAAGACTTCAATCAATCATATATATAAAGATCAATATTAACTTTCACTAAAATGTTAACACCTTTGGATCCATAAACATTTAAACCCAATGTACCTTGCTCACCTTTGTGTTGTAATTGTTCTCATCTTATCTCACATTAAGTAACAAAAGCAATTATTACAAGTTGCAAGCTGCATCATCATCAAAGCTCTTGCCATAGAGTACCAACAGTGTATAGGCCAACTATAAAGTCAAATTTTCTTTTTTTTTTTTTAAAAAAAATTAAATATAATGAATGGACTTTAAAGATGATACAATTGTGCCATCCAGATATCTATCTGAATGTCCACCCACAAATATAAACCCTCACACACACACTCGCTCTCTCTCTCATACACAAACACACCTATATATTGCTCAGGCTAGCTTGGAAAGCAAGAACCCTAGGGACTGTGATTGTACATAAAGAGAAAATACTAACATATAGTTTAAACCTATTTTCATATTAAATAAATTCACTAGAATAACTCAAAACAATAATATATAAATTTATTAATTAGAAACAAACAATAAAATCGAATTAAAGGGCTGTTAAGTAGGCTATAAATATAAATACATCATTCTGATTTTGATTAAAAGTAATAAAATATATATAACATTGTAATTTACAGATATTTCAATGTTTACATTACACACATCTATATAAGCATATAGATGTGCCTGTATAAAAATATAAAATCAACATATTCGAATTGTCAATAAACTAATAAAAAAAATCAATTCATTTTAATAAATTATACATGGCTGATTTTAATATATATGGATTCCCATGCAAATGTGTGCACACACTGGTGTTTATATCCAAATGATATTTCATTTGTCAATGATAACCATACATCCATACTTATATTCTTACAAGACATAATTAATTTCATGTTGAAAATATACATAAAACAAATGCGTACTTACGTGAAAATTTAATATAAAATAAAGTCGTTGGTACAAAATTTAAATATCTTCTTGCACATCAAAGTTATTAGTTTATTATTTTTTTTAATTGTAAGTAAAAGTTTTTAAAAGAAAGCATATAACAGTTTCGTTTGACAGTTTTTTTAAATTTCTGACTTTTGTTTCTTTATTTTCAATACTTAAAAAAAGATTTCTGAGATTACTTTTCTAATTCCAAAATAAAATCTTTTATGAATGATAACTGGAATAAACTTTATGGAGACAAACTGGTCATTTATTCTTACTTTATTTCCTTATTTTCTTTAATAGTTGGATAATTGAGTAAAAAGTTATTTATTTTAAAACTTATAAATTAAATATTTAACTTTAACTGCAAAGTTAGGTGTCTGAAGTAATGTCATTTTCAGTAGATAATATATTCTATTAATCAGCTAATATCTATTAATGAAGTAGATCTTCTGCATGCATAGTATATATATATATGACCGCAGTAACTTTGTTTGTGCTTCTTTATATGTAGATAAAACAGTACATGTATAAAATATAGCATGATAGCCCCTGAATAAGCTGGCTTATTCTAATCATGCCAGTGATAAAATAGAGATTGGCTTCTTGGCATTTCCAGATTAAGCATATATTAGGAAAATGTTGATGGTCAGTCAATTCTATAGTTTGATGAACTTCAGACAGGCAAGCAGTCTAGTAGAGCATTTTTCAACTGGCAGCCCATGAACCAACATCCATCTGTAATTTTTTTTTTCCAGTCCATGGCATTTATGCAAAAATAAAACAAATCATGTTAATCAAATTTGTAAGTTGATTAAAGCATGTGCATAAAATATATTGCATTGTTTCAATCAATTTATATAGGTAATAGTAGCACAAGGGTATGATTTTTAATTAAAACCTTTTTTTTTGTTTAGGAATAACCTGTTTAAAATAACACAATAATTAATTTTCAAATTTTCCATAAAAAATCACTTTAATGTTGACAAAGAAAAATAAAATGAAAATATCAATCGGCTTATCAGTGTGTCTTCTGGTATAGTTGACAAAACACAAATAGATGATAAAAATGTGGGCAAATATAAAAAGAGAAAAGATGATTTTATTTGATATTATGACAAAGAATATTTAAAATTTGGATTTATCATGATGCCTGCAACTGAAAAAATGCCCCAACCCTTTTATATTGTGTGAAATTTTATTTTATGTTAATGTGTTACTTGTATTACTAATTATTTGTTAATTTTTTAGGCCTTCATTTTATTTGATTTTTTTTATTTGTTTGTAATCCATAAAATGAAAAAATAAAACTTTTGCAAAACACCACTTCACAAAATTTTTCTAAGTCATTTGCCAGTCTGCCAAAGGAAAAAATAGGGAAACACAGGTCTAGTGCATGCATATGGGGTATGAACCATAGACAAGCTGGCCTTACTTCCATGTGAATTCAAATTTGACCATTGTGAAACTAACAGCAACTGGCTTGCACTCTGTATCTGCCTTTCCTTTATGACTTAATAATCTTTTTTTTATTTCGAATCCACTTTTTTATAGTGTAGGGTGGAATTTGAAGTCACAAAAAGTTTTTTTTTTTTTATCTTGATCAAAAAAAATTCACATTAATCAAAATCAATTTTTATCTAAAAAAATTTTTTAATCCGCCAAATAAAATCAGATTGTAAAATTTAAAATCAAAGTATATTATAATAATTTTCATTTAGTTTTAATTTTTTAAAAAAAATCTTACTTAATCTAATTAAAAATAGATAGAATTTTATAGTTGTTATCTATTGCAAAATGAAAATTTTGTTTTAGATTTTTCTTAATTATCAAAATCAGAATTAAATAAAACATTAACTAGACCTTTTTTAATGTTCGATTTAAAATACAATAATTTATAATAATTTTAAATATTAAAATTATTACTTAGGTATTAATCTGTTATTCCAGTGTGTTTTATATAAATATCTATAAGAAATTTTGTTTGGATTCATTCCTACTTTTCTTTTTAATTTTATATATATATTTAATTAAAGATAATTTTAAAATTTTTTTGTATGTTATATCTATTTTTAAATACAGCAGTATTTTTGAAAATCATGATCAGGGTATTTAGTGGATCATTGTGTGTGTTGATGTCGGAAGATATAATTTTATTTCTGACATTTGAAAAAAAGCAACATGCAAAATTTATAAATTATCTTTAATTAAGTATTGATATATATATATTTAAATACAGATATATTTTATATCCTTGCAGTTTAAATATAATTATAAGAGATTTGAACACAGATTTTCAAGCTCCCTTGAGCTATCTAATCTATCTCATATAACTGATACACATGACCATACACATGTGTAAAAGATAAATGATCTTCAATGTACGAATTTCATGCTAAACCAACCTTATATATGTGGGAGATGATGATGTGGACCAATACTGGTTTAGAATGTGTGTGGTCATGTATATCAGTTGTATGAGATAGATTGGATAGATGAAGGGAGTTTGAAAGTCTGGGTTCAAATCTTTTATAATTATATATATATGCACACACACTACTATGCTGTTGTATGCCATAAAACATCACTATCTCACATATACACACACACTCAAACAATTATGTATGCATATATTATAACAAAAAATGATTATATATGTAATATATGCCTGAAGTTTATGTAAAATTTATGCCCAACCAATGGATGTAGAGTGGCATATTATGGGGAGACCCGTGCCAACATTACAACAAGAACATCTCAACATCGTTATATGTACAGGAGATCTATAAATAACGATGAAAACAGATTCATATTCTTCGAGCACCAAAAAACAACAGGCCATGTGTTTGAGCTCACAATGGCAAGTACACTGTGCACTAAACGTAATGATATGAAATGAAAAATTAAAGAGGCGTACTTTATTGCAGATGATAATTGTGCAATAAACCAGAAAAAATCGTGCTTTGCAATCTCCAGAAAATGGTCATTATAAAATTTGCATAAAATTTTACATAAACCAAAACTAAACTTCAGTTAAAAGTAGGCTATGATTATGGAGACTCAAGGTCTCTGAAAGTGCTAAGCCATATAACTTTTTAATAAGATTGAGACAAGCTTCACTTTTTTGTGTAAAGCACAATTTAAATTACTTAATAAGTATTGCAAGAAAAATGAATGACACAACAAACTGCAATTTATCAGAAAAGGATGCAAGTAAAGGATAAAGAATAGAAGGAATATAGAAATTTTTAAAAATGATACATTAAAAAAAATTGAATATATAGAAATTTGATAAAATGATACAAAAAAAAGTTAATAATAACATAAGAAAAAATATAATTATGAATTAACAAGGAAAACTATTAAAAAATATAAAAGTTTCAGAAGAGTAAAACAATATCTTTGTATTGTAAGGGAAATTATTTCTGCAATAAGAAAAAAAGATGAAACTATTACTAAAAAGAGATAAGACTTCATAAACTGTGTGGGAGAATTCTATAAAAAATAATATAGTAATAAAGAACAGGAAAATAAAATATTTCCTTAGTTAGTATGTCTTCTGAAATGTCCAGCATTTTAAATGAAGAAATGAGACATGCAATTAAATCTTTAATAAAGAGAAAAACTTCAAGGAATGATAGAATTATTATTAATATCTTAAAAGAAGCAAGTAAAAAAATTGAATTTTTTTTGGCTGAGTTGTGTATCAAATGTCTAAATTATACAGATGTACCAGGTGATTAAAAGAGTACAATAATAATATTGATATATAAGAAATGTAAACAATAACAATATTAAAAATTACAGATCGATATAGGTTTACCACTTCTGTACAAAATCTTTACTAAGATAATTATAATTTGCTTATAGCAAACTTTGGATTCCAATCAATCAAAAGAACATACTGGATTTAAATGTGTTTTTAGCACAGTGGATCATATCCAAGTATTATGAGACATTATAGAAAGATCCAATGAAGACAGGTTTCCATTATACTGTGGATTTATAGATTATAAAAAGGTACTTGATTCTATAAGCATTTCTGTAGTGATTAATGCATTGCATCATAAAGATATAAATATGGAATACTGTCTTATTTTGAAGAATATTTATTAAAATGCCATAGTAATGATTAGATTGCATAATAATACTAAGAAGATTAACATTGGGAAAAGTGTGTAACAGAGTGATTCCATATCTCCAAAACTTTTTATTGGTATTTTACAGTAAGTATTTCATGAATTAAAATGGAACGCTAAAGAAGTAAAAGTAAATGAAGATTATTTAAGTCATCTAGATTTTGCAAATGATATTGTTTTTGCAAATAATGTTTCATAGCTTCATGAAATGTTGGAAATATGATTAGACAAAAGTAAGATAATAGGACTAAAGGTAAATGGTAAAATGAAGTAATGTTCAATGGATTTTCTCAAAATAAAATAAAGATTGGTAATCATAAATTAGAAGAAATTAACAACTAAAAATATTTTAAGGTTATTAATACATATGGAAAGCTAATGGATTAAATTAATCATAAAATTAAATTGGGATGGACTGATTTTGGTAGAAATAACTTAATATTAATAAAATATGCCTATGTATTTAAAAAGTAAAATCTGTTTTATCCATTTTTATTTATGGATTTGAAACTTGAACACTTAATAAAAGAGCAAGTATGAATAGAGGTATATTAAAAGTAACAAGAAGAGATCAAATGAAATACGTGGGTGAGAGAACAAATAGGTGTTTCTGACATCAATGAAAGAATTAAGGGATTGATCAGAGCTGGACTGGACATATTGCTAAAGAAGTAGTAGATGGACATTTAAAATCTTAACTGGATTTCAAAAGATTATAAAAAGACCTAAAAAAGAAACCTGATATGAGGTGGATAAAATGAAGTGTACTAGAGTGATGTGGAGGAGAGAGGATGGAGAAGCTGCATTAAACTTACAGAGACTTTTATTCTACAAAAAAAAAAATCAATAATGGCTGAATATGATGATGACAAAATAATTTGCTAATAATGATCTGTAGAGTAATATCATATGTAATACTCTTGATTGTATTTATTATTGCTTCAGGGCATAGATAATTTAATATTATCACTTATACTAATATTGAAAATTTTAACATCAGTTATCTAGTGCAGTCAGTTGAAGTTGTATAGTTTTGCTTTTATATTTTATCTATTATCTTTGTTTTTGTAGATAATCTATCATATTTAATTTGAAGAAAATATCAAATATAGTGATTTTTTTAATTTAAGAAAAACTTATTAGAGTATATCTTGATTTGAATATGGCCATTAAAAAATGTAAACCAAACAATCTTCTAGCAGTGAATCTAATATCATATATAAACAATATTATATATTCTTATAACCAATTATATAAGAAACAAGTTAATTTCCCTAAACTAAACAAATATTTTATATTCTTCATAAAAAGTGGATTCAATGAAATCATCATCATAACTAACAGTCACTCATAAATGGGTATATCATATCTACCCCCCCCCCCACCAAAGAGAAGAAAAGAAGCAAAAAAATCACTGCAGAGACCTATCAACGAAATGTAAATATAGCCACTGTCATTATATGTTGGTTTTTTAAAAAGTTTGTTTGACTTCTTGCAATATTATCTTTTAATTTTTCTGAAAAAATTCAATGCCTTGTTCAATTGTAACTATCTGTTATATTTTATCTTTAATTTTATCTTCTTAATTAAAGCAATTGCTATATGAATCTTTAATGTTTCCAAAATTATCTATATAATATAAATGAGGATTCCTCTCTTTGATAAAAACTATTCAGGTTCACCATAAAATATTAAAAAGCCTGTTTATTTTCATTTACCAAAACCAATGAAGATATAGCAATGGAATAGTATATTCAATACTATAACATCTAGAAATCTGGAGAACATACCACATGATCTTATAATCTTGTGATCGCATTTTTAAAACAATACAAAGCAAACTTAAGTGAAAACTATCCAGTATCTTTAATACAATGATGAAGAATTAATCTTTAAATTTCCTATAATATAATTGACAAAATTTAGTTAAAATATTTATATCACTATGTTAAAATATCTTGTTTAACTGGCTCAATACAGCCACACATTAGAATCTATCCCACATTTTAATACCAAACCTGGCTTTTTATGGAGAAGCAATCAAGTGATTTAATAAATTGCATTATTAAAAAACATTTAATTGATTATTCTAGAGTATAAAGGCACAAAGATAATTTTTCCAATTAATTTAAGTAAAATACCCTGTAAAGCCACCAGTGGCAGACAATTAAAACAATAGTAGTTAACATATCAACAGCTCTTTACGCAATTAAAAAATTAATTAATTACTAGAGGAGATAATAGATCTGCATTATATTTTTATTATTTCAAATACTAACTTAAAATAGATTGTATCAAAGATATAAGTTCTTGAAATTATATTAAAAAAACTAATAGAAGAAAAATATATGAAACCAATTATATTAATTATAACAAAAATAATTGTATGACATATATTTAAAACATCAAATGATTTGATTAATAATTGGCTAATGATAAACGAATGGAAGGTTATATAATATACCTTTATACAGGTTTTTTTTGTATGTCTTAAAAATATTGTATGGTTTTTTTAATAGGTTAGAATTGATTTTATATAAAAAGACAGGTGTTGCTATATATGCAATGTAGATCATAAATGCTTACAAGCATAAAGGGTACAAATAATGAAGGTGTGGGAGAATAAATATAAATAAAGTGATATAACATGACATTCCTATAAGCTCAAAACCAATTAGTCTGGGGATAAGAGTATTTTGGATAGAGATTTTAAATATTTACTCTTACTGCACATATCAATTAAGAGCTTGTTTGAGCTATTGGTACACTTCCTGCATTATAAAGTGATTATATAGAAAGTGGGTTCTTGGTTTTTATACTGGGTTTGAAAAAAGATAAAGAAAATTTGGATAACAAGGTCATAAAGTGGACAAAGATAATGCTGTGAAAATGGGATGGAGCAGGATAGAGAATAATATGGGAACAACAGGGTGGGGAATGGAAAGGCAAGGTAAGGTGGCTCTGGGCATAGTGGCTGAGAGTTTCTGACTCTGAGAAAGGAGAAGTTATAGTGCATCACATCATAATTATAAATTAGTTAGAGCACATTGAAAAGGACAAAAATTAATATTTGTCAAAAAAAGCTTTTTTGTGTATGATTATTATTATATATATTATTACTGTTATATAAAGATATTTTATATTATATTATATCATTGATCTATTTAATTAAAAAATACAAATTAAAATTCATCTTAGATTTTTAATGAATTTTTCACTATTTCAGTTATTATATTTGTTACAAATAATAAAAGACATAGTAACATAATATACATTTGTTCTTGTCTATATAAAATTTAATACAACTAAAAATGTTCAGTTTCAGAATTCCCTTCTTTATTGTTTTAAATTTAAAAGATCATTATGTTGCAATTTTAGGTTGCATAATTATTAAATTAGCATATATCAAAAATATGCTAATAGTCTCCCAAAATCTGATTAGCCTAAAAAAATAATAATAAAGTTTTCATTTGGGTTA
Organism: Epiperipatus broadwayi; assembly: GCA_028023455.1. NCBI lineage: Eukaryota > Metazoa > Onychophora > Udeonychophora > Euonychophora > Peripatidae > Epiperipatus > Epiperipatus broadwayi. The sequence continues at coordinate 2,303,760 of JAQFVV010000108.1, forward strand.
CAAATATTGGAAGTTTGCTCATTCAATGAAAAAATTGACAGTTTGGCAAGAGAAAGTAGAATTTTGTCAATCTTTTACTTAAACCCAAAAGCATTTTTAAATATCTTCTGGAATATGGCAAAAAGAATTATAAGGATTTAGCTGTGTAAAATAATAATAGACAAGTTAGAGAATAAAATTAATTTATATCACTTCAACTTAATGAGAGTATTAAATTATATGAACATTGAGTCATTAATAAAAGTAGATAAATAAAAAAAAATAGCCACAAACATATATTTGAGCTCATTCATATATGTATCTCTCTTTTTCTACATATAAAACTGCTATCACTACCTGGTATTTACTCATAAATTATAGAGGATTATATTAATAAAACTGAAATTTTAGGTAGATTATATAAAAGCAATGATTTTTGCATCAATAAAATCATATTATTGTTCTGTAATAGTAATACCAAAATGCTTATATAAAATGTCAATATAAATTCATTAAAAATAATTGAAAACATGCAAGGTATATAAATAACTTACAGAATGAGTTAAGCATGCTAATAAACACCACATGTAGGCATGTTAAAAAACTATTACTGTATTACCTTCTCATGACCTAGCCAATTCTTTATTCAAATAATGGAAAATCTTCAAAATATAAGTATACACCAATCTTACTTTAAAATGTTTCATGTAAAACATTTAGTTTAAAACTTATAGGTACAAACTTTTAATGTGATACCTTTAGTGTAAACAAACAAAAATAAGGAAATCTCTTTCAATCCCAAGCAAATAAATTCATAATTCATAAGTATTTTTATTGTTTTTTTTTTTAGAGTAATAAAATGTAGTATGGAAAAAATAGTGAGTTATTACTAAATATTATATAAACAAACAGTCTAAAAACATAATTATTTTGAGGGTTTTTAAGCAACTTATATGAAAATAAAAAAGTATTACAAAAAAACAAAAAACAATTTTTTTTTTATGGTCAATTGAAAAATTTAATCTCCGAGTAAAAAAACATAGATCCAACAAAGAATTTTAGGTGAGTTGACATTACAGAAAATAATGTGATGGGTAAATTAACAGCTCATAAAGCAGAATTTTGGCATAGTTATTTACTAAAGGCAACAATATTGAGTGAAACATATTTTATAAAAGAAATTGTTGTAAAATACTTTAGACTATTGCTATATAACTAAAGTTATTTATCATTTTTAAAGCATCATACTTCTTGTTATCAAGTATAAAGCAACAATAAAAAAATTATATAGCTAGTTACTCTGGAGATTAGCAATGTTTAAACATCTGAGTGGAGAGCACAACAATTTAATTGTCAAATAAATTTTTTTTGTTTTGTTCAGCTGACAATTGATGAAAAAACCTTTACATCTTAGAGTCTGCCATTCTAATAATAGCAGTGCTAATCTATATAGATTTATCGCAGATTATTTTATGTGTGAATGCCTCAAATTAACAAGACAAGTACCAAAACATGTTATTAGATATTTTAAATTGACATCTTTGAGGTAAGCAAAATAGGTCTCTACCTTTCCTGACAATAGTATCAATGTTAAATTTAAAGCATGGCAGTAAGTATTATTTAATGTAAAGATTAGATGTAAATGTTCTTATAAGATAGGGTGTAAAATTTTTACAAAATAACCATAGAGTTTTTGGGGAAGCCCAATGTAATGTTTATCCAAGGAAGCTTTTTTATACATTATCTTTTTAATGTGAGTGATATGCAATAAAGCACAGAATTTTAGTTTATGAAGCATGTCATTAGAGGCAAATGTAAAATAACTCAAAAAATGAATGATTCAATCTATAAAGTTGAATTAAAAGATTTATAAAAGGAAGGGGGAGAAAATTGAGGTTTTAAATGATAAATCTTCCAGGATGCATTTAGTACTTAGCTTTTATTTAAAGAATAAAAATTTAGAAGAGCTGAGATTCAGAAATTAAAATAATTGGAAGATGTGAGTTTGTTAGACAGCCTCTGGATAAAAGAAAAGAACATTAGATATAACTTTTAACAAATTGATATCATTTTATTCATTGCAATATTAAAAAATATCAAGCCTTAGAAAATGATTCAATAAAAATAAAACTTATCCAAAAAAATAAATAAATAATTAAACAAATAAGAAAGTTTTAATTTTATTTTATAATTTATCAATCTATGATCATTTTAATGTACAGCTTTTTATTTTTAAAGAGGTGTGTTACCCAGCAGCAAATTGACTGAAAGAAAATACTATTTGCCTTAGAAGTAGTAATTTGTTCTATTTACTGTTTGCTCCTAAATCATTTCCAATCTTAAATAATCAATGGACATTACACAGTAGTATCACACACTCAAACTAGTTTATGGTTATAATGACTAGAATCTAGTATAAAGATTTGAATCCATCATGGTTATTATTGTCCATTGGTCACTTAGATATGCAACATATGGTTCTGAAGCATAATAAATTCAGTAAAATTCTCATTTGTAATGTGACTATTGAGAGAAAACAATATTCCATGTATTCCCTTTTTAAAAAACTTCTATAATTATATTAATGGTACCCTGGCAATCATTCATACAGCAAATTCTGAAAGATAAAGAAGACATCAATTGCAAATATAATGGATTAAACAATGAGAAAGAAAAATGTACAGATTTTTTACAAGCATTTTCCAACTTCACAATAGACAGTCAAAGAAATAATAAACACTGCTAATTATATCTGATGATGATCAAATGATTATCATGTTCATAATACCATCTAGTATAATCATTTTAATTGCCTTAAGACACAGAAATTAATATATTCTGATAAAACTTTTAATAAAACAAACCATGGAATAGAAGTTTCCAATCAAGATATTCATTTGTTTTCTATCATATTGACGAAATATAAAGTTGGAAATAAGATCATAAGCAATTTCAAAATTCTACAATCTTTTATTTGATTATTAAATACCTAGATATGCACCATTTGATAAAATGAACTTAATAGTACTATATATATAAGGAAAAAAAAGTCTGAAAATATAAATCTTACACTCTAACCATATATATGTATATGCAATATTAATAACCACAACTAAAATCAAATTATATATAAGAAAAAGGAAATGACTTCCATTTCCATATACTATCGATGTATTGTAATGCTTTTATTTATTAATTAGTCTATGGTATAAAATGATCGTTTATATTTGCTCTTTCAGACAGCGAGATTATTTTATATTAAGAGAATAGAATGATATTGACAACATGTGAAAAAGAAACTTGTTTTCATCATCTTATATATGTGTGTGTAATTAAATTCACTAATTTTTGACTCAGGATAAAATATACTTTCCAGCTATTCAGAAATTGAGAGGCAAGCTAGGTCTCTACGTTTGAACCATGCCCGTGACTAGTATTTAAGTATATACGTAGATGTGTGTATGGAAGTAAGATAATAAAAAAAAAATGAAATAAAATATTAATAATAAATAAAATTAATGTTTTTTTAGCAAGTGATGCTACCATATTTTGATAAAAAATAATAAATATTTACGTAAGTACATATATATTAAATTATCTTGCTTTCATACATAGACATGTTTCTGCGTCTATAGATATGTATGTTGGTATTTTATTTTATTTTCAATTGAAATCTTTATACATATATATCCAAAGAAAACAGCACAGATCCAGAATCAAATGAATTTCTTTATTCATTCTGATTCTACTGTGTATATTAGCCTCAAGAAAACATTAAAACTGAATTATAAATAAAATCTCACTGGCAGGATTATATAACTCTAAAGATACTTTAAGTTTGCGAGAAATCAATAGAAATGTCTGCTTTCACGACATCATTACGATTCAGAGAAGAAAAAAATATTTTAATTCATTATTTCACTTAAATAATAATGGGGAATAAAATCTTTTGAGATATCAAGGACTAAAAATAATGATTAAACTGGGCAAATGATGGTTTAAAAATTTACTGATTTTAACATGCTTGAATAGAAACGTAAAAAGCTATAGGCTAGTATTTATTTCAATTGAAGTTTTATGACTTTATCCATTTATCTATCCACTAGATCATTCATTGTCATTTTAGGCTAAATATTTACATCATATTTTTAAGCATTTTATAATGATATATTGATCTATTTTATAAATTCATCTTTGGACTCATTTCTTCGTATTCTTCCACCTAACATATTTTTATGTTTTATAATTTATTTGTATAACTTTTGTTATTATTACATTAGGTTTTACGAGTGAATGAGTAAATATAAAGATGTAGCTACATTTATGTCATCACTTTCTGCTCTTCCAGAGAAGTAATACTTCACTCATTTTTTTCACTGCCCCTTACTCCCCCCCCCCTTCCAATCTCAAGCCTTGTGACATATTCCAAATAAATCAATATTCATTTGCTATAAAGTGGGTACTCATTGTCACTATTTACATGCTAGAAACTGTTTATTTTAAATATTCTGAGCTAGATTTGGAATTTTTCACTATTTAAAAAGTGTGGGATTTGAATTTCAGGTTACAGGCATAATAGGCTAGTGCTCTAGCCAAGTGATTACACAATTTTTCTGGTTGTTATATTTGGATATTATTATCAATATAAATAACAACTGAATAATTTATTACTCATAAATTGTAAGAAGTTTGAACAATGGAAGCACCTGAACCAGAATTGCCAATTAGGTCATTGAGTTTCAGGGTCCTTTTCTGCACTAAACCATACAGAGCAATATTATCATTAACTATCTACCAATAACTAAGTTTATGCAATGATATTCTTCAAGCTTTCTACTCTAAAATACTTCTAATGTTAAGATTAAAGAACATTAACATTACATTTCATTTTAAGAGATACTTTTACTTCTGTAACATCTTAGCATCATATATATCATTATGAATGACTTATTGCACACAACATTTTTAGAATAAGACAATAAAAAGGTATTATATACTTCTAAAAAAATGCAATTTCATATTACACATGAAATAAAAATTATATACATATTCTGATTTAAATTAAATGGCACTAAATAATATGAAATGTAATCAGAAAGATAAACTAATATCAAGGCATAGGCAGCATTTAGTGCAACCGGGTCATAGCTTATTCCTTTAGTTATATTTCAGATAGCACTACAATTAGGAATTACTTTTTTAGTTCTTCATTCAATTTCTTTCAACTCTTATCTGTCTTCTTTTTATTTTCTGTAGATTCTTCCAACATATACTTTTTTTAGTTTTATATACATGTTCCTCAATAAATAATTTCTTTTTATTCACTCTTTTTAATATTCCCAAGTTAGAAAAGTAAAAAAAACAACAAACTAATTTGAGTCAATTGAATGGAACTATGTCTTGCAATGGCTTATTTTTTAACACTTCTCATTACAAATTTTTTTTTTTCTAATTTATCCTATTCATTTTCCTCCAAATTCACACCTTACTTTCCAATGTTTTTTTATTTCTTTTCTAATCAACTAAGAATTTGCTCCATATTGGCTAGATTAAAAACAAATCCATTAATAAGTCTCCTTTTAAAAACTACAAAATAACATTTTGTCTTAAATCTTTTTTAATCATTGCCATTCTTTCCCAATTATTTTTTCCATATGTCATAGCATCGGCCGGGATGCGAACCCACAACTGTCTGCAACCAACTACTTGCTTGCAAGGTGGCAGCGATGACCTCTTGGCTAACAATGCTTGACTTCTTTCCCAATTATTTTTGTTTCTATTTTTACAAATTAATCAACTTCCTAAATTTGTAAGACTACTAACTTGCTCTATAATTTATTCTGTTCCAACTACCAATACAACATTAACTACTGCTTTGGACATAGATAACTGCATTTTGATCTTAAACTTTTCTCAAACTTCATAACAAAAAGACATTTTGTTATGTTTATTATTGTCCTATGCAGAAGTAACAAATCATCAATAAAACTGATGCCTACAATTGTTCTTCTATTGCTGATTACAATACATTAGAGTAACAGTTATTTAGAAATGATATAAAAAGATATTAAGTACAATTTGGGACAGACAATCTCTCTTTTAACTTCATCTTTCTATATTTATCTCATTTTAAGTCTATTTAGTTGCAGAAAGGAGTTTTCTGTTAATTGAAAGAAGACTCATTTATTCCTCTTCGAGGCTTAAAGGTACTGAGCAGATCAAGTTCCTAAAATTTACTTCAAAACTTCTTGTCATTGCAGGTGTTATTAATATGTGATTGTTTATATAGCAAATGAAAATAGATGGGCTGCTCACTAATCTGCACTAGCTAAAAGCATGGTGAGTTTACTAACTTCTATGTTGAGTTTAAGATCCAAAAACACTATGATCCTATTTCACAGTTACCCAATAATTATTAACTGAAATCATATCAGCTGTTTTTTAAGGCTGAATGAATATGTGTGTAAATAATCTTTTTTTAAATAGATGTTTACAATCATAATAGTCAAAACTAAATCATGGCTATCATTCTCAGACTGTAAAGTTACCACCCAAGCCAGTGGTTTGGCTGGCAACAATGGAGAATAAGAATTCCCTAATTGTGGACCCAGGGTATGACCTTTTACTCAGATAACTTTGAAGTGAAAAAAAATTTTATGAATAGAAACAAGAATTATATTAAATGGACATTGTTGGCTTAATGAAGTTAGAGGAAAAGGTGAAAATGCACTTTTATTTATCATCATTTCCATGGTGATTATCATCAAATCATAGAAATAGGATATTATTATATTCTAAAAATCATTTATCAAAATGCAACAGCAATGATTAGATTATGTAGTAATACTATGAAGATTAACATGGGAAGGATGTATAACAAGGTAATTCCATGTCATCAAAAATTTTTACAACAGTATTATAAGAAGTATTTTGTAATTTAACATGGATACTTAGTAAAGAATAGGTAAGTGGAGATTATTTTAATCATCTAGATTTTTGAGGTGATGTGATTGATTTTGAAAACAATGCTTCAAAGTTTTGGGAAAAATTAAAAAAATAGAACTAGCTATAAATGCTAAAAAAATGAATGTTCATTAAATTTTCTCACAATATAAACATAAGGATTGTGATCATAAATTACAAGTTAACAACAACTTGATAAAATTATCAATACATATAAAAACATAATAGATTACATTCATTATAGAATTAAACATAGAAATAATCCTTTTGATAGAAATTACTTAGTATTAAAAAGTTAAATATGTCTATGTATTTGTAAAAGAGTTTCATTAAATGTGTTTTCCAGTTCTTATTTATGGATCTGTGGTTTGGACACTTAACAGTAGAGACTTTAGATGTATGGAAAGATATATCTTAGTAGTAACAAGAAGAGATTAAAACTGAAATATATGGGTAAAAAAAAATTTATTTACATTATTGAAAGAATTAAGAGAGTGACATGAAACTGAAATGGACATATTACTAGAAGAGATGTTTCTAGATGGTCAGTTAGAGTACTAAATTTGATCCCAAAAAAATGGAAAAGAGTTAGAAATGGACCAATATTAAGATAGATGCTAAAAATAAGAAAGTTTATTGATGTGATATGGAGAAAAAAACCTATGGGTTGGAGAAACTATATTAAATTTGGAATGGCTTTAATCTCATACTGGACTGATAATAGTTAAAAATGATGATGGTGATGATAAATTATTCAATATTACAATGGATTTTATCACTTATGCAAATTTCCTAATAATAGTTATCTCTCTTTCTAGTTCATACTTTTCTTCTTCAAAATTTCCAAAAATAAATATAATTTATTTTGTTATAAAATACTTTTTACAATATTAATTAAAAATTATTAAACACATTTTTTCTAAATATCTCTTAATAGTAATTATCATCAAACTTTTTTATCTCCTGTAAATACAAATTTATCAATTTCAACATTACCAATCACTCATAAATGGGTAGGTCATTTTAACTTTAGATGAAGCAAGAGAAAATCAGAGAATAAAGAGTTGAAGATAAGTTTTCAGAAAACAAATAAAAAAAGAGAAACGAGTAGTTAGTATTGTTGTATGTGTATAATTAAAAAATAGACCAACTTTCACATTCCTGTTGTATAATAAAAGCAGAAATGTGACTAATAAAGTGGAAGAGATTAATAACAACTAACACTGTATTGGACTAGTAACTAACTATTGTATGATAAAATATAAAAAGATATGGAAAGAGAATGAGAGAAAAAATACCAAATGGTAAAAGAAAAAAACTGTTTGTATCAGAAACAGTGCTTAGATTTTAATAAGACTATATAATAATTAACTTGGAGAGACCTTCATCCTGCAGTGGATTGATAATGGTTGATGATGATGATGATATAATAATTATTTAGGATATATTTTGATTCGTTTCAAAGTGTTGTGAAAGTACTTTTCAGGTAATAACACATCTAAACGTATTTAATTGTGGCTGCTAAACTTGCTAGCATTTTAATTGCTATTCATAGGTTTTGTTTGTTGTTGGTTTTAAGAAATTGTCAACTTTATTATATATACTATTACCACTATAATAATGAACCCTCTCTTCATTTTCATCTCCAAAACTTTGTTATACTTTTCATATTCATTTTAATAATTGATTCATTTTTTAAAGCTTATTTCTAACACTATTTTTCAAAATTCAAAGGCTTTGAATTTAATATTGTCCTAGACTAATGTGCTCAATCATGAAAAGCAAAGTTCCATTAGAACAACATTATGTTCAATTTTTTTAGTTTTTTATAAAGGACACACCACAGAATATACATCATTTAAAAATAAATAAATCCACACACATTTTACAAATTTAATTAGTTTTCAAATTGTTGCAGACAATTATTATTATTTGTGCAATCAAGTTTATATTAGCTTTTGGTAATTATATGACTGATATTTCCTCATAATGGTTTATCATTTTGTTTTCTATGGCACTCATTAAGGATTCATTATTATGATAATGGTGTGTGTTTACTTTCTTTTATTATCATCATACTTTATAAACTGTTTATTGATCTAAATGGGCCCAAAAGATGTTTAAAATAAAACCCTACTATTTGTGCTTCAATTGCAAAAAGATTCTGCTTATGTTGTCAAATTCTTAAAGATTCAATTATCTTTAACCAGTTCAGCTTATCACCAGGGAAAGAGCATTCAGAAGCATTGGTACAAGTCCTCACTATATCAAATTGTTTGGCATATACTTATCATGTATGCTGGATATTTGAATGCCTATAATTTGCAATATGTTATGTAATTATTAACACTATATATTTATATTCAGCATTTATGCTGGTTGAGAAGAAATTGTCTCTAGATTTTATAGTATTTTAATCTGAGGAATATCACAATAACTTGATGAAATATTTGTTCTATCTCACCCTCCAGAGTCTCCATCAATGCTAATGTTCAATATATTTTTTATTCCATTTTTGTCATGTCCAATTTTCACATTTACAATCTAACAAAAAAGAACCCATTAATGAAACAATTCTAATCTTCATTGCAAAGTTATGTCCCTGCATTCAAAAAAGTTTTACATGTTTTGTTTTTAACTAGAGTTCCAACCAGTGTTAATTTACAAAAAAATATTTTATTTCTGAATTAATTATTTTTGATGAAAGATCTAGTAATAAAAGTTATAGGGATAATTTTTTTTACCTTTGCCATATATTTTAAAACCATACATATATCATTATTGTCTTACTCCATCTTTTTAGTCAATTAATTAACTTTCTTAATAAATGTTTTTAAGATTTTTTATTTCTAGTTTTCCTGCAGTTGATATTTTTGCCCCACTAATTCTAAATTTATATTAATGTGTTTCCAATATGGATAATCTTCATAACACATTTAATATAGAAGTTGAATAAAGCAATGGCAGTTCTGTTGATCTTCATTCTGTTCATCTTTTCCAATGTAAATTTTGTTGGAAATAAAAAGTGGCAAAATTCCAATACATTTTTAAGCCAATAACCTGCTGATTATTTATGTGGACATCATTGAGCTTAGTTTAGATATATTAATCTTTAACTAAGGTTTAAAGTTTATATCTATGTTAGAGATAATCTCTAGTTTCGAAAATGATTAGTAAAAATCATTATTGTATTTATCTGAAATGGATGACATCAAAGTTGTGAGTGGAGGGAGTTTTGATAATAGTAAATGAAAATGTTACAATCTAACATATATTTTACATTTAGCAATAAAATATTATTTACTTTATTTGTTTAAAAAAAATATAAATAAAAAAACAAAATTGTTATTTCTGTTAGAGTCTTGATAAAACAATGTAATGCTTTTGTCATTCATTTTATATGATAAACTGAATCAAAGCTACTGTTTTGCAAAATAAACCACATGGCTGACTAACAATTTCATTAGACTAGAGATTATTCACTCAGTGAATAATATTTCTGTAGTAGTGTAGTGAAAATTACACCACACAATTACATTGCTGGCTTCCTTTCAATACGTTTTCAATTATTCAGAGTACATTAGAAAATAATTTTCTTAATTCTCAACCTTTCTAAAACCAGTGTTTGCTTTTGGCTCTATATAAAGATATAGTCTGTGTTCAATAATTTTAATATTATCTGATAAAAAATAGTTTTTGTTTTATGTAGCCCAGGGAATGATTTTCTAGATTAAGCAAAATTGTATGATAGTACTTCTATTTATTTATTTTTCACTTTCCCACAAAAGTTCTAATGCATTGATATTATTTTTTATGTCCTTCCTCTTTGAAAATAATCACAAAACTAATATGATGTCATATTTTATTATTAACAGTACCTAGGTTGTTGATATCATCAACATAATCTTTTAAAATAGTTATTTGTACATTTTTTGCATTATATCTTATCTTTGTTATTTGGATATAATCTTTCAATTTGTCTCAGGACTGAAAAGTTTTCCTTCATATGTCAGCCAAAAACCTGCATTTATTTTTTCAACTTATATTCAATGTTAATATATTTGCAAAGGTTATAATATTGCTTTTACCTTTCCTGATTAGTCTTTTGAATTTTTTATTCAATTTTCTAAAAAACAGTAGCACATTCTCTAGTTAGATAGTAATACTATCCACTGCAAGCCATAGTAATCAACGGATGCTATGATTAAAATTCAGTGCTCTCATATTCAAAGCTCCTCACTGATGACAGCCACATGCTATAAACTAGTCTGGAGATATTGGATGAGTAGGCACTAAATAGAGGTTTTGTGCACAAGCCTTCCTGCATCCATTGATTACTGTGGCTTGCACTGGATGATACTATTTTCTGGAGAGTTTGCTACTGTTTTAACACTTCTATAACCATATGAAATGATCATTAGAACATCACATGATCAGCATTTTCTACACTCACACAAGCTGTTAAAACAGTAGCAAATTCTCTATATAATAATGGCAACCAGTGTAAGCCATAGAAATTAATAGGGCTAGAAAGTTTATGCATAAAATTAACAAAGGTCTACTCTTCCAATATTCCCAGACTAGTTTCTAGATTGTAGCTTTCATCAGTGAGAAGCCTTGGATTTAAAAGCATTACACCTAAATCTTTGGATCTAATGCAACTCTCCAGAAACTACCTTTTAAAATATTTAGTTAACTATAAAGCTATGAGCTCAAAGTGAAAACACAACAATATTTTAAATCCAAGTTAATTCACTTGTATAGTGATATAGATCTGAATGCAGTTTAGTATCTATACATTTTGGTGTCTTTGGTTTTTTAATAATCATAGTCTCCATAATCCTACAGGCAGAATTGGTTTTAAACCACTAAAACATCACATGATCACTATTTTCTTTGTTTATGCAAAATGTATAGATACTGACCTTGGTTAAGATCTGTATGACTATACAAGTGAATTAAATAAATTGAAAACATTATTGTGTTTTCATTTTGGGCTAATAGCTTTATAGTTAATTAAATAGTTAAGACTTAGGTACAGTGCTCTCAGACTCAAAACTCCTCACTAAAGGAACTCACAAGCAAGAAACTAGTCTGGAGATATTGGAGGGGTAGACATTAGATAGGGATTTTATGCACAACCCTTCCCCATTGATTGCTATGGCTTTGCACTGGGTGGCATTACTGTATGGAGAGTTTCCTATTGTTTTAAATGATGATCATGTGATGTTTTAGTGGTTTTCTAACAAAATAAAAAAACCTTCTACATTTTAAATTTTTGTAGCTATATAAATTGCTATATTTTGTTATATTTATTTTGAATTTTTTGGTTGACTTATTTAATTAATATTATTTATTTTATTTTTATCCATTATTCATCTGGTCACAATCCAAACTCTAAAAAGGATTTCTAATAGTACTGTTTGAAAATTTATAAGAAGTTCAAACACTGATAATGACAGTGCTAAACCTTAAGCCATGGGTCTTGAGTTCTAAAGACTGCCACTATACATTGAACCAACCCATGCATAGAGGGAATTCTAATGATATTTCCGGAAGCAACATAAATATTCTCTGATATATATATATATATTCAGTATGTTGGAAAATCACAATGCACTTTTTAACATTTTTTTTCTGGAATGTGCAATCTGTTGTTATAATCTTTATCCTAACACAAAACAGTGTTTGGAAAAAAATGTAAAACATAATTTGTTTGTTCATACATTTCACTTCCAATTGTCTCCTGACTAGTTTTTATGTTCAAGGCTCTATTATTTTGTCATTATAGCTATTGTTTTAAAATACCAATTACGTTGTAAATGTTATTTTTGTTAAGTTTATAATTGTTTTGGGAGACAGTAGAACACTCAGATTTGTATTAATCTCTGCAACGATTTGTTTCGTGATATTTATAGGTACAATTTTGTTGAATGACGTCTTTAAAATAATTAGACTTTTTCCATGAGAAATATCTTAATCCTCTAGATCATAGTTCGTTATATTTTTTTAACATGAAAAGCCATTTTGTTAAAAATACCCCACCACTCCCATAAAAGAGCTGCAAGGAAAGAGATGAAAAATAGGTTCATAAAAAATATGAATTTCTGAATGTGTGCAAAGAACTTAATGAAAATAAAAAAATCCCTTAAAATAATAAACAAACAAAAAATTATTTTGACAGTTTGATTTATTCACAAAATTCTATATATTTAAATATTCACCATATATAATAATTACTGTTCTATAAAAAGGCTGAATTCAAGAAACAACATTGTAAAGCATATTTTTCTTCTTCTACGTCATCAAAATATTTATTTACAAATTGCAAGAGAAAACACAAAAAGTATTTATATTCATCATGATAAAAAGAGATACGAGATTGGGATCAAAGAGCTGCATGTAACTCACAAGCCACAGTTGCTGATCCTGTTCTAGATTATTAACAGTAGGCATTAGATGGGGATTTTATGCACAAGCCTTCTGGCATCCATTGATTACTCTGGTTGGCATAGGATGGCACTACTGTGTGGAGAGTTTTGCCTGTTTAATACTTAGATTTCTGAATACAAATGTTTTTTTTTTTATAGTTTTATTCTTTTATATTTAATAAACTGAGCAGTTACCTCAGTAAAGATAGTAGCAAGATAAATAGCTACAGGTTCATGGATAAATTTTAAAGTAATAAGAATTTCAGTTTAATCATTTGAGTAAAACTCATGTCTAGCCAATTATTTGGTGTTGAACATCATATGATACCATGAACAACCAACTATACAATTTATTATTTTATTAGTACAAGCAGCCATTTTGAAACTTTTGACTTTGAAATATATATTTCATCAGTTTGGGATGTCACTGCTACCGCTAATCATAAATCACCAATGTAATATCTTTTAAATTCAAATAAGCATGATTTTATTTTCACTATCTTATTTAATTAACATTTTATCAGATCCTGCATACCATCTTCTTAGAGTTTAATATATAAAAGCAAAAATATTACATTGGTATGTATTCCATTTGTGCCATTTGATATCATAAAATATAGGGCTAATATGATTGTATGTGTTTGTAAATAACTGTCTTGTTATAGTCTCGCTGCAGATCAAGAATTATTTATAACTTTTTTTTATTAATGTTGGAAAATCCTGGAAGAATAAACATTATTATCTATATGATGTCAAAAATATAGTATTGATAAGACAGATAGTTTCTTTATATTACACAACCCATAAATATTTATATTTATAAATTTCAATCTTAAATAGCCCTCTTCAAAACAAAACCTGTCTAATACTTATCTACTAATGTTGAGAAATATCGGAAGTCAACATTATTGCCAGTTGAAAAAAAAAAGGGGGGGGGGTAATAGTTTTACTTTTTTTTACTCCTCTCTTAAGAATAGTGATGTATTGAACGATATTTGTGTAGTTAATTGGATTAGCAATAGAGATGGGGGGAAAAAGTGTGCGCTTTTACCTATCAAAAATTGTTCAGCTATATTCAGGACTCAAACCCATGACATAGTGGATTAGTGCTATTCTATATAGCCTATTTTCAGTACTTTTATTTTTTAATATGTTTGAAAAACAAAAGCAATCAATAAATATTGTTAAAAATTATGTATAGATTATTAAATCGGTTCTGTAATTTCATTTTTAAAGTAGCAAACGTCAGCGATCATAGAGTCTTCCTTCTCTTAGAAATATTTAATAAAGTTTAAAATTAAACGAAAATGTATTTTTTTAAAATGTGAAAGCATTCTATGAAATATATTAGAAATATATTTTCTCATATTATATACTACTGTCTGTTTAAGATAAATTTAAAGTAAAAAAAAAATCAGACAAAGCTGCACAGGTGTTCTAATAGTTGTCTTTAATGTCAAATAGTCATGTGACTATGGAGAGCTGAGGGTCGTGTGAAAGTCTGAGTTCGAATTTCATATATGTGTAGATGTGTGTAAGCCTGTACAGTGTATTAATATAATTTTAAAATAATAACCTGATGGTTTATTGCTCAGAAGGGACATTCACGATTAACTCGAGACCGGAAGTGACAACTAGAGCTATAATCCATGGGCCTTCAGTTCCATAATCTGCCACCCTAACTCTGCACTGACCACCTAGAACTTTTTATAATATCAAAACTAGGAATTACTTTGGAAGAATTCGGATGTTTCATAAAAATATTATAAATATAAGTAATAGTTTGTTTTTTTTTTAATTGAAGCAATGTTTATAGATGATGCAAATTAAAATTCTATAACATTAATATTTAAACAAAATGAAAATTGAATGATAAGAAATAGCTGCTTAATAAAAACTATTTTGTTAAAAAATGCACCTTTAGAAAGTAGAACAACATTGTGAAAATTGATATGATATAAAGTGGCAAGATTAATTGTTCAACTTATTGGAAAATACCAAATGTAAATAATTCAAGTTTATGTCTCAACAAGTTTTCATTTTGATGACGAAGAGGTATTTATTTATATATATATAAATCAATAAATATCACAGCAACCTCGTTTTCTGTATAATAGTAAAATTTTTAATAAATGTTAATACATTTAAACCAAAAAAAGCATACATTAATTTAAAATATGCCTGAAATATCGAAAACACTTAGCTTGAATAAAGATATTTTAAACTAATGTATGCCTTTTCTGGTTTAAATATATTAACATTTATTAAAAAGTTATATATGCATAATAACTTTGAGTGCATTAAACAACATCTTAATGTTGTGATGGAATATTTTAATACTAAGACTGGAAAATAATTAAAAAATGATATTATTGGATAGGAAGTGGAAAATGAGAGAAAAAATAGACTCGTAGAATTTGCAAAAAAAATGTGCATATGAACTTTAAAAAAAAAATACAAAGTGGCTATGGAAACATTGAAATAAAGGTACAACAAGAGTGCATAATTTTAAATAAAAGTTAGGTATTTGTTGGTGATGTATAGTAGATTCAGTAGAAAAAATGATAATTAATACATGAGATGGAAGATATGTTTTAAAACAAAGCTACTGAAATGAAAACTATTAAGAAAGACAATAGTAGTAGTTGATATTTCTAAGACTCAGAAATACTTTAAAACATTAACAAGCTGAATTATATAAATAATCAAGAAATGATATTTTATTAAGAATTTCCATATAGATAGTCAGTACAAAAATAGTAGTAATTAATAAGCAAATTAATTGCTAAGACAAGGCAATGTATGAAGGGGAAAAAAGGAATATGAGAAAATTTTTAAATAAACCAATGAATATCTGGAATTGATTAAAATGACATAAAAAGTATAATTATGATTTTTCTAAAAAAGCTATAGAAAGAAATGAATTTTAAAACGATTACACAGTATCATGGTATTGGAAGGAAAGTTGTTCAGCAATTAAAAAAATATGGTACAGTTACAAAAAAAAAAAACAACAACATGAAGAATATGGAATAAAAAATATAAATTAATAAAGAACACACACAAAAAAATCACCCCTATAATTACAGTATATTTTGAATTGCCAAATATTGTTATTAAAAAATAAGATAGTAATTAAATTTAATTTTTAAAAAATGTTGACAAAGCCATATCTTACCAAAATGATTGAAAGAATGCAGAAGTGATATTAATATTTGAGAAAAGTAAAAAGAAACGAGAAATTACAGACTGATTAATTTTTTCAAGATTTTTATTAAGATCATTACAATTCATCTACAAAGTGCATCAGACTCAAGCCAATCAAAATAACAAGTTTGATTAAAAAATGACTTTAGCATAAAGTTGCAAAAAGAGCAAATGAGTATAAATTCCCATGATGTTTAAGGTTTATAGATTTTGAAAAGATATTAGACTCTGTAAACATTTCTGTTAGTCTTTAAAACTTTAAAACCTCAATATATAAATCTGAGATATCAAATTTATAAAAATATTTATCAAAATGTGACATTAATAAGATCAACATTCATAAGGATATACAACAGGGCAATCTCGCGTGTCCAAAAATATATACAGCAAATTTTGTGAAAAATATTTTGTGGATAAAATTGAATAACTAATTGAATAAAACAATTGGAGATTATTTAAGTCATCAAAATTTTGCTGATGATGTAGTTGTATTATACATAAAAAATGAAAGCAAGAACCTAGTATTGAAAATAATTGCTTAAAGATCTAAAGTAGTATTGAATGGGGTTTTTTAAACATAAGATCTAAATAAATATTGTATTTTCATTAATATCATACAGATATTTAATGATTTTTTATATAAAAACAAATTAAAGACAAATAATAATGAGTTAGAAGTTAACTGCAAATAATCTTGGTTAGATTATTAATACAGATAAAACATAATAGATAAAAATAGTCATAGAATTAATCATGGATGGAATGCTTTTGGTAGAAATAGCTTAATATAAAAAAATATGTCCAAGTGTTTGAAAATAGAAGGAGTCTTAATAAATACGTTTTACAGTTTTAATATATATAGATTTGAAATTTGATACTAATTTCAGGCCATACAAACAAATTATAGATAAATGTATGTAGAATCTAAAGTGACATGCAAAGGTAAGAGATAAAATAGATATGAATAAATAAATAATTGAATGTATTCTCACGCAAAATTTCATATAAAGTTTGGATATCAGAAGTGACAGAATTAAGATATAATCCATGGTTTCATGGCTCTACAATTCACCAATCTTCCAGTGCACTATAAACACTAAAAAGAAATTAAGAGAGTAAAATTAATTGTTTTCGACATGAAGTTAGAAAAGATGACAATAAATGAACAATTAAAGTCTTAAATTTGATTTCAAAACATTGTAAAAGATCTAAAAACATCATGTGTGAGATAGATGACATGGAAAAGTTTTCTGAATAAATGTAGAGAAGATAGATTTAAAGGGACTTGATTAAACGTTTAGAGACTTTCAGCCTGTAATAAACCAATAATGTTTGAAAATAGAACTATTATATTCTGAAATTGATATTTAAAAAGAAAGAAGAAATTCTATTTTTGCATTTAAAATGGTCAGAGTTTTTTTTCTCCTCTCTTTACAAAGTTTATACTTTATGAGTATGTTTTTCAAATACTATCTCATAATGAATTAAACAAAATAAAGTCAAAAAAATAAATTAAGAATCCAATATGTATATATTTAACATTGTTTGTAATATTTTTGAAAAGTTAAAAAAATAACTAAAAATTCAAACAGCTGGCCCCGGTTTGCTTTCCAGTCAACTTTTGACACATGAAAAAAAAAAAAAACAATTAAAATTAATTTAGGCAGAGTGCTAACACATTATATACTTTGATTAAAATATGATGAGCCCAAAGTAAAACATGGTCTTTTTTATGATAGTATTTATTTTTAATTTTATCATGAATAGCTTCCAAAATGGCTTATTATCATGTCTCTTGTTTAGAGCAATAAAGATGAATCGTTTTCCTTTATTGAAAATTTATGATCTAAAATTTTTCAATATTTTAAATAATTTAAAGCCAGTAAAAAATCATATTCTGCTATCATGTTAGGTCTTTTTGAATACATCTTCCTCAGATTCACAAACGAAGTCTCTAAAATAATTATAAATTCAGTTTCCAGGTTTGCCTCCAAAACATATCTACTAAATGTTCATCTATTGAAAATGTTAGATTTAAGACTTATATTTATTTCTAAAATATTTACTATTTTTTCCTCTAAGTCACAACAGAGTTATCTTACAAACAATTCTTAAATCATTCCTCCTCAGTAAATCTCTGTATCTAAACACTACTCTAAATTCTCAACTTGAAGTTTTAAAATCTCCCTTTTTTTTTTAAATGTTATACAATAGATTTAAGCTCTAATAATTTTATTATGTTTAAAAACAGTGATGAAACAATAAACATTCTTAAGCAGAAAATTCTAATATTGAGCAATACAAAATGTTTTATATTTTTTGTGAAGCAGCACCAATAATTAAAAATCAATATTCATCATGTTTCTTGTTGCCAATGTTTAAATCATTTTTCAGAAATGTTTAATTCTGTAAAAAAAGTGATTAAAACATTATTTTTAATTATATGAAATGAAACAAGTTTGATAATAAAAAAAGTGTCTGTAAGTGAAATATTTCTATTCTTTCACATATTTGAAGATGTTAAAGATTTTGGCAGGGTTATCTTCTTTAGTTCTCTTACACCATTTTATCACTTGAATGGTGAAAGGATTTAATGCAATGGCAAACCAACCTATTTTGTGCCATTTTTAAATTTCTATCTATTGGAATTCCAAAAAATGAAAATTGCTTAAAATAACCAATGCATTGCGATATCGGCTGTTAAACCACTTATAGAAGTTGGTGAAAGTGTTTTTATAAAAAGTCTGAAAATGCATTCAAAACTTTAGGAGTTAAGAAGCATTATTATATCTCAATAGAACCAATACAGGAGTCTTTTAGTTGTATTATTTATGCTTCATTCTTCCAATCTCATAAAGTCCTACTTCATAACTACCAATGGATACATTTCTGTGATAACAAGCAATATTACAATTATCATTCAAAATTTATAAAAATTAGAATTTGATAAATATTTATTTCATATCTTTCACAAACAGCTCTTACTACTCCCTCATTATAGAGAAGTTTTAATGTGGAATATGAATTTGAACCTTATTCTCCATATCACTCTCAATGAGATATTATTACATAGGCAGTCTGCAGGTTAAATTAGCACATAAAGGTTTTATTAAGTCTATTTTAGATTTATAATCAATTAGTTAAAAACTGTTGACAAATTTTTTGGAAAGCTTGGTATTCTTCAACAAATGGTTCAGTGTTTTTACTTTCTTTAAGTCAAATCCATGCTCTGAACAAATTATTATAGTAGAAGAATGTGGACTTTAGTGCTCAAGATTACATTTTTATCTAGAATGCTATGATGTAATCGAGTGAAAAACCAATTAAAAACTGGTCTGGACAATTGGAATTATATCAACCAACAATTGCAATTACCTATGTGAACCCTATTCTTAGATTATTCTCTAGTTTAAATCAGGAAGGTAAATCAGGCATCGATATTTTATGTGTGAAAGTCATAATACTTCAAAACTTTTACTTATATAAAGTACAGACATCTAATTTACCTTCTTCATTTAAAATTAGGTAATAAACTAAGAATAAGTTCTATTTTTGGCTCAAAGAAAATCATACAAATAAACACTATTGTTAAATGATGTAATTTCAACTTTCCTGTATAATTCTGGTTAGTTGCTTGTTTGGCTGCTTCATGCTTGAACTCCATTTGATTTTTTTCTTTTTCAGATGTATATATTGGATTTAAAATTATTTTAATCAATTGTTGAAAAAAATACTTGATGAAAAATTTCATATAAAATAAGTTAAATAAAAACTTATAATAAGATTGTAGTTGTAGGAGGTTTCGATATTTTTTTAAAAGATAAGCATCCATTTATTAGAATGATTCACTATATGCGATAGTCCCTATATTCCCAGACTCACCACCCATGATTTCAGCTAAATTTGAAAAAAATAATTAAATAGAAATTTTAAAAAATGAGAAATTCATAAATTTTGTATTGTAAATTTTGGCATAGTTAAGCTTGTACAAGAAATATACATACTTCTTGTGGTAATTATTAAATTATGTGGTTTATATTGAAATGCAGATTAGTTTATATTACATTGTTGCTACGTTAATCTGGCCCCAAAACACAAAGTTAATGATAATGGAAATTTTACCAAAGTTTTGAGGAGACATGAAGTGTTTGCTTTATGTGATAAAATAAATTATTTTGTAGAGGAAGAAAGTTGTACGTGAATGTGTTCTTTCTGTCTTTTATTTTATTACTGTATTACATCTTTTTCATGATTACATTATTCTATTTTTATGTTAATTATTTTAACTGATGTATTAATGTGCATAATTTTTAAATTACTTTATATCTTAGATACATGTATATATGCTAAGTGCATTTGTTATTTAAAATTTATTATTTCAATTAGCACATAAAGACTTAGAACCAAATGGTAGTGAATAGAAAAACTATTGTGCTTTTGATTTCTTTACATTTCTCACTGAGTCCAGCTTTGATTATCTTGTGAGAAATTAAAAATATGGTTAGTTGTCAACAAAAGAGCTTTCTGATTTTTGAGTGAATAGAGAAAAAGTAACAGTGTGGTATATAAGTTGTCACCGAATCTTGGTTAGAGATATACACACCATAAGTATAAAGTAATATCAATGTTGGCTTCACATACATACTGAAACAGTAAGGTCTGCTTTGCAGATCTTCGTTTTACCTTTTCTCACCTATTTCCTACCTCATACCTTAGTTTGAACCCCAATCTATCATAGTGTGTCTGCAATATGCTTATATACCAAAAATCCTGCCTAATTTTAAACCACGAGTACAATGCTCGTATTATATATATAAGTCATTCCCAAATAAATAAAAGATTATAGATTATGTATATGTTCACATAATTTTGATTTATTAAAAAGTAGGTTATATAAGTCGTAATTGCGCACACACTATGATATGCATTTTAAAACATATCAAAATTATAAATTGTTAAAGTTATTTTGTTTGAATCTATTTACAAATATATTACTGTCATAATATATTTTGATTTAAAATAAAATTCATTTAGTAAATATTCGTTTAGTAAATAGATTCAAATATTGCAAGTTAAAAGTAAAATAATTTTCGTTTAATTTAATAAAAGTCATTCCAAATATTTCTTTAAAATAAATGAGGGACAATGGTTTAATTAGTTAAGATTATATAAGTTTATCTAAAAACAGCAGATGTCCACTTAAGGTTTTCTTTAATTAATAAAAGTAATTTTAATTAAATCTAGTTTGTAATTCGAATGTCGACAGGGAAATTAACAAAAGAAATTAATTAATGTTGAATTCCTTTAGACATTCGGATAGATTTAATTACAGCTGATAAGTCCGATATATTTTTGTAATGCTCCAGGGCAGTTCTATTGTTAAAGTCTACTATAAGAGGAGGGTTTTCTTTTGTTCTCCAGTTTTTTTTCTAATGTTTCTAAGAGAAATCATTCTGAGTTCTATTCTAATAATTTGCTAACCTTGACATGACTGAGTAGAGGTGTCAAGATGGCTATGTCCCTTCGGAATAGCCAGCTGCTGCTCCAGATCATCGGAAGCCATCACATAAGGAACCCCGGAACTGCTGCTGCTGCCAAAAATATGAACATTTCCAGATTTTGCTGTTAAATTATATAAAAACCTGCTGACCATCAATCTACCAAATGCTTCTCCAGAGGTAACCCTAAATTAACCCAAGAGCTCTTGTGATAACTAACATGCTATAGCTATTTAAAATTGTTTTTCTTATATTTCACATAACTTCATTATGTATTTCTTTAACGTGTTTAAATATACTCAACATTTTGCTCTCTATCCTTGGGTTAATATTTTCTATTGATTAAGCTTTCTGTTATTTTATTATGATAATGTGTCAGAATCGTCTTTGACCGAGTGAATTATTCCCTTTGTTGAAAATAAGACGCCACTACGAAGGCATATTTTAAATTTCTAAATAATTTCCAATTTTATTATCTTGCAAATCACTCGTTCGAGGGCGATTCTTTTCTTTAATATATAATATAATCACATAGTTTAAAATCTACATGTTATTGATTTTAATCTAATATGAGAGTATGTGCGAGGTCAATGATTAAATGTGTCCCCTAATGCATGATTGCGTATATAAATCTATACTTACTTTTCAAACCCGCAAGCATGCATTTTCCTATTTTAATTACCGTGTTCTACTTTAATTACAAAGTTCATCATTGACGTCGAGAATGTGCGGACCCTTTTAAATGAATTTTGGGGGATTTGATTGGGCATTTCTCTTAATCCAAGTAAAACCCATTCAGTATGTTTTGTATAAACTTGTCTCGTATTGCTGGTAAATGAATTGTTTGTTGAGACCACTTTGTTTTATTTTTCCAAGGATCCTTTACACGGCTAAGGCCGTTCTCATCGCCTTTTTGCGGTTTCCAGGCAAAGTGTGTCCCCAAATGACACACCTGGGAATTAAACACAATCGTCACCCAGTCGCTAAGTTTCAGCTGTTCATAAAATACTTTCCTACGGGTTAGCGGCGATATGCCCTCCGTAATCATTCCGGATATTCAATATTGTTTTATTTTATATTTATTTTACAAAGCATCCATGACTTAAACGTGTCACACCCTCCAACTTGAATAAATTCATTATCAGCAATACTGACCTCCCAATGTAACTCTATTAATATTATTATCAAATAAATGCCTTGATCACATTCCCACTTTGTTGCTTAGTAAGCTTTTGTCCGTGCTATTCTTGAAATCAATAAATATTTTATAACACTTAACTTTCAAATATTTTCTTAAACTTGTATAATTACTCAAAGCACCTCACACATGTTCCTATCTCATCAAGCACATTATCGTAATGCTATTAGCCTGAGAAATAGAATATATCACTTTGTTTTAAAGTCTTTTTTTATTTATTGGAATATAATGCCAACAATTATTTAATACGCGTCCCTGTTTCATATAAGCAGACAGTGGCATTATATATATAATTTATATGAATAAATTTTGTGAAATTATTTAAAACTAAATTTGATCTCTTATTTTATTTGATTCCTATCACTGTCTCGGTCTATATATATATTTTATGCATTTCTTTTGTAAATCCATAGACGTTAATTAGCCACCCAAGCTTCTTTTAGTATAGAGTCTTTTGTTTCTCCCTGACCACCAGGCACCGGTCAAAGGTCATACTAGTAGTGGCATCAGATGCGTTGTCACGTAGATGGCGCTGTGAAATTTGGGCTTTAGATTCGAACTTAGTATATCTAGAAGGCAACCCCTCCTAGAATGTTCAGTTTCGTGTCTGGGGTTTGAATTCTGCAGTGTGTTAGCGAGATAGACGATTCTGACTGTTACAATACTTACCACTATATTTATTTTTTTAAAGGATAAATTTAGAAAAGTTAGTTAATTGAGCATAATAATCTAAAATTACCATAATTATTGCATTTGAATAATCATATTTTAAATGATATAGTATGTGTTTATTGACAATTGTTTTTATTCTACCCAATTTTATTTATGAAAATTTTATTAAATAATCTATAAATGATTATAGTTTTCATCAAGTGATTATATGCGATCAGAAAATTTGTTCGCTTATGTAAAAGATTTTATGTAAAAGATGCATGCCCAAATACTATATCTCAATGTACACTAAAGTGGATGAATACTACAATAAATAAGACTCTAGAACCAATTACCCTTATTTCATTAGTGAGAAAAATATAGTTCCTAACACAGATGTTGAAATCAAGTTTAAAAGGCATGTTGAAAATTAATATATGGCTTATTCTTGGCTAGGAGAAAGAAAAGATAAATAGTTTTAACTTGCAAGAATAGAATTTCACTAACCAGAACAAGTATTTCTTAGATTGGTCTTATGATGAATTTGTATTTTGCAATAAAATTTTGTCTAACAACAGAATGGACGAGTGGTCAGCACAGCTGCCTTACAAGCAGTTATCCCAGGTTTGCAGGTTTGCTTCCTGGCCGATGCTTTGACACATGAAAAAAAAAACCTACAGAATTGAATTATTACCATGTCACCTTAGCAAAGATAAATAAGATTTTATCAAAATGTAGTAATTATTATTGTAGAGTGGATTTCTGTTTTGGTGGATAAGGAACTTTTTAAAAACTTAAATGGATTTTTTTTGATTGCTAATCATAGGAATTTTTCAATGCAGAGATGACTGACACATGATAATTCCCAAAAAATGTTTAATTTCATTACTTAAATATAAAATTCTTTATATATATATATAATCTCTTGGCCATTGGAAGAAAGTTGTTTGAGCAAAAAGATGGAACTATTAATAAAAAGAGGAATAATATTATTTAATGCATGGAAAAGTTTCAACAAAGACTTACATAGAAATGAAGAACAAGAACCCCCCTGTAATTATATAACATTTGAATTGCCAAGCATTTTAAAAGAGGAGGTGAGACATGCAATTACTTATTAAAAAAAAAAAGCTCCACCAAAGGATAGATTATTAGTGATATTTTAAAAAAAAAAACAGGAAAAGAAATAGAAAAATTATTTTTTCAAAACTATATACCAGATGCCTAGATGATAAAGATGTGTCAGATGTTTGAAAGAATATAGTCGCAATACTGGTATTTAAGAAAGATAAAAAGGAAGATATTAAAAATTTCAGACCTATCAGCCTTCTATCAGTTTTATACAAAATCTTTACCAAAATAATTACAACTTGTCTAAAGTGATCATTGTATACACATTAATTAAAAGAGAAATTCTGGATTTAAAAGTGATTTTAACATAATGGATTACATCCAAATATTGAGAGAAGTTATAAAAATCACTAATGAATATGATTTGCCATTATGCTTTGGATTTGTATACTATGAAAAAGCATTTGACTCTACAAGCATTTTTATAATAATTAAAGCTTTGGATCATCAAGATATAGCCCCAGGATATTGTCATAATCTGAAGAATATTTATCAAAATATTAACAACAGTAATTAAATTATATTATGATATAAAAAGTATTAACATTGATAAGAATGAAGAACAAGCTATTCCATATCTCCAAATCTTTTAGCAGGAGTTTTAAAAAAAAAATATTTTGTAGATTAAAATGAAAAACTAAAGTACATGAAGAATATTTAACTCATCTAGATTTTTTCCACATAATGTGATTGTTTTTTGCAAATAATGATTCAGAATTTTAAGAAATGTTGCAAAAGTTATGTTGTAAAAGTAAGTAATATTTACTAAGACTGTAACCTCAAGAATATGCTACAGGTCTTAACCACAAGCTTATGTTTTGGAAGAAAAGAGGGGGACCCTTCTTTACTTCAACCTACTTTCTATATAAATAGGTGAAGCTGAAGGGGTTAGATCTTGTAAAAGCAAGATTATAGACTAAAATAATGTTAATGGATGTTCTCAGAAGAAGAAAATAAAGATTAATAATCATGAATTAGAAAAAGTTAACAACTACAAATACCTTGATTAGATAATTAATACATATGAAAACACAATAGATAAAATTAATCATAGAATTAAACTTGGGTAAAGTACTTCTGATAGAAATAACTTAATATTAAAAGGAAATATGCATATATATATACTTAAAAGGAAGATTTTTAATAGATATATTTTACCAGTTCTTACATATGGATCTGAGACTTGGATATTTAACAAAATAATTCAAAAACTTCAAACCATTCAATGAAGCAAGAAAGATATATATTGAGAATATTTGGCTGAGAGAACAAATAAATATCATAGACAGGATTAAGAGACTAAAATGAAATTGAAGTAGACATATTATTAGAAGAGATGATGATAGCTGAACAGTAGAAGTCTTAAAGTGGATTGTAAAAGATCGTAAAAGAGCTAGAATGCGACCACATGTGAGATAGATGGATGAAATAAGGAAGTTTTATGTTGTTATGGGAAAAAGAGAAATTATAAATTAGAGGAATTGGGTTAAACTTGTAGAGGATTTATCCTGCAATGGATTGTTAGTGGTTGAAAATGATGATACATATACACAGACATCTATATGTTATAATAATTTTAATAAGACCGTTAAAAATTACAGCTATAACTATGTTGTTTGCAAATTTATTAAAATGATTACCAAGCGTCTGGCTTTTGAACTATTATTGTAGTAGCGTATTCAAAATTAGTTGTTATTTGAATAAGATTATATATATACGGAAGATGTATATATCAACCGGAATACACATTTTAATAATAACAACAAAAAAGTATGTTAAAAATGTGCTTTAAAAAAAAAAAAAAACTACAATCAATAATGATAAAACATTTTAATTCATTTCTACTTCGTGTTAATTTCTAATAAAAAAAACCGTCTTTTTGTATAAACATATTTCAAGATATGCACAATATAAGTACTCACACAAATATTTATACATATGTTCATTACATATGTACGTTTCCACATATATATGCACACTTACACATATGTGTATATACAAATATTTATTTAACTAATTTTAGTATATTCTTAGAAAATAATTAATTTAGAACAAATATACTTTCTAAATCTTTTATTTAAACCAAGCACTTATTTTTCTAAATAAAGATTATATTTTTGCCATCTTAAATTCTTGCTGAAGTAAAAATCAGTATTCTAGAAATAATCAGCTATTTCTGATAACCTGACGTTCCTTTTCTTAGTATGTTGAGAAATGTCAGCCTTTATATCTGGAAGGGGAATTGAAGAACTCACTTGACTGTAGGCAGCTGGCTCCCATTCTGAACATCTGCTTATGAAACCAACATAAGTTATTTTCTTTCCTCTCTTTCAAATTTGGTCACTGTTGAATTATTGTTAAAAACAACACAAAATCAATATTAGAAAACAAAGAATATACACTTAAACATTATCTAACATAACTCTGGTTTCTTTTTGTAATTTTTTTTTTTTTTTGTTAAAAAAATAAATTCTTAAAGCATGAATCATTTAATATATTTAAAACCAAACAGCCAAAAACTACAGCTTTAAAGACAATATTTAATTATCATAAATGATTAAATATTCAGTGCTTGAGCTGGCAGTATTTTTTCTCCATCACTGAAATATATTCCAGTCAAATCTTTCATTTTATAAATGGATTGAAGCTGTGCTCTCACACAGAGAAAACTTTAAGCTGTGAGGCAGATAATGAGAGCTGTTGCTATAGAAACGCTGCCAAAACATCCTCCAAATGCATCCCAGCACATCGGGGAATGTTGCCATAGTGACTAAGAACTATCTTAGGGGGAAAATAAGCAACTGCAGGAAGTTGGTTAGCTTATTCAGAATTTATTCAAGAAATGTCTGACTATATTTGACACATTTAAGGCGAGTGAAAAGCATTTGAAATTAGGCTGCTGAAGTGAGATTGGAAATTTTTTACAAAATTTTAAAAAGACCTTTTCAATCTGTTTATGAATATTCATAAGTTAGTGCTGAATAATTGACGAAATGAAAAATTCAAACTGTTACAGATGAAAAAAGATTATAATTTGGATTTTTAAACTGATAAGAGAAGGCAGGTAATTAACCCTTTAATAAAAGGCAAAGAATTGATTTGAACAATTAAAATAATAAAAAAATATTGCTGGGAAAAAAAACTATTAACAAAAACAACAAATTAAATTCTAATATTACATTAATTAAATTAACAATTGTTATAGTATAAAAGTTTTAAAAATTAATTACATTTCAATTAAAAATAGTGAATTTAATATTATCCAATTGATTTTTTTTTTTTTTTAGTCAAGAGAAACTAAAACAGGAAATGAAACTTAAAAGGATTCGTGCTTTCCACTAGATGGCAGATAGATTGTATAAAATACTATTAGTAAAAATATACTTTGTAATTGTTGAAAAACGATGGAGAATATTAACACTTTTAAACTCATACACACATGTTTCGTGCGGGATGATGATGCTATGTGCGGCTTAGGATTGTGTAGATTTCAGAATCGATTCCCAGCGCAAACATCACATGATTTTCCGGAAACTGATCATGTAATTATGTACTGTACTATACGAATATATAACACAGTGTAAACATTTGCCCTGCATAGTCCAAGCTATTAGTAAAGTGTTAAACTATGGAACTCAAGGTAAACGGATCAAAGCCCAGTTCTGTCATTCCTGGGGCTCAAACTTCTCAAGAACTCCCAAGCAATAAATCATTTGATTATTATTATTTTAGTAAATTTCTGAAGATTATATATTATATAGATGATCATCTAGAAAACAAGTGTTTTGAGTCTAAAAGGTCGAAGTAAACCATGAACTCATAGCCCATTGAAAGTTGACATCTTTCCTGCCAGTAATAAAATTGCATCATATTATAATCATACTTTTTGCTCTTACAATCAATGCATTATCCTTTATCTAACCAAATTAGATTAATGTGGAATCTTTATCCTTCAGTTAATGATAGCTAGATATCCATATTCTGACCAATACCGAATGATTAGCCACATACTTTATAAGCTATTTACTTGAAGAAAATAATACTAAGCCTGAATGGGACTTAGAAAATGTTTACGATTTATTTGACCCATATTCAAATCAAAGCTGTGACTCTTGAGTATTTTGAGGTACCTCCAAATAAAGACAACCGGCATTATATTATAGCTAACTCATATATAATAAGTTTCAGCCTCTTTTCATAATGATTTAGAAAAAATATTGCAAAATTACTAACTTAAATGTAATTTTAATATTTATAATGTGAAAATTTTGATTACGCTCCTATTTTATTTATATAAAAGAATTCTCTTTGATTTTCAGAGTGGCTAATATTTGCTGTTCACTTTAATGAGCTCTGAATAGTGACGAATGATGACAGAAAGAAATCGTAAACATTTCACATAAAGATGTGATGCTGATTCTTAATTTATCCATGATTGAACATCTAATTGATTACATTTTTTATAATGAAAATTGATTTTGTTTATTGCTGACATTGTGGTTTTGGAATTCAGTAGAGATGTTGCTAAAATTAATTATTATAATCTGAAGAGGAAATTAATGATTTTATGCTAAAAATATAGGTACAATTCTGATGCACAATACTTCTTAGATAGTTAACTGTTGCTTAGTGTATTACTTATATTCTTTTTTGTTTTATTTTTCAATTAGAGAACCATTTGTTGGCTAATATAGTATAACTAGCTAAGTTAATCATGATTATAGTGAATTGATAAAATACCAATATCAAAATCCATCTATTCATAATTTCAAAATTAAGTAAGAGCAGTTTTCTACTCTAGTGCCATTTATTTGTAAGTCTGATTAATTCTAGCATTTACATTTATCAGAGATGTTTGAAATGCAATGATATCCAATGCACTGACTACTCAAGTTTACAATAGATGGCACTAGAGTAGATAATTATTTTTTGATGGTACAGAAGAGAGTTTTTCCAGGTAGTTGGAGTAATACAAGAGTAAGATTATTATTTAAAGAAAAGGGTAAGGATCATAGAAAATTAAACAATTATAAAATGATAGTGATAACATCAGTTTTATATAAAGTTTTTTCATATATGGTGACTGGAAGAGTTGCGAAATGGATGGAAGAAAATAATGTAGTGGGGAAAATGCAAGAAGGTTTTAGGTCAGATAGGGGTATAGGAGATAGTTTATTTGTAGTTACACAACTTATGGATATGAGTAACAATTCAGGTAGACAGTTATATATAAATTTTATAGATATAGAGAAGGCATATGACAGAGTAAACAGAAATAGATTATGGATAAGTTTAGCAAATTTAGGAATGGATGAAGCTTTAGTGGATATTATTAAGAAAATTATATGAAAATAATTACTATACATATCAATTAGGAATACAGAATCAGTTAAAATCAAAAATAGGTGGGGACTAAGGTAAGGATGTAATATGTCACCTAATTTATTTTTGTTGTATTTGAGTGAAATGGAGAGAGCAGTAGAAAGACTAGGAAGAGGGATAGAGATACTGTTAATAGGTGGCAAGGGAGTATATATTTTGTCTGGTCTTTTTTTGCAGATGATGTATTTTTGCATGCAGAAAGAAGAAAAGATATGGAAGTTATGCTGAGGATATGCCCAAGGCTGGGTAAAAAGATGGGGATTAAATTTAGTGAAGACAAATCAAATATAATGATGGTTAATACTGGGGAATGAGAAGACAGAGAATTTTTAGTGGGGAATATAAAGTTAAGTGTGGTAAATAGATATAGTTATTTGGGGATCATCTTGAGTAATCAGAAAAATTGCTTGGATAAATGGGAGAAAAAATTGATAAATGAAGCAAAGAAAAGAACGGGATTGATAAAGAAATTAATAGTGTTTTTATATAGTAAATAAGATGTAAATAGAATTGTATGGAAGGGAGCGGTAGTAGCAGGGTTAACATATGGCAATGATGCATTATGTGTTAGTAAAGGAGTATTAGATTACTTAGAAAAAGTACAAAGGAAGTAGGAAGACATGTATTAGATGCAGATGTGTGGGCAGCAAAGGAGGCAATTCAAGGAGAAATGGGCTGGTCAAGTTTTTACATGAGAGATACAAAAAGCAAAATGAAAATGTTTGGTAGATTGCAGTTTATGGATAATAAAAGTATAGCCAAAATAGTATTTAATTGGGTTATGAGTAAAGGGAAGGCAACAAGATGGGTGAGAAAGGTAATGCAGTATGCAGAAGATTTGGATAAAGATTTTATATCAGTATACTAGTACAAGAGGTGGGATGATTGTGTTAGGAGGCTTGTTGAATGTTATAGTGATAAGGAATGTGATAGAAGAATAGATGCGTTAATAAAGAATAGGGAGTTGGAGAGATGGGGAACTAGTATGGAGAGTAAAAAGAGTTTAAATATATATAGAAGTAAACAGAACAGTGGGTGTGAGTTAATTTATAATAATAGCAAGGAAAGTAGTTTACTGTTTAAGGCTCGAACAGGATCTTTAGCAACAAGAGGATATACACATAAATGGAAAAATATGGGTGATTTAGTCTGCAAGTTGTGTGAGGAAGGCATAGAAAATATTAGGCATCTGTTGATTTAATGTAAATGCTTGAAAGCAGAAAGGGTACAAATAATGAAATTATGGAATACTAAATATAAACAAAGTGATTATATAGAAAGTGAATTATTGGTTTTTATGCTGGGTTGATAAGGGGGATTTAGATATGAAGGCCATGGAGTTGACAAAGATTATGTTGTGGAAATGGGATGAAGCAGGATATGGGAAAACTTAGGGTGGGGAATGGAAAGTGAAGGTAAAGTGGATAACAGATTTCTCTGGACATAGATGCTGAAAGATTCCTGACTCCATATAAGGAGAAGTCACAGCACATCATATCACATCACATGTTTTATTACACACTTTGTGAGCAGAAGAATGTTGTTAATTACAAGTTTATCTAAAAACAACATATTAATAAAACTACATTAAATGATATAAATTATTTATATTTATCTTATTTCAGACTTCTGTGAGCATGCCATATACAGTTAATATTTAAAAGACAAAGAAAAAATTATATTTATAAAACTTACATAATTTTAATAACTAAATTCAATACTGTATAATGTATAGTTAAGTTTTATGATGAAAACTTTTGCCAGAAAAGTCACAATAAATAAATATGATTAAACCAAAATTATATATCTTTATTATTAAAATATAAATAAAAAATAAATGCTATTTGAAATACACAGTGGATAGAATCATACAAAACTTTATGAAAACAGCTTTTTAAGTTTTTAAGCTAGATAGTTTAGTAATACAAAGCTAAGTCTATAGATCTAAGAACAATTCTGACCTCAAATCCATATTTTTAGATCATAAAAATTAACTCAGTCATACCTTTGAACCTACAACAGCAAGTGTAATATGTTTGGCATACAATGATGCAAAACACAAGATAAAATAAGTCTGTCATATCACCAACAATCTGAATACCATCAACAAAAAAGGATCATGTTTCCCCTCTCTAAAAAGTGGTTCATTTAAACCCAGTCATTTACATATCATTTACATACACTTTGAATTATACCATCCACTTCTACTTTGTGGTTGTATTTCTATAATTATATCATTTTAGAGATATTGAAAGCATATTCAGCATACTATAGCTAAGCATATAAAGATCCAAGTTTAAGCTTTTCTTATTTTTTTGCTTTCAAAGTGATTATTCTAAATGAATAAATATAGTATAAAATATATATTAAATACAGACAGAAAACATATTTATACAATAAAAATAATTGAAGGGTCTAGTATTGGCACTGCACATTATAGGTACACTGACTTGACCAAAGCTGAAAATTGAACTAACAACTTTTAGCACTTGAGTCTGACAATTAAATGCACTATTTCTTAGACAGTGAATGGCATTAACAATAAACTTATGACTACAAGGTATTTAAACTATGAAAAATCAATACTTAGACAATTATTAAACCACAACCCAAACAACCACAAGTATTTTTTAGGTCTTGATAACTAAGAATTAATTTAAATTACCCTATCAAGAGCTCTCATCATAAAAATAAAATCTAAGTCAAGAAAATATGGCATTATTAGATTCCAAAAGTAAAACTAATTTTATTATGATGTTAAAATTGATTATCATTCTACTTTTGATTCTATACCATTTCACTGTCATTCAAGTGGATAACTGAATCCATCAATAAAATAAAAAAATGTACATTAAAGCTAAAGTGATGGTTAATCAGCTTGTTAAAATAACACAATTAATATGAAATTATTTGCATATTAATATTATAATAAATCATTAACAAACACCAGAATTGATGACATACCAACATAGTCTTAACTAAAAGTCCAACAAAACATGCTATTTCTTAAAACAACAGCAGTAGTAGGAAATTACTAGAGATATTATATATATATATGAAGTGTGCTTTTCTAGTATTAAAGCAGATAAAGATTATACATATTGAAACCATCCAAGAAAGGTTAGTTGCGGTCTTGGTGGCAACAAGGTAAAAAATGTGGTTGAGATGACTGGGATCTATAGGGCGAGAACAATGCATCTACTATCCGAAACTTAACTTGCGATTTGATATGCTTGCAAGTCTTTATACAGTTGCACATAAGCTAAAACTATTCTATATTTTAATAATCAATTCATAATTAATACAGTAATAAATAAATTTCTCAAGTTTTATAATAATACGTGTAATCTTAATCTCACTATTTAATAATAAAAATCCATACAAATATAATTGCTTCTTATTTTAAGAAATGATTAAAGGTAATTCAATCTGTGTTTTAAAACTAAGGCAAGAAATTTTAAATATAAAGTTGATTAATGATTTATCTCAGGGTTATAAGAAAATAAATACATGGATATAAAGTGTTTATGCATATTAGGATACGAGAATGTTAAAGAGATTTTATGTACATCATTTTACCCAATACTTATATATATAAAATAACATTAATACAATAATGATGTATTTAATCCAGATAGATTTTAGGAGTAAGCTAATATCTCAAATATAACTTTTTTTTAATATTATGAATATGCAGTGACAGTGTTTCTTTAATAATAACAAAAGAGAAACATTAAAAATTACAATTATTTTATTACATAATATAAAATAAATGATAAAAACTAATAATAAGAAGAAAATTATGTAAAATATCTAATAAATATTACTATTTGTTTCCTAAATCTAATTTGAATTTGAGATATGAAAAGTTTAATTATCAGACAGTGTTTGAAAAAATTAACTTTAAATTGAAATAGATTGTTTATTATTTCAAAATAATCCTCAATTATTTAAGTCAGAGTTTTTAAATTTTATTTCTGAAGCAGTAGTAAGTGGTCTTAAACTTATTGATGAGATTATAATAATATTTAGAAAGATAAAATCCGTTTGATTTTGTTAGATTGATAAAAAAAAAATGTTTGAGGTCTTCCAAGAAGTTCTTATGCCATAATTTTTCAGTTATTTGAAAAGTTTATTTATTGAAGGATGAGAAAGGAGATCTTAATTTGGGTCACATCTTGAATAGTAAAACTATATCTTGAATTAGTAGTGAATTTTAGTTTAAACACTTTGTGTATTTTTTGGAAAAATAAAAAGTCACTGCAAAGAATGGATTTGAACAATCTCATAATATTTTTTTATGCTTATATTTAATTAGATATGAAGATGTTTAGTACAAGGTTAAAAAAAACATGTCACAGGATTTAGCAATATAAATATGTTTATGCTAAGGAAGCTATTATTAAAACATTTACATCATAACCCAATTAGAAAAACAACCAGATTTGCAAAGAGATTGTTTTTTAAAAAATTACTTTATATTTAGCCTTTAAATAACTAATCAGAATAAAGTTCACAATATTCTCCATAGCAAAGTTTTTCCACTACAATAGTGCAACCTAGTGCAAGCTCTAATAATCAATAGATGCTACAAGTTTGTGCATTTTAATCTCTATACACTGCATTCCCATCCAATATTACACATTAATTTCATTAGTGAGGAGTCATGGATCTGAGAGAAATGCATCTGGAACTTCAGCTTAATGACCACCATCCAGTAGATACCTTTTATTTTCTTGCTCATCTATAAGTCTATCAATTGAAACTAATTTTCCTGTATAGTCATATAGATCAGATGTCTTAAATTTGATCTCAATATATAAAAAACTAGGAAGATACTTTGTTTGAGATGGTTGAAGGAGATAAGTAAGTTTGCTGAAGTAATTTGGAAAAGTAAAGGTATAAATAAAAAAACTGCATTGTTCAAAAATGATACATAAAGCTCTTGTGAATATATGCATTTATGCAAATATCAACTATATATGATGTGTGTGTATTATAACCTTTATATTGGCAGAAGAAACAAAATGTCAAGTCAAAATTTGTGCCAAGACATCTAAATATATATATATATATATACAAGGCACCAAACCCGCAGTGTTTCAAATCTCCCCTCTTGTCCCCCAGTCAGTTCAGCGTTTGCTTCCTAGTGGAGTAGACGTCAAACCGACCTCAAGTGTTTAGCAAAACGTTCTTCAGTTGCAGTGATTTCAGCCGAGTCTTCAAACCCAGCCTAGCAAGCTAGTTAAGGGTCTGTCTCAGTTCAATCCCATATAATCAAAGTCCTGCAAATATATCATTGCAAGAAACTCTAAAGGTCTTTATAAAAACATACAGTAATCCTAACCGCTATCCTTGTTTTTATGTCAAAGCCTATACCAAAACCCCGAACAAGGTAAGTTTGTTTCATAAACGAAAAGGTCAAATCCCTCTTTCATTTGCTCCTCCCAGTCAGCTGATTTCAAGCGGTTGCTATCCTCAGGGGAGTGAGTTAGAAACAGATCTAAACACTGACCTCAAGTGTTTATGCAAAACGTTCTATCAGTTGCAAGCGTGAATTTTCAGACCGAAAAGTCTTCAAACCCAGCCTAGCAAGCTAGATATTTATAGGGTCTGTCTCAGTTCAGAATCACCATATAATCAAAGTCTCTGCAAATATATCATTGCAAGAAAACTCTAAAGGTACTTTATGAAAAAACAATACAAGTTAATCAGTAACCTGCTATCACTGTTTTTATGTCCAAAAGATGGCGCTATACCAAAACCCCGAACAAGTGTAAGATTTGTTTTCATAAACGAAAAAGGTCAGAAATAACTACCTCTTTCATTTGCTCCTCCCAGATCAGCGATTTCAAGCGGTTTGCTATCCTCAGTGGGAGATAGAGTTAGAAACAGATCAAACCGACTCTCAAGTGTTTATGCAAAACGTTTCTATCAGATTGCAAGCGTGAATTTTCAGCCAAAAGTCTTCAAACCCAGCCTAGCAAGCTAGATATTTATAGGGTCTGATCTCAGTTCAGAATCACCATATAATCAAAGTCCTGCAAATATATCATTGCAAGAAAACTCTAAAGGTCTTTATGAAAAAACAAATACAAGTTAATCACAACCGCTATCCTGTTATTTATGTCCAAAAGATGCCTATACCAAACCCCGAACAAGTGTAAGTTTGTTTTACAAAACGAAAGAGTCAGAAATAACTACCTCTTTCATTTGCTCACTCCCAGATCAGCGATTTCAAGCGGTTTGCTATCCTCGTGGGAGATGAGTTAGAAACTAGATCTAAACCGACCTCAAGTGTTTATGCAAAACGTTTCTATCAGATTGCAAGCGTGAATTTTCAGACCAAAAGTCTTCAAACCCAGCCTAGCAAGCTAGATATTTATATGGGTCTGATCTCAGTTCAGAATCACCATATAATCAAAGTCTCTGCAAATATATCATTGCAAGAAAACTCTAAAGGTACATTTATGAAAAAACAAATACAAGTTAATCACGTAACCGCTATCACTTGTTATTTATGTCCAAAAGTGGCGCTATACCAAAACCCCGAACAAGTGTAAGATTTGTTTTACATAAACGAAAAGAGTCAGAAATTAACTACCTCTTTCATTTGCTCACTCCCAGATCAGCTGATTTCAAGCTGGTTTGCTATCCTCAGTGGGAGATAGAGTATAGAAACTAGATCTAAACACTGACTCTCAAGTGTTTATGCAAAACGTTTCTATCAGATTGCAAGCGTGAATTTTCAGACCGGAAAAGTCTTCAAACCCAGCCTAGCAAGCTAGATATTTATATGGGTCTGATCTCAGTTCAGAATCACCATATAATCAAAGTCTCTGCAATATATATCAGCAAGAAAACTCTAAAGGTACATTTATGAAAAAAAAATACAAGTTAATCACACCTGCTATCACTTGTTATTTATGTCCAGAGTGGCGCTATACAACGCAAGTGTAAGAT
This sequence comes from Epiperipatus broadwayi, assembly GCA_028023455.1. Classification (NCBI taxonomy): domain Eukaryota; kingdom Metazoa; phylum Onychophora; class Udeonychophora; order Euonychophora; family Peripatidae; genus Epiperipatus; species Epiperipatus broadwayi. Next base: position 2,341,163 of record JAQFVV010000108.1, read on the forward strand.
TTGTTTTACATAACGAAAAAAGAGTCAGAAATTAACTACCTCTTTCATTTGCTCCTCCCAATCAGCTATTTCAAGCTGGTTTGCTATCCTCAGTGGGAGATAGAGTATAGAAACTAGATCTAAACACTGACTCTCAAGTGTTTATGCAAAACTTTCTATCAGTTGCAAGCTAATTTTCAGCCGAAAAGTCTTCAAACCCGCCTACAAGCTAGATATTTATATGGTCTGATCTCACAGAATCACATAATCAAAGTCTCTGCAATATATCATTGCAAGAAAACTCTAAAGGTACATTTATGAAAAAAAAATACAAGTTATCCGTAACCTCTATCACTTGTTATTTATGTCCAAAAGTGGCCTATAAAGAAAAGTAAGATTTGTTTTACATAAACGAAAAGAGTCAAAATTAACTACCTCTTTCATTTGCTCACTCCCAATCAGTGATTTCAAGCTGGTTTGTATCCTCAGTGGGAGATAGAGTATAGAAACTAGATCTAAACACTGCTCTCAAGTGTTTATGCAAAACGTTTCTATCAGATTGCAAGCGTGAATTTTTCAGCCGAAAAGTCTTCAAACCCAGCCTAGCAAGCTAGATATTTATATGGGTCTGATCTCAGTTCAGAATCACCATATAATCAAAGTCTCTGCAATATATATCATTGCAGAAAACTCTAAAGGTACATTTATGAAAAAAAAATACAAGTTAATCACGTACTGCTATCCTTGTTATTTATGTCCAAAAGATGGCCTATACCAAAACCGAACAAGTGTAAGATTTGTTTTACATAAACGAAAAAGAGTCAGAAATTAACTACCTCTTTCATTTGCTCACTCCCAGATCAGCTGATTTAAGCTGGTTTGCTATCCTCAGTGGGAGATAGAGTATAGAAACTAGATCTAAACATGCTTCAAGTGTTTATGAAAACGTTTTATAGATTGAGGTGAATTTTAGAGAAAGTCTTAAGTAAGTAGTATTTATATGGTTGATCTAGTTAGATCATATAATAGTTTGTATATATTTGAGAAATCTAAATATTTATGAAAAATATATATATATATATATATATATCACATATATATATATATATATATAATTTTGTTATAAATATACTATTGCTAGTACTTTATAATGCTATAAGTTCTGCATATAAGAGTTATTGTATCAACATTTTTAAAGGTTGTACATCTATGTAATAAATTTTGACAGTTTAAATTATAATAGTTTTAAGCTTAAATAAGTGTTTATCATACTAAAGTCTTTAAATTTTTAAATAGCTGGTAATTTAGATGATAAATAATGCATTTTAAGTTAATAATGCTAATTTAGCTAATCATTTAAAATGTTTCAAAAAGCTTGTATTATTTTTAAGATTAAGAAACCAGATTCAAATCCTATCTTTTGGTTTGTTGGTACTTAAATTAAAGCTATAATATTTTAATTTATTTTAACTTGCACACATAATATTCTAGTTAAATGTTTTAAGTTTATTTGTATAGAAAGAATTAATAAAGCTAATAATTAAAGATAGGATTTTAAAGCAATAGATAAATGAATGTTGAATGAATGAATAAAATTTTTAATATTAATTATTTAAAAATATTCTTAAAGATAGTTTTAAAATTTATATTCTGAGAAACTTATCTAGATTTAAACAATGATAAGTAACTGTATTAAATATTTTCTGTAATATTTATGTTACTTTCTTAATGCAGTGTAAATTTCATTATGTAATATTTTATTTTATCCCAGTGGCTGCAATTTTTAAGTAATTATTTTAATTAATTTTTTTTAGTTGCCTAGATAAAAGTAGAATTTATTTAAAAATATGAATAAATAATTAAATGATTTTTACTTGACAACCTTTCCTAGTTACATTAGATCAGGAATTCAAACTAATCAATGAAGAGGTTATAGGTTAAAAGGTTAACCAAAAGTTTTGTAAAATGGTCATGACTACTACTATAAATGAGATAAAATTGACACCTGAATTTACTCCTTTTTTTTTCAATCTGTTTATTTATTTATTTTATTTATAGTAGTCATATTTAAAATTTTAAAAGTGTAATTTTATTTAAAACATTTTATTTCTTAGCTTAAGTATATTAAGCTAAACTTGTATCTGGGCACACTTGTCTGAATTTAAACTCCAAGGAACTAAAGTCTTCACATCTTTCAGTTTTAATAGTAATACCATTTAATTATTATAATGTTTAAAATATTACTTTTCAAAATTTTAAAATAGTTATTATTATTGCCATTATAGTGACACAAGAGTTATTGTCAATTTCAAGGCAAGTGAAAACATCTGTTTTAAATTTAAATTTGCTTCAATATATTAAAATTATTAGCAGCAATAATGACATTAAAAATTTCCTGATATTTTACTTAAAACACTTATTTCACATCAAATGATATTCAGAATTTATTTATTTATAGCAAGGAATTTTTCAATTCCTAGGATAAAGAATTATATTTTATTATGATGAGTATATATCTTATCAGACATTTAAAAGATTTTTTTAAGTCTACAAATACTTCAATAAAAATATATTTGTGCTTATTTTAATAAAAGACATTATATTGTTAATTTATAACAGCACAGATAAAAAAATTTAATTATTATGATTGTTTTTGTTGTCTTCCTTGAAAAAAAGAAATCACTTTCTTAAAGTATGGCAAATATTAGGTGAAATTTAAGAGTTTTTCACTTGATAAAAAGGAAATATGAACTATATCTGCAAAAAAACATTATATTTAAGTGAACTTGAATGATTTCTGTGATTATTTTATAAATGCCTGTGATATGATAAAACCTGAGAGCTCTCTTTTTTCCCTGAGCATTACTATGAAAATCATTGTGGTTATAATTATCATATTTAGACATAAGTATTTTCATCTGAAAATACTTGATAATGTTGGCTAAATATAATTTATTCTAAGTATGTGATTATAAAATATACTAATTATTATTGCAGTTTGAAAAAAAATTATATGATGGATTAAGTTGGAAACCTGAATTCAAATACTTGTGAATTATTTAATTCAACTTATTAAACATATATCATAATTCAAATTCATGGATACTTGTTTGAATGGCATAAATTTATTATTACTTGGTAATATAATTATCTGAAATTTTAACTGATATCCAAGAAACATGTTCTATATTTCTTAATTATATTCTAGATTTTGATGTTATATTGTATTTTATGATGGATATGTTTGCTGTTCACAATACTTTATTTGCCAAATTTACTTACTCATGTTCCAGTGTAATGGTTATGGAAAGAAGAAAGCAGAAGGACTGTTATTTAATTTATTTATTTGATGCTAAAAAGGTTGAATTTTATTTGTATTTATCATTTTTGCATACCATATTTTATTTCATGTGCATATTATTTTCATATTATATACTATATTTTGAAATATTTTAGTTAAAGTTCTCATAATAGTAATTTATCATATTTGCATAGTTTAAATAATGTGTATCCCTTATGAATTATTTATTATAAAGGTATATTGTTATGCTGTAAGCTAAGTAGATGTATATTTCTATTATTCATTTTATGCTTATTTGTTGCATAATGTTAATGGAGTCATATTTAGCATTAGTTATTATTATTATTTATCATGTTTCACATCCATTAGCTATAGTATTTTAGTATAGAAATAACAGCTTAGTCTCTCTATTTTGGAATGCTTATTTATGCCAGTATGTTTAGAGATAGTAGCAATGATCTCTCACTTATCATCTTGCTAGCTCATTTCAAAAGAGTTGAATTGGTCTCTCTCTTTCTTATTGTCTTACTGGTATATCTTTTAAAAGAGATAGTAGCATTGTTCTCTCATATTTATTGTCTTGCTAACATTCATATGCTCATATGCATATATTTTGGAGATATAACTTAGACTCTCTATTTTAAGGCAATTCCTATTTAATATTTTTGTCCATGTTGTGCATTCTCATTATTTTTCTGACTAGTGACAAAGTTCTAGATCCTTTATTAGTCCTCAAAAATAGGTGCATTTTTATGAGCTGTGCCATCATACTTTTCACTTTGCCTTATTTTATTATTTAAAGATGGATTTTGTTTTTCAGTATGTTTAGTAAATTGTGTGTAATGTTTTGCCATGTCTTTACTTGGCATTTAAATACTTATCAAAGTATTGAGGAATTTCATCCTTATCTCTCTAGCATTCTTGGTTGGCTTAAATATGAATAATTTATTGAAAATATATAAGTCCTATATCTGAGCTTTGCTAATAATGAGGACAAAATATGATAAATAATTAATTTTAAAATTTTAATATTTATTATAGACATAAATATACAATATACATCTGTCTTATCTCTTCTTCATCACTGGATTGATAAGCTATTATTATTATTATTATTATTATTATTATTATTATTATTATTATTATTATTATTATTATTATTATTATTATTATTATTATTATTATTATTATTATTATTATTATTATTATTATTATTATTATTATTATTATTATTATTATTATTATTATTATTATTATTATTATTATTATTATTATTATTATTATTATTATGATGATGATGATGATGATGATGATGATGATGATGATGATGATGATGATGATGATGATGATGATGATGATGTTAAATATTCATAAAAGGGACATTATTTATATGAATGTTATTATGATAGTATGAATGCATTGATAAGTGAGAACTTTTTGATAATTAAACAATAGAAGGTTTATTTTAATCTGCTGTATTATTTTGTTAATCCAATTAAATTTATTTTTATAAAATATGATGTAAATTTAATCCATCTGCCATAATTTTGAGGAAGTAATATTATGAAAGCTTTTGGCTTTGTGGACTCAAATATGGAGTATTTGTAATTTTGTATTTGTTTTCTTGTATAATAAATACTTGTTTTTGTTATTTAAGAAATTTCTCATAGTCATTTGTTCGCATCATTTTCCTTAGAAACCAGAAATCATATCACTTATTAATAAAATCTAAATACTTATAAAATATTATAAATAATTTTAAATATATTTGCTGAAAAAGTACATGAACATTGAAAATAATAAGAATCACTTTATTAAATTATGTAAATATTAGAAGAACATCTGAGAAAGATGTATTTACTTAACAAAGAATTATAATTTGATTTATTACTTTGGATCACTTTAAAGTAATTCAATTTGTTTATTTCATGTCCCTGTACACATTTATTTTAAAATCATTTTCATATTTGAAGATCATATTTATTATTCTATGATATAATTTAATTTTACAAAAACCCAGTTCATATTTATAAGATGTTTAAATAGATTTATTCTAGAATATTTAGAATGGCTGTTAAATGCCTTGCCCATTCTTAATATCTGAATGCCATCCTAGATTACTCATTATCTTATTATAAAATTAAGAGATCATGTATTAAATTAGCAATAATATTATTAATATCATTATTGTGATAAAACATAAGCTTAGGGGAAGTGTATGTTTTATTTATTTTATTTGCTAGGATATTATTCAATGTATAATAAATATAAAGTCAAAGAGAATTTATTTTATAATGTAATTGAGTTCATATTATCCTGAGACATCCTAATTTGTTTCATGAACCATATTATTTAAATTTATTTTGATAATAAAAAAATTACATTCAAAAGATGAATCTTAAATGGCATAGATTTTCAAAGAACATTTTAAATTTTACAAAAATTAAATAATGGTTTAGCTGATCAAAGCAATGAAATGCTTAGGAGATACCAAAGAGATATATGACAACTGTAGTAGATGTTTGTAGAAAGAAATTTAAATCTAACCTCATTGGCATATGTCTACAATATTAAGAGTCTTTTATATGTGCTAATGTTAGTTGAGATTTTTCCTCCTCTTGTTATGTTGCTTCGTGTTTTCATCATATTTTATTATAAATGCTTCCCCTATATATCTTATTATAACATATAGCATTTATATTATTAACTCATATCATATGTGACATTTTAGCTTATATTTTATATATTGGCATCTAACAAAGACTGTGTTATACACACTATCAGCAGTTTGGATTATCTGCTCATCTTTTTAGGTTTTAATTTGGGCTTGCCCAGCTTGTTAACTTTTAGTTGACTGGAAGCACTGAATGATCAATTGTGGTCGGGTATCATCTTTGCAGGTTACAATTTTCTTGCCTAATATGTTAGGTTGAACATTGAGAGTTTAAGCATTGTTATAGCGTGTAGGCTTTTAATCAGATGGAAAGAATGATTGATTTCTCTTTCTTTTCAAGGTTATAATATATATATATATATATATATGTATATATATATATAAGTGTATGTGTTGTACCAGTCAGAATTGTATGTTCATCTAACAAGAATTAGCATCTAAGCAAAAGTACCTGTAGTTCAATCATATGCGAGATACACAGGTCAGGAATCCTCATGAACTCTGCCCTATTGCCCATTCCCCAAATCTATAACATTACAAACAACACTTCTGATGATAGCAAATGAAATTTCTAACAATTCCCATCCCAGAGCATCAGCAGAGACACAAGAGATCTAAGGACTAACTAAAGGATGATGCAATATAATGATAGATGTACATGCATGAATGAATAACATATCCAAAGAATAAATTATTAATGATGAATTTATTTATAATGGTATTAATAATGTTAAATTTGTATATAAGCAAAGGGATACAAAAGATTAAATACATCATGAATCTGATTACACATAATGAATACTCTATCTGGGTTTCACATAATATTTATTCATGCCTTCCACACTGACCTTAGCAACAGGATTTAAGGATTGATGGATATGCAAATATCGAACACACTTATCTATGAGAACAATAATTAATCAAAACGATGTGGCTTAATATGCTAATATAAGATATCATATTTACGGTGCTTCTATTATTAACACTATAATATTTTAAATAACAAATAATCTAACGAATTTCAATAATTATGTATGGATTTTATCACAATTATCTTAACTGCAGATTAATTATATTTGAAATTATAAGATGTATTTAACATTTATGATTTACATTTGAATAGAAAAGAGCACATTTATTTCTACATTCAGTCACATGATTTGACTTTTATAGGCTTTGTGAGAAGTTAGTTCTCAACATATTTAAGGCTGTTTAATGAGAGGGTGGATAGCTCAAATATGCTATAACACGTGATAGGGCTAGCTAAATTTATATGATAATATGGAAGCTTGGAATGGCTTAAGAAATCATAGCATTACGACTTACAGATGAATAAAATGTATGAGGAAGTATAAATGATAGTGTGCGGACTGAATGATAACGTCAGGAAAGACGAGAAGCTTCATCAACTTGATAACGAAAATATGTGAGCTCATCTGCACTTGTGACAGATGGCATCTGAAGACATGGTTGGCAAGATACTATGGTTTCATGAATTCCGAATGTTAACCCATAATAGAGCCTACTGCAACCAAACACAACCTTTGGAGTTGGGGCCTCCACACTCTGCTGAGAAATGTGCTTTAAATATTCTGATAATGAAGGAAAGTCTGACAAAGCAACATTTAGATTTATGAACGTTATCATCGATACACATCACAAAGGCTTTCAGGTCTGTATTAACACTGATTTATTTTGGCCTTAGAGAGTAAGTAAACCTAGCGTAATGAAATGATAAGATATAAGCAATCCCAAAGGGCACACAATTTGCCACAAGATTATTTAGAATATCAATAATGAATATGAAAATTAGGATTCCCTTCGTTAAATGCATATCAATACATTTGAAACAAAATATTTAATTAAATTATCGTTAGATGGTGAGCTAATTATATACTGAATCACTAGCTAAAGGTAAGGACATGAACTTTAATTTATTCAATACTAAATTTACTTAATACTAAATCAATAGCATGGAATAATAGTAAATGATATCTTTGAAATGATAACAAATAGCATAATATGAAATGATAAAAACAATTTAGGAATATTTTCAATCAGATGAACTTTTATAATTTAGTAAGAAAGCTTATGTTTACTATTTAAAATTTCAAAATGGTGGAATGGTAAAATGAGATAAGGTTGATTCACCAGATTGAATAATTAGCATATTAAAATGGGTATGATTAACATAATATCAAATTAAAAATTTCTGCATTTAAAAATAATAAGACAGTGAGAGTGAAACCCAGCAATCGAGTTTAAAAAATCAAATAACAAAATTTATAGGTTAATGCAAAAAGAAAGTCATTGTTTAAGCAGTTAATAATCGGCTTGGCATTACCAACTGAAAAAAATAAGCAGATTACATTTTAATGAACAGAAAGACTACAAAATGGAAATATTACAAAGATATAATTTAAACGAATTAACTTTACATAGTTAGAGGTTGAATTTTACAGTTTAAAAATATAAAAAAAATATTTAGATGCAAGTTTTAGAGTTCATATGGCGGCAGGGAATCACCTTTCTGTTTGATGATTTGATGGCCATGTATGCACATGTTGATTTTTATTTTGGAGAAATACAGTCAGTTTTGGCATAATTTTGGGAAAATAGTGGCGCATATCCTTTCCTAGTGTATTTGAGAGTTCATTTTGGCAGTATTCATGAGGCGATGGCTTACGAGTACATTAGCATGGATCTGATCTTAGAAAGATCGGGGAAGTAAACTTTCTTTCTACTCACTATTCATGTTGAAATTTTGAGTGATGTAGATTCATTCTACAACCTCTTTTAGAAATTAAATGTAGAGTATTTTAGCTAGAAAGTGCAACTGTATTTATACCCATTTTGACTGCCTCTCGTAATCCCCGGATGTCCGCTAATGGTCAACTGTGATACCTCTAATTTTAAAATATGAACAAGATAAATTTTGAGAGAGCCGGTTTTAGTCTATTTTGAGATGAAAATAGACCCGCAGAATAATGTGAATTTTTCAAAATAAACCTATGACAAATAAAAAAATCTTTTCTGAAATTAAAATAAGGCACATCTTTTGTTTGCTAATTTTACATTACTCTCTCGAACCTCCTCTCAAACAAAATACATGAATAAAAATATATATGTAATCTAAACACATTTAATAACATTATTATAATGTTTATCTGTTACACACACACATGCATGATTGTTTACCGTGATAGAAATTTATACGTTTTATAACTAAATTGATATTAAATGAAAATTAAGCTTAACTACAAAAGGTAAACAATCATGTGCATCTGTATACCTGCACTCCCTAGTGATTTATTATTACATAACTGAGTTTGAACCCCTGTTTGAAGGTTTCAAACATCCCTAGACAGTGAAGCAAAATATGTGCAACAGATTTGACTGCTTCAGTGTTTGCATATTATTGATAACTTTGACTGACATGGATCTAGACTGAACATATTGCCAGAAGAAATAATAAATAGATGGACAAATAAAATCTTAAACTGAATTCCAAGAGATTGTAAAAGATCTGGAAAAAGATCATATGCAAGAAGGATGGATGAAATATGGATTTTGTGATGTATAAAAGAGAAGCTAGAAATCAGAGGAACTGGATTAAACATGGAGATCCTGCAGTGGATTAATAAGGGTTGAAAATGATGATTATGATATATAAAAGTTGAACGAAGTCATATATAAATGAGATTGTGTTTACATTTAGGATACAATGGATTTCATCATCATGTAGAAACATATGCAAGATCTGCAATTCTCTGCATGCATCAGAAACAGCTAATGCAAATGATTATTTTGCATTGGCATAGCAATCTAGAAATGTTGGAAAAGTTTATTAACAGTATTAAGTTAATTAATCAAGACTTAAATTATTATATAGTGTTGGGAAAGTGCTGCATTTAATTAGAATTATAGTATTAATATCTATCAATATTCATAGATATTAAATATATTTTTTTAAAAATCATATATTGCAAATTTTGAAGTTTTAAAATAAGACCCAAATATTTAGATTTTGAGATTGTATAAATTTCCTCCATTGATTTAAAAAAAGATAAAATGACTTTTGAAATAGACTAAAATAGGACCAAGACCTCTCCAACATCACTTCATAAAGTAACAATGAAGAAAAATGACTTGATCATCAACTTTGGCAAATATAAGATTTTAAGGGTTTTAGGCTTTTCATTCTTGTTTTACAAGTTAATCATTATCATCTTATAAACAGACAAATAATGCAAACAAAATTAGCCAATATTTTCTAAATCATTCAGTCTCTTTAATTGATCATTGACCACCTATCTTTCTTTTCCGATCTCTTTTCCTCACATCTTCTACAGTTTTATTCAATTTATCTTTCATAATTCCAGCCTCTAAGAATATGATCAATACACTTGGTCTTTCTCTCCATAATTTCTTTATATATGAGGGAGAACCCAAAAATAAATTTTATATTTATTTTTAGGTATTGAAAATTAAATCATTTTAAAAAATATAGCCTATTTAATGCAATGCTCCAGTCTGAAACTGTTTTTTAATTTTTGAAGTAGTCTGGAAACAATTGCAAAGTGATGCATTTTAACACTTCCATACCCCCCCTCCCATTTTTAAATCCACAAAAAAAATGAGCATTTTTAAATTCAAGAGATTAAAAAAAATACATAAATGGGGATTGAGTAAATACGGATGATAAATAACCTGGCGTCAAGCTGAATTTAACTTTTACATTCAATGCTTTGAGAGATAACATTTTATTGGGGTGAAGCTTGTACTTTTCTCTTTGACACAAAATGGGATATTTACATTTTACTGCATCAAGTAAATGTTTCAGAATTTGTAGATAAAATGCTCAACCATTACTAACTAAATCGGAGAGAAAGCGTTTTGCGTAAAAAAAAAAAAACAGTATTGTTTTGACTTTGGACTTCATTTGCTACACTTTTTAGGTCATGGTAAATTTAACATTTTAATTAAACTAATCATAAAATTGTGTTTCTGCAAGATCAGTTTGTTTCTAATGTGTTTCAAGTTTTACAACTAGTTCTCCTGTCATTGTCTGTAAAAGAAAACAGAATTTAACATTGGTTGAACTTTTCAGCTTTTATAAAAAAATTGACAATTACACAAAATGCACTTTACAAAAAATGTGCTATGTGGCACCACAATTTCACATGACAATGTCATTTGGCAGATTGATGCAGAAGGATTCCTGCAAGAAGTATGTAACAGCAGAAGTATACACTACAACAGGCGTCAAATCAGTGAATGATTCTGATTATTCTTGAGTCCTTCCTTGTATATGTAAATTACACTTTCCATGAGCCATTAATAAGTAATACTTATCAATAAATATTAATAAGTATTATTTATTAATGGCTCATGGAAAATAATTACTTCTGTTTAAATTTATTTATATATTTACTTATTGTTTTCAACATTTCTAGATTTTTAATTTTTATCTTTTCATCTGTCTACTGAATTCTTCTCTAAATTCATAAAATTTTAAATCTCGGAACTTTTGTTCCACTTTTTATTATTGTTCATGTCTTTGCTCTTTATAAAGTTTTATTTTATCAGAACTTTTAACAAGCTTTGATTTTGCATCTAATTTCATAGATTTGAAGAATTAAATATTTTATTTACATTTCAAATGATGTTTAAATTTTTATATAATGGAATGAATAGTTCTTTAGTATTCTATTTGATCTGGGTTTTATTTTTTAATTAGTATTTATTTTTAATACTATATTTTTTTCTAGTTATTTGTTATGGTGGGATAACCTTGTGATCTTTACTCTAGGAATGTTATTCCTTTTGTATATTTCTAAGTTATATTTCTGATAAAGTCAGCTTACATATTTATAAATGTGTACTATTGTTATATTTACTGCAGGTATTCATGCATTAATAATTGATTTTTTATCATTATTTTTATATAATTGTTGTATTTATTATCTGAAATATTTGAAGAATTTTGTTTTTTGTTATGGTGATCATAAGATTTTTCTGCTTTATATATTATGTTATTTTTAGAAACCCTCCCCTTCCCCCATCCAGTTTATATCATAGACTCTGTATTCAGAATCTACTTATCCACTATTTGAAAAAAATATGAATAAAAAAAATTAGAAATTCATAATTTGAATTCATAAATTTCACTTGCACACCCACCTGTACAAGCTCCATCATAATCTATTATTCAACAAGCCATTTCTTATATACTCAATAAGTCATGTGATTAACATCCCCTTCATTCAAAATTTATTACAGTGCTGTCTTAGCACTGTAATAATTACATTATTTTATTTTTTACTGATTTTTTTCTGTAATTATTTTTACATCATAGGTATGTATGTATATGTTAAGCATTTATACTATAAAGTTTTTTATTATCATTGGCTTCAGTATCTATAATAAGTTTTAGAATCAAATGGCAGAGGGTATAAAAATTATATTACCTTGAATTTAATCTCTATAATTTTTGTAACCATAAATTGAAATTATAACTCCTTTATTTATAAGTATTTGTATCATTAAAGAATTTATTCTTTGTGGAACATATATTTTTAAATAACTGATTATCTAAACAAGGAATATTTTCTTCTCTGGTTTTTGTTATTATGGATAATGTCTGGAACTAAGTCCCAGTTTGTGAAATACCTTTTTTTGAAGTCAGTTTGTTTTTAGTATAAATTCATTAGTAATATTTATTAAGGCTGTAGCCTCAAGAACATGCATATAAAAATGCGATAGTAGGGACCTCTACAGGTATTAACCCACATTTTTATATCTTATCAGAAACATTCCAATTAACTTTAAGGTATAAATACTACACATTCAAACATTTGTTAATAGTAATCGAATGGTTTCTTACTTAAAATTCATAAAAAGTCTGAACACTGGAAATAGAATTGTACCACTTATCCATGAAACTTAAACTCTAGGATCTGCAGCCCACCACTGCACTAAATTATGCATGGCAAAGAGAAGTGTTGATTATTACTTTGAATTGTGATGTGAACTTCATGAACAGCAAAAACTAACTAACTATCTGAACAAATCTGAGATCTTCTTTAAGGACAATCATTCTACTTTTATCACATCTCGAAATGACGCAATTCATTAGCAGAGTATAAAATATTTAAAAATGTTGGTGAAAAAGATGAGGATGACCAGTAATAGAGAATGGACCCTTTCATTGCAATAGTAAATGTGTCTTTGGGTATTCTTAAAATTCAAATATACGATTGGTTAATCTGGGGGAAAAAGCTATTCATATAAATTATAGGAATCGATGTCAACTGGTTTACATCTTAGAATCTTAATAGCCACACAATGAAAGGAAAATGATACTCTCATGATCAAAATAATTTAATTGGTCAAAAAGTTTTCATAATCAAAATTTAAAAATGTAAATTTTGCTTTCGATAAATATGTTTTCTATTAACTGCTTAATTATTTAAAAAAATTATATTATCATTATTATTTTTTAATATCACTTTTATAAGATAAATAAACATATCACCTTTGAAAGTGGAAGATATTCTGCACCTCATAACGACATAATAAGTGATTTATTTATTTTGTTATAAAAGTTCATTTTTTAAAAAATAAGCTTTATTGATTTTTCTGTAAGCTTTTTAAAGAAATTACAATGTTATTTAAAGAATTTTTTTTAAAAAGTATATATATATGTATTGATTTTTTTTTTTTTTTTACAGAATTTTTAAAATCTAATTTTTTTTTTTTAAAAAAAGCAATATAGTATTTTTCTCCCTAGAAGCCGCTTATTCGTTCTACCCCAGGGTCTATTTTTCTCTTTACTATTTATATCTTTCACTTCCAATAGAAAGATGCAATATTTAAACCGAATCAATTTTATATGTCTCTATATGTTCGCGATATATGATGACGATCGGAATCTCAAATATACAACAAGAATATTACTAAATTTTTTACATTATATAATTTTAACGAATAGACCATCTTTATTTAGAAAAAAGATTTTTTAGTTTTCAAGTTGCTTGAGAATTCTTAAGAGGTTCAAGCATTAGAGAGCAGAAGTCATAATTCAGGAACCTTAAATTTCATAATCTACTATTTTAATTAGATAGGCCAATACTATATCCCCTGAATACAGCAAGTTGCTATTCATAATGCAGACGATGAAAGTAATCAGACTTGATATACATCATCGTTCCAAAGGCTCAAATGGATCTATTGTTAGTATAACCCTGAAGCCATTAAATAATAATAATAATAATAATAATAATTATTATTATTATTATTATTATTATTATTATTATTATTATTATTATTATTATTATTATTATTATTAGTAGTAGTAGTAGTAGTAGTAGTAGTAGTAGTAGCAGTAGCAGCAGCAGCAGCTGTTCTTTTGTTAGCTTCTATGTAGTCAAGTCAATAGCTTAGATGCAATCCGAGCCCTGTTTTTAATTTCAAAACCTGCATATTCACTTACACGTGGTTTGAAAAAGTATTACATAAAAATTAAATATTAATAAATTATACACATAATTGCATACGTAATATAACAGTAGCCAGCTTTGGACAAATATCATACTGCTAATGTTTGTTTTCAGATTATTGAAATACTCTTAATAATAACATGAAAGGCTAAAACCTTAGGCAGAAGTGCCTTAAAAATGCTTATGTGATAGTCAATCAAATGTAATAATGAGTGCATGTGGAACTCTCAATTCAAGAACACAAGCCAGAACCATGAGAAACAGATGGTACCCACCTTCTTCTCTACTTAAATTTATATATAAATAAGTCACATAAGCATTTTTAAGGTACTTCTGTTGAAGGTTTTAGTCTTTCACATTATTATTAAATCATCTGCTAGTGCTTAATAAATTTAATATATTTGAATTACTCTTATAAATTTACAAATCAAAATTTCATTAAAAAGAATAAAATTTAAAATACAATTCATAAAAAATAAAACAATTGAATGATTTATTATTCAGGAATTTATAAGACAAAGCATTGGAAGTGACTGAACAGCAATGAGAATCTTTGTCACTATTGATATTGACAAGTACACTTGAAATTTAATAATTTAATTCATTCAATCATTATATGTTTGAAATTATTAATTTAACAATCACTTAATCATTATGTACTTGAAATTTAGTAATTTAAGATCATTCAGACTTTATATAATGGGATTATATATTTAAAGTTGGTAATTCTACAATGACATAGGCTTTATAAGATGACAATATATCTTGGAAATTTAGTAGTTTAAAATCACTTTGGCATGATATGATGTTATTATATGCATAAAATTAGTAATTCAACAATCACATAGGCATTAAATTTAGTAATTTAACATCACCTAAGCATTAAATGCTGCATTATGTCTTGAGGTAACTAATTCAACAATCACTTGGGCATTATGTGATGGCATTATGTGCTTAAAATCTTGGAAATTTAGTAATTTAACATCACTTAGGCATCAAATGATAGCATATATGCTTGAGCAGTAACATCCCTAAGACTGATCAACCGGGCATATGCTCAGGGCCTGGGGGCTAGTGCTTTAAAAAAATTCACCAAACATGAAATGCATTTCCCAATTTAAGCATAATCTTAAGAATTTTTATTAACAATTCCGATAACCACTGCTGAGTCTGAATGTAGTTTGCCAAAGCTTAAAATAATAAAAAACTATTTAAGATTCACAATGGCACAAGAAAGTCTATCCAACTTAATGTTGCTATCTATAAAAAATAAATTATGTGAAGGCTTAAACTTAAATGAGATAATAGACAAATTTACTGAAATTGAAGCAAGAAATATAAAGTTTTGTTAATTTTCTTTTTCTTTTATATTAATGAGTTATAAGTCAAATATTACTATTTGGATAAGAATAAATGTATATGTTCCTTCTGGTAATCAGAATTAAAGACTTTTTATTTATTCACTTTTTTATTTACTGGAAGCTTCACTCCATATTTGTGCATGGGGCTCAAAATTCAAAGGGCAGACTGTACTTGCGATTAGTAATTTAATAATCATTTAGGCATTATATAATCACAGGATATGTTTTGCATTATTTTCATTAATTTTCAACACAAGAAGGGGTAATAAAGGATAGTAAGTTTTAAAACTAATCAAGAGCCCACATTTACAACTAGATCTAAGTACAATATAGACATATTTTTATTTGTTTATTTATTTAACTTCTGGATTTTTTTTACACAGCTTGACTCTGAATAAAATATACATCTATAGAGATTCCAACCAGAAGGCAGATTCAGCCCTGACTTTATTAAGTCCTTCATTCTACTATTGGACCCATAGATTAAACAGCCATTAACTATGTGGCCCCAATTTTTTTTTTTTACATATCCATAGAGTGGCTGATAAATTTCATTCTAGAGACCTATGAATGAAATTATCATGAGTTGTCCTAAATCTGTTGATGAGACTCTAGTTGCTTCAGGAAAAATCAAATCCACCTGAATTCTAAAATATTATTTGAAACTTTATAAGTTCATTTTTATGCCATAATTTTTCAGTGTTAGATTCTTTGTTAAAAATCTAGAAAGAGGATCTTTTAACAAAATTGTATTTTGAATTATTGATAAGTTGGATTTATTTAATAATTAATTGAGGTAACGTTTGGTAAAAAAAAATATATGAAAAAACAGAGTTATTGCAATGGATGAATACTCAGAAATTTAGTGTGAATATTTTTTATTCAATTGGAGCACAGTATTCACCAGAAGAAGGTATTAGTGCTGGAAAGCTGTCCATAAAATGCTTGAATTACAATCCCCATTTAATGCCAGTCAGCTTTCCAAAAAGATTATTTCTAAAAATTGTTCTAAATCTAATTTTAGATAAATGAGTACAATATATTAGTCTAAAATCTAATCTCACTTGTAAATGGCATGGAGACAGATTATGCTTCAATTGATTGTTGGAAAAGATGGATTCAGATTATAAAATGTTTTATCATTATGTAGGTGAAAAATAGAATATACTATCTTCATTAGATTAGGAATAAGGCTCTCATCTTTGAAAAAAATATCCAAACTTTTTATGTCATTATTAGTAGACTTTTCTAATTTTAGACAGCATTTCTTGTATGAAATTAAAGCTACGTCATCAGAGTAGATGAATTCCTTGCATTCTATTTTTGGTAGATTGCTTAAATAAAATAGTGAGAAAACAGAATCCTGTGATAGAGGGTTCTGTAAATTTATGCACCTTTTGTTACTATCATTTAATGCTACATGGATTTTTTTATTGGAAAGCATATTGTCAAGTAAATTAATAGTATTTCAGCATTTAAGGATTTTAGAAATTTTAGATTATCTTATCAAACAGAATGATAATCTGAGGTCAGATCAATAAATATAGTAACAATTTTTAATTATTTTGAAAACCTTCAATTTAAATTTTTAAAGATAAAACTAATTAATGACACATTCTTCCTAGCCTAAACCCAGTCTGCTTTATGAATAGACGACTTTCAGCTATTATTTTAAATAATTTGTAGAAAAAACATAATAATGATATAGAATCATAATTTTTTTGATAATTGATAGGTTTATTTGGTTTTTAAGAATGTGTAGTTTTGTTTTAAGGCAAATTTTCAAAATAGTTTCTGCATAAATTATGTTACTAAATAGTTTTGCAAACAAGTTTGAGTTTAGTTCCTAAATTTTTTATTCTGGAAGTATGCCATTTACTCCTGGAGCTTTTTATGGTTGGACCATCAAGAAAAAATCCATGTTCTCCAATATTTGGTGGTTTTATTAGACCACTAAAACATCACATGATCAGCATTTATTATGCTTACACACTGACCCAAAGGTCATACACTATAAACTAGTGTGGGAATATTGAATGAGTGCACCCTAAATAGAGATTTTAAGACAAAAATCATCTGATATTCATTGACTCCTATGGCTTGCATTAAGTGGCACTACTACTGGTTTTATTCAACTTATTAGAGGAACATTAGGAAATAGAAGCTTGCAATTATGCTCTAATTTTTATTGTTTTACTAATCTTGGATATAAAACTCTGATATTTGGTAGCTCATTATCAGTGATAATAGCAGTTTAGGGTGCATTTACAAGCACCAAACTTATGAAAAAATGACTGGATATTTCATTAAGGTGTTGTAAAGTTATTTTTTCATAATCTCACTCACCTTTTCTTTTGTAGTATCACTCAATAATTTATCTAAGCATGCCACTAATTTTCAGAGATTTTGTAGACTAATATTGCTGTAAAAAGCACTGCTGGTTATGTTCCAATCAGGAAGAAATTGCCTTTGAAACTTTCAAGAGATGTCTCACTTAGAAGTTATTATTATGAATTTATTAAATCTATCATTGGTGAGATTATAATATTCTATTCAAGATAACTAGCATATTGATTTCAATCAGCTTTACTTAAATTCCATATTGGAGCAAAATAACTTTCAGCTATAGAAGTGTGAATTCTAAAAGGAATGGATTACAGCCTTCTTATAATCTGCCAACAAATAGCATACTTTAGTATATGAAAACAGTCAGTATTCAATTAGAAAACAGATTGTTTTTGATTCAAAACAGCAAATTATAAAACACCCAATAAAGCTATTAATTTAAAATCAGACAATATTAGGAGGGTACAGATGATGACTACATTGAGACTACCAAGATGCATATCTTAGATTTTAAAATGAAAATGACCAGATGCTGTTGGCAATTATAAAGCACCTCAATTATCAGATGTGTTCTCTGCAAAATAATCTTCTCTTTATCTATGAATTACAATAAAATTACAATAATTTAATGTAGAGGAAGGGTATATCAAAATCAAGAATGGAAATCCTCTACAAAGTTATTGTTCAATAAAATATTAATATTATTGCACTCCAGGAGACTTATAATTTTTCTAATCATGTGAATCTTCTTAAAATTGTTGGATTTACATGAATTCTTGTCAGAATAATTTTATAAAAATTATGACTTTGTTTTTAACCATCTTGTAAAGCAAATAATTTTTAGCAAAGACAATTCAAATGATATTTCAATTAACATTAAGATAAATCCTTTTTATAATATACAATACTTACAAATTTCCCCCAAACTGCCTCTATTCCTCCCAAATCTTTCTACTCTTCTGTATATCATCAAAAATATAGAAATTAATAAAATGCATTATGCTATTATTTTTTATAAATTATAAGAAATAATAAAAAATATATATATTAAAAATAATTATACATAAAAAACCTTTTTCAGCATATGGTTTTATGTCCTTTTCAAATGTTAATCATTTATTTTAATGTTACCCAATTATTGCATATATAGCACCATCTAGTGCTTTATAATAAAAGTAAAGTAACATCATAACAAAATAAAACATCAGTAAAAAAGAATAAAACATTCATATTAAAATCTAATATAACTTCAAAGAATTGACTATATAACATAATATACAGAATATATAATATATACATTATACATATATACTATATAATTTTCCATTCATTTCCAATTGGCCAGTTGTTAAGTAAATTTATTGAAGCTTTGTAAATATTCATACAATTATTTAAGTTATGTTGAATGTAATATGTTTTATATATTTGTTTTCCTTTTTTGATCTTTAATGCAATTTAAAGATTTTATATTTTTTTGTAGCACCCATTTTATACCCATATGTTAAGAAATGAATGTGTAAAGCAGATTTATCATCATGTCTATTAATTACATTATGTTTTTTGAATATATAGGATATTTCAATTCTCAAAGTACCATTTGGGGATATGCAAATGAGGATAAAATAAGTGGACAACTATTAGAATGGATGGATTTAAACAGTACACTTTTCTTTCAGACAAATGGAAAACAAAATCAACACCTGATTTATGTTTTTTTTTCAACAAAAATTGTTCATTATTATTTGCTGATCTACTAATATTGAATCATATTTTTCAATAGCCACATATAAATCAATTATTCATTCATGGCACTAGAGTAATAGTGATAAAAATATACAAATTTACTCTCTTTCTTTCTCAGTTGATTATTCCATTATCATTTTCATGATTTTTTAAAAATATCTTAACATGTATAATTTTTAAATTAAATTGTATTATAGACACATAAGTACATATGTGTAGATTAAAAATATAAATTATATAGATTTCACTACTACTCATGAATTTTGATAACTGCCCAAAGACTTTGAAATCAAGTGGTATTGATGCAAGGGTGTATTTAACTATAATATGTAACAAAAATAGTTTCTGAATATACTTGTCCAAATCCAATGCTTTTTATCAAAGAAAACCAACAATCAGAAAATAATCTAGAATACATTATATGGTATTGCCATCTAATGTATCATTGATTGTAATAAATGGTTGTGAAGGACAGTAATTATTGTGAACTACTGCTATATTGTTAAAAAGTTTTGGAAAATCTACTTAATATTGATTTCTCAGTTTTTAAAATAGTAAATTGATAAGTATCTAATGTGTCATTAATTTAACCAATGTAGCAACTTCTAGAAGTATGCATTTTTTGATTTAATTTTTTGTAAATATATTTCTCAGATTTTGAAATTAAGAGTACTCTTTTAAAACCAAGGAATATAAAAAATTAAAATATGACAGTTATATCAAATTTGGATAAAATAAAAATAAGGATCTCTGTATTAATCTGATTTGAGTTTAATTAACTATTATTTAACACCAAATTCTTCAAGTCTTTAGGATAATATGTTAATATAGTGACAATTATATGGAAGTTATATTTCATAAAATCTTCAGTTTGAAGCAGTAAATTCAGATTAGTTTAAAACATGTTCAAATCTTTTTTTTATCAGTAATAATGATTTCTTATATTTACCATCAAAAGGTAAACAATTAGGAAAAACATCACTTTAAAAAAAATTATAAGATGAAAAATTATGATTTATGGTATCAGACCTACAAACAACATTTTGGGTAAAATAGGTTTTACTTCTAATTACTTTTATGCTTAATATGTGATTGAGATTCTGAATTGAATAATAAATATAAGTGTATCTCTATTTGCAATTTCGTTGAATAATACAAAAAAAAAAAAGAGAGAGAACTTTATAAAGTCATTGCCAAATTAAATATTTGTTTGGGCCAAGCATTTAATTTAAATATGAAAGACTTAATCATAACACCAATGAATTTATCTTTACAAGAGTTTTGAATAAAAGTTACTTTGATTTTTTAAACCGATTTGGAAATTATTTTTTTTAGTACTTTATTACTAATAAAGACCTTTTGCGCAGTGCACTTGCAAAGATGAGAAGATAATTAGTATTCTCAATTGTTTGGAATAAAATTTTATTCAGTTAAAAAAACGTTTCTTGATAAAAAGTTATTTGAAAGCAATCATTTTATTTGATGATTTTATTTTGCTTATTGATTGTTAGATGTTAGAGATATCACGTGATATTGACAGGTAAATCTTCATTTCATTTATTTGATCACACTAAAATTTTTTTTCTTTAACTTTTCTCAGCTGGAAATTGATCCGGAAATTTTTAGACTTGATAGTAAACATTCAAGGCAAAGTATAGATTAGGGTTTTGGGATTTAAACCTTCTAGTATATTTAAGGATATTTAATTACGTAGTTAAAAAAAGTTTTCTAATAGAATGATAACTGATTTTTGGAAAAGAGTGGAGAGTTTGAGACTAGCTTCACCCCCACCATAGTTTGGCTGGTATTGCAATTACTCCAGTTACAGCCCAAAATAAAATATTAATTCATGTAAACATTTTAATAAAGTAATTAAGCTTTAGATATACTCTAAGTAAGTATATACATTTTGCAGTGGACATAATGATAGAAAACTGAAAATAAAAGGATAGTTCATTAATAATATAGACTCAGTAATGAATCAGTAATTCAATAGGATTCACTTAATTGTATTTTAGAACATGTACAATTAAATATAAAAATTCATATTTACTTTTTTTGAATATAACGAATGCTATTGAAAGGGTGCTCTACATTTAAAAATATATTCAGGCTGTTTTTAATATGCTTGTTATTTTCTCTATGAAAAAAGCAGTGATATAATTGTTTATAGATTATAATTATTTTTGATAAATACTTGCATGCATGTGATGGGTGTGGGTGTAATATTTATGTTTATTAATGTTTTGTAAACTTGCTTACTTTGTGAATTAATTTAAAATATAAATAAGAGAGAAACTGAACATATCAGCTAAAGCTGTTAAAATTACAAATTTAAAATTGCTGAAACTAAGAAAAAAATTAGCTCCTATATTTGATATATATATATATCATAGTAATAACATCTGTAACGACAAGAACATATGGAGTGGACATTAGGAATTTGCCCTGCTCTGTTCCTTTAAGGCCTCCAAGAGGAATCAAAGGATCTCCTTTCAGTTAATAGCAAACTCCTTTCTAAACTGGATTCCAAGAGATTTAAAAGACCCAAAAAGAAACCACATGTGAGATAGATGGATGAAATTAGAAAGTATGCAGGGGTAATGTGGAGAAGAGAAGCTAAAGATCGGAGAAGATGGATTAAACTTGGGAGAGACCTTCATCCTGCAGTGGATTGATAATGGTTGATGATGATATATATATATATATATATATATATATATATATATATATATATATATATATATATATATATATATATATATTGTAACCAGTTGGCTATATAGCTGCATTAAAAATAATTAAATAGTTGGCAGCATGTTTCTCAAGTTCAGTTTAGGGTTATTTAATTAATGAGTAAAATAATATTTAATTTTCCCATGCACATATTTTATAATAATAATGGGTAATACTAAATATTTGAAGTCCTAATATGATAGTATAAAAATTCTCAAACATTAAATTTGTTAAAGAATAACATGTTTTTAATATGGAAATATTTTAATAAGTTATAAATGATTGTAGAAGGGAGAGAAAACAATAAAAGAATCTAACCAAGTTTTTTTTCACTCTCTCTCTCTCTTCAGTAATTATAATTAATTAGTAGTTTTAATTTAAACTATGAAAATATACTAAGAGAAAAAATAATTTTCTCTTTTTGTAAATTATTTGATAGGTATCAATTGTAACCTTAAAAGAGAAATAACATTTTATTTTTAATAGTATTTTTAAAAATAAAAATAAGATCATATTACTTTTAATAAATTTTATTTTAATTAGTCAGAATTGTTTTTTCTTTTTCTCTTTACCTCTCTTCAATGCAAGAAAAATCAAATCAGTACAATTAATGGTTAATCTTGTTTTCTTTTTGCAAGAAAAAATTTTTAATTAGAAAATAATGCCAAAAATTTTATGATGTTAATTTAAGTTCTTGACTTGTTTTTCAATGTCCATGATTAAGGAGGTAAATATATGAACAATTGTATTGGAAAAAAATTACCTAATTGGTTGCTATAAAAATTATCTGATTAAAGACAGATTGTGATTGGCTTTTAGGTAATATTGTTCTAAGGAAAAAAATAATGGGAGTGTGAATAAGTCAGAAAACCCAAGTGTCTGCTAAGAAGAAATTACTTCTTAAATAGTGTTGAAGAGAATAGTCAAGTTTTAATCCAGATGCTGAAAAAGACAGTAGAAATTTATAAAAAAGAAAGAAGCAGCAGTCCTTACCAAGCTATTGCATAGAATAGCAGAAGTTTTAATCAAGCTTTTAGTATACTATGAGTTTAGTCATAAAAATGGTTTGTATAATGAAAATCATGTGCTAAATTCAGCTAAAAGCTAGACATCTTCCTCCATGTAACTTGTCTTCATTGGAATAAAATGTAGAGAAAAAGCTACTCTTTAAAACAATCTGCAATTTTGTCTTCAACCAAGAGCATGGGTTTCTGTCTGTGTTAGTCTCCTCTGGGAAATTTATTAAAAGGAAATGGATAAATTTTTGCTAACTGGAGATGAAATACTACACACCAGAAAAAGAACAAATTAACTATGTTCATGTGTACAAGCCTTCAAGAAGACAAATCAGTTGGAAAAACTGGAAATTATAATTGAAAAGGATTGCACACAAAGAGAAAAAAACATAGTTAAAAGTATGCATATTTTTTATATAAAAGTAATTTTTTTTTTGTAAGCATTGATAAATTTAAATATTTTTATTAAGTTAATGTTTTCAAATTGTGAAACATATTTTTATTAGTAATATTTATTCATTCTATATGACTCTTCTCTAAAACCATCTGAGTATAATTGATCAATGCACAACAGACATTAGTGCTAGATGAATTTTTGAATTTTGATACTGGAATTTATGAAAACAATATGAGAAAAAAGATTTGTATTATGCTTATATTTTACTGTATAAGCCATGGCTTGAAAATGTTTAAAATAAAGCTTTTGAACTCAAGCCAATTTATTTATCACATTATATAGGCCTGATGACTTTATGTTGCAAATGTGGACAAGTATCACATGAATTTTCTAAGTTTAAATTTGATGTCTTCATTAAGAATAGTAATAATAATAATTAAGTGGCAATGTTGCTATCGAGTTCATAAAAAGTTTGATCACCAGAAATGGCAAAACTGAGCTTGATTTGAGGACATTAAACTCCAAAGTCTGTGACTTTACCATTGAACCTTAGAGTGAAACCCTTACATAAACATTAATGCACATAAGATAACAGAATACGATTTATTGACTTTTAACATTGTGAAACACTGGAGTGCACATATTCATCTCAAACTAATCTTTACTGCTATTTTGCCTTACAAGTTAATCATATCTTTAAACATTCTCAAATCTTGCATTAACATCAGTCTGGTTAAATAGCTTAAATTATACCAGTGATTATATGTTTGTATAGATCTCAGAAATAGGCTAAGTATAGATCATTTTAATCTTTTAGCAAAAAAAGAAATAAACATCAGCACAAAACAAAATGTGACTCTTCTAGTTTATGATAAATATTTCCTTTAATAAACAAAATCTACTCTATAATCTCCCTCACAAACTGTTTTGATAAATATAAGTAAGAAATAAGCATCTTAGTGGTGGAGTCAAATATATCCCCATATTCATGCATGGTTGCCAATTTAATGAGTGAGATTTTTACTTTTTATTTTTATTCACTTTTACAAATGTGGCTCAAGATTAACTGGATAAGCAATGAATTTCTGGGTATATATTTGGCCTTTATTGACTACTAATTAACTCATGAATTGATCATTTCTATTAATGCTATCATTAAATGTAATCTAAAAAGAGTGACACCATGTTTGTTTTATACTCTTTAGGTGCTCATAAGAACTTCTTTCTTATTCCCATTACATTTTCCCTTTATTTTTTATTTAGCAAAATTTCTGCACTATAGTATTTTAATTCTATTAAATAGATACTTTTTTTAAAATGTTAGTTTCAAAAATTTATAAAATAACTTTTTAATTTTATTTAGCATATTGATTTTTTTTTTTTTTAAGATAGCTAAGTATTTACAAACCATTTATAAAGAGAATAAGAGAGATCTCAACCAGAAGATAGTTTATTTAGTGATTTTAATAAGTTATTTAAAATTGCCATTGTACACACTGGGCAATCATTAATTATGTTGTGATGGTGCCCACAATCACATAAACCAAAACCTTTAAGTTTGAATTTTTAAACAGATAAGCACACTATCCCCAAGTATTTGGGATCCTGGTGGTAAGACATATTTTGGAAGATCAAATCCAACTGACTTCATTGTTGGATCTAAAAAAAAATGTTTGTGGCTTAAAAAACCATTCCTTAGTTTTTAATTATTTAGTTGGTTTAAAAGATTTTCTGTTAAATATTTTTTAAAAATTTGAATTGGAACATGCTTAAATAGTAAAATATGTGTGATGCTATATGTGGTAGAGAAATAAATAAAAAATGAGAAGGTGCTGCAACAAAAAGGACTTGAGTATATAAATAATATTTCTGATGATGACATTTAATCATGCATCCAGAAGTTCTGTGTAAGCATTTTTACTCAAAGCAGGAAATATTCAGAAATAAACTAGGAAGTCATTTTTATACAATTTGCATCTCAAACAAAGTAGTGCCAGATTGAAAAATTGTTTCTAAAAATTATTTTAGATATAACTTTTGATGAATGAATATGTTCCAAGACTATTCCTTAACCATATAAAGTAGGACAATATTTTAATTTATTGTGCAGAAAAATTACATTGAGCTTACAATATTCATTGACAACAGACTAAGATATTGTAAGTTGAATGTAATTTTTATGCATTAGTAAATTAACTCATGATAGTAAACCCATATTGTAAGGGAAATAATCATATTTTTTGATGGATTATGGGTAATGACTAGTCTTTGGAAAAACATTTACAAACTTTTTATATCTTTATTAAAAAAAAGTTTTATTCCTGTAAAAAATAATTAATAATTATGTAAGGTCTGGGCAATGATATTACAAGGACAGATTTTATACATTTTATTTTTAAAGAGCATTGAAGAATGTATAAAATATAATAGGTATGATATTGATTTTTATGGGTGGCCATTTTATAAATTATTATATTTACTATGATTATTATTTTAAATTATATTCAATTTTTGTTTTGTTGTTGTTGTTAGAGGACATTTTGAATAAGTTAATAGTTCTGCATTTAAAATTTTTTGAAACTATTAAAAACAATTAAGTTATTAACTTTATCTTTTGACATATACAATATTTTAAGTATTCTCCACTCTTCTTCTGGCCTGACCAATGCCAGGGCTAACATAGGAGATTAATTACACCATTAAATTCTTGAACATTGAATTTTAAGACTATGCTTATCACTGATCAGGCCATCAATATCTGAAGAAGAGTGAAAAATAATATCACTCAAAACATTGTGTATGTTAAAATATAAAGTTAATAATCATTAATTATAATTGGATTAATAAAGGCAGCAGCAGGCTTTAGTTTAAAAGTTCTTTTCAACTTTAATAGTTAAAGCAATGTCACCTTCCCTCAGACTATGGATTAAAACCACTCTAAATAGTGACCAAAGAATCAGGAATAGAATGAATCCACTTATTCATGGAGTTCTGATGTTTATGAGTATACATATGGCAACATTGTAATTCAAAATGAAAGTTAATATATCAGCCAGATGAATATTGCACTTAATAGTTATTAAACTCATAATCAATTATATAAGGCTGAAGACAGAATCTCACCTTTAACATCTTGATTATAATAACTAAGTAAGATTTAATATGTAAACATTAAATTAGACATAACTCAATGTATATGTAAACAAAGGAGGTAAATCACAACTTCAGGCTATAAATGAAAAAGATACTAAATGTTTAATAAAGGATCAAAAATAGATGAAATGACTTACTCTTAGAGCTTTAATGTTTATAAGTATATCTTTGTCAACATTGTTGTTAATTCAATGTAAAATTAATATATCAGATAGCTGGAATATGTTGACAAAGCTATGTTTATGAACATCAGAGCTTCAAGAATAGGCTTGAGAAACATTTAGAGTGCTTTTAATTTATAGCTTCAAGAAGGGTGATTTACTTCTTTTGTCTACATATGTACTGAGTTATATTTAATTTAATGTTAATATATTAAATATATTTAATTATTATAATCAAGGTGTTAAAAGAGAGAGTCTCCAGCCTCATATAATTGATTATTAATTTAAGATTGAGTGTCATACTCCATCTGACTCTGAATTGTGTCAAAGATATGCTTATAAACATCAGACCTCTCAGTATATGTGGATTTATTCTATTCTTGATCCTTTGTTCAACATTGTAAGTGTTTTTAATTCATATCCTGAGAGTCATTTACTCACTTTTTTTTACATATACATTGAATTGTGTTTAATTATTTAATTATTATAATCAAAGTGTTAAAAGGAGATTCTGTCTCTAGCCTCATATAAATATTAGTTTAATGATAATTAAATGTTGTGTGTATATATATACTAATTGACCTGCTGACTTTCAATATTTATATATGTGAGTATTAAAATTGCTTATATAATGAATAGATTTGGTAAAAAAAACTGTAATAACTTTGTCAACTGAAATCTAATAAATTAAAGACAATACTAATACCTCTTAATGCCCAGAAAATTAAATACAATCACAAACTAATTATTAATGCTGAGGCCTCTTGTCAAAAATAACAACTGAAATACAAAATTATAAAATTAAATTGTATAAGTGTGCATTTTTCAAAATTCATTCAGCTGAAGATTGTTGGATTTTCTGTTCATTATTGAATCTATATTATTAGTGAACTGTACCTCTTAATTTTATGTTTCCTATCAACGTGTTTAATGAAAACTGTATTTCCGTAGAATTAAAAACATGACCAAATATGCTTTCAAGTTGTTTTGCAATCTTTGCTGAGCAGAGAAAGATAGTATCATCTTTTTTCTATTATATAATACCAGGCAATATGAAGTTTGATTGGTTTTGTGCATTACTATATGTTTTATAATTATTTATATAGTTCTTTCATTAGTACTATTATAGATATATTCAATATATTTTGGATTGAGTATGGATTTACAACATAATTAAAATGATTTATTAACGTATCTTGTATTTTTAATAACATCTTGACTACTTTAAATTTTGTTTTTGTTTGTAATTGCTTATGTGTGTGTTTCTATTTATAATCTTAATAATCTTAGACAAGTGGAGAAAGATGTTACCTTCTTTTTCTGAGCAATGTTGATATCAAATTTAACTAGTTTGGTTATTTTTAAATCTTTTATCATTATATATATATATATAGAATTTTGATATAATAAACTTAATACATTATAATTTAAAAGATTTGTCAAGCATTGATGGTCGAGAGGTCAGTGACAGCTGCTTTACAAGCAGTTGTCCTGGGTTAGTGGGTTTGCTTCCCAGCTGATACTATGACATATAAAAAAAAAATTCAAAAGATTTCAAATTGTTCTAACGAATTTTAGACTTTTAATATGGTTTAATTTTTTAATATCTAAAATATTTTGGTATTTTTAATAACAATTTTAACTAAACTTTTCTAGGAAGAATGTAGTCTAATGTAACTATGGGATATGAAAATGAATAATTGTTTTATAATTGAGATGCGTCATATTATTAATGGCTAGTATACTAAAAAGATATTTGATATTGATATAATAAAGGTATATTATTTCACATTATTCAATTTTAAGACATTAAGCTCTCTTATATGCAAGGACAAACTTAATCATGATATTTCAGATTATTTTCAGTGAATGAATTAGAATTGTGTCCACGTTTTTAATTGTTTTTAAAAAAGAGTTTTTTAAAAAACAATAATGTAATAGTAAATGCATAGAATATGGGCTGGTTAAAATAAAAACATGTTGAAAATAATTATAAAATATTTTTATTTTTGTGCTTATATGAAATACAAGTAAACATCAAAAGAAAATTTAAGCTATACCTCTAAACACACTTGAGAAGAAATTTATAGGTAGATTTGTGACATGTCAATTTTGTAAAATAAGTTTAATGTTTTAAGAAGTGATAAGAAGATAAAGATAATATTTTTTACAGATTATCTATTTAATGTGTTGAAGGAGATATTATCCAAAGTGTTAATATTGTGATCATCCAGATTATTTTGGCATGTTATTCTACAGGCCTTAACATAACTTCCACAGAAAAAGGATCTATCTTATTAGGTTAGTAAACATTTTTTAGATGCTAAAATGAATATATCTTTATAAGGACTGTGTAAAATCTTGCTACAATATAGAAATCAACAGCATGAGATAAACAAAAATTTGGCTATCAAAGAAAATGGGAAGATGTGAGATAATCATTAAGTTAAAGAAAATCCAATGAATAGTGCCAAATACACTGCCATTAATAAGTAAAATAACTTGCAATGTCATACTTAAATGGGGTGAATACATCTTTTAAATCATGATTTCTATCTTTTTTTTAATAAACAGTTATGCATGTTACAATATGTACATAAATACTGAAAGTTTTTAGTCGACTTTACATGTATTTTTTTTTTTTGAGTTTATTTATAAGATGTAATGGTCAGATTTATACATTCATGAAACAAAATCCAGAATCCAGGTAAAATACATCAAAGCTGACTGAAATGGGATGGTGAGATCCTGAGTTTGATCAAATCTCAACTCATTCACCAGTATTCCATGATTTGACACCTTATGAGTGACATTTCTGAGATTACACTCACTCTTAATTCAATCTATGAGTCAGCTCCAAACAGGAAGAAACATGAGACTTAAGAAAAATTAACAATCCAATGATAACTTATGGGTTAAACAGAATATTTAACACACTAATTAACAACTAAAACAATGTATATTCAACATATAAAATCATTAAGGAATTGGAATAAGATAATATGGATTGGATTGAAATATGACTATGAGCAAGAAAGATATGGAATGAGTTTTATATATTAAATAGATTTATTAAAGCAATAGCATAAAATCAAGTAAAAGAAAATCACAAGGACTATACAGTATTAAATATATGTGATCAATGCACACAGGTGTTACATAGGGGATGAGACTATTATCAATACAGCTGTCTCATCTTAACATATAAAATAGGTGTACCTGCAGTTAATAAATCATGCCTATGATTATTTAATTGGCCCATTCTATTGTGCATTGGTTTGCTAATATTACAAAATAATAGCCCAGCCAAGATGATGATTATAAACAGTGCTAAGATAGCTGTTATATATATTAACCATGTGGGTGAATAAATAAGCTCAAGATAATGCAGATTTAACCTGTAACCAAGATTCAAGTTTCTGTCTAATGCTGAATAGTTAATTAATAAGGGGAAAAAGAACTGGTTACTTTTAGATTTGCATACCTATACTATGGCACTAAATAAAATACTAAGGAATAAGTTCATGGTGTGAGTAGTAATTATTCAAAAGCTTCAGCATCAAATGCTCAATGTCCTAAGACTGGACAGTTTGCGACAATTAATATATGAACAGATAAGTTCAGGAATCTCATAGGGTTTATAAACATGGTCTGGATCCTTATGTTCCAGTTGTAATAAAGGTAGCCATATCCAAACTAAGAAATGGGGTGGCCAGTCACTATGATCCCATTTAAAAGGTGCAGCAAAATGAAAATGTACAAATGTGTACTTCGTAAAGACACACTCACAACACACAGGCAAAATACCAATATGTACACATATAATAAATTAACTGCACCTAAAAACAGATAGTTTCCATCTGCTAAACTAATACAACCCAGTTCTAAAACTAGCATTATAATTATGCTAACATAAAGAACTTAAATTATAACCTAAATTAAAATAGTGAATCTGCATATATGTAACTGTAATTAAGGAAGAAATGTATATTTCATGTGCATTAATAAACATTAACAAATACACTAGTTAGCACATCACTTCTAACTAACAGATATCAAAAAGTCATAACTACAATAACTGACTAAGAAAACCCTCATGATAAGCAAACCCTCATGAAATATAATGCAATTATAAATAAATAAAATAATGATAATAATGAGGACATAGTGATCAGTTATTATCTATCAATATAGGATGTTGAAACAGCGATTCAAGGTGCCACGTATAATTCTTAAAAGTATTTAAAATGGAGATTTTAACTATCTCTGTTGAAAGTTTATTAACAATTAGTATTCACTGTTTCGAAAGGTTGGCATATTATAACATATATAATAAATTTAGATAAAATAGTTAAAACAATACATATAGGCATGACAGCAGTTTTAATAAATTTAAGTCAGAACTGATTGCAGTTATTTATAAATTAGAGGAATAAATTATTTTATACTATAAAATTATTTTACACTATAAAGATGAGTTCAGGCAAATTTACATAGTTTTAATTTATAAATAATTTAATTTAATAGAGTTTTGAGAAATAAGATTGAACATTCATTATATGAAATAAGATAGCTTAATATTAATATTTAAAGATTAAGAATTAATTTAAAAGCTCTGCAGTGTTTGAAAAGAATATTACTGATCTTCTTGGTTATAGCTCATAATGCAGCCACATTGGATGTGGATGTAGTGGCACTCTTCTCTGGATAGATGGTTTGGATTAGGTCCCCCATCTCTATGATGATGATGATCATGCCATCAGACACATAGAAGAGGACCAGAGATTAACATCTCCTTTTGGAGAAATGTTAAATCCTGCACCCTTCTAGCCAGACATGTCAGAGTGAAAACTGGCATGGATTCTGGTAGCAATGTTTAAAATTACAGAATAATATATCTGATGCACAAAAATAATTTATTTATATGATCCTAAGATCAGACTATAATTCTGTCAATAAATTTATTTACTGCGATAGAATTCCTTAGCACTCCTTTGATATTTTATAACTTAATTTATTGAATTCATTTAACCCTCCATGCTAATTTTTTTAATAGAATGTTTTTAATTAAACTTGACCATTTCAAATCCCTACAGATGTTCCAGTTTCAGTTTAGTAAATCTGATTTACAAAAAATATATATTTTGGAAAAATATTGCTCAGCTAAAATTTAAATTGTATCAGTCAATATGCTCAAAACGGGTGCACCTAGTGTGACTTTTTGTTTAAAACTTATTAACATTAAAATTAAGAATCATAAGAACTCTAAATAATGTTGTGATATATATATATATATATATATATATATATATATATGTAGGTCATATATATATATATATATATATATATATATATATATTATAACCTACACTCCCAACACAGCTCATATACATTACATGAGCGAAATGCCCAGGCGCCAGTTCTATTAATGAATAGAACAATATAATAAGATATATAATACAAAATTATTACTGAGACTCTATATTTAAGTTTATGTTAAGCTCAGCTCAGTGGGAGGCTATAGGCAGTTCATAAGATATATGATGATAGATGAATAAAAGAAGAAATATTACAAAACATTTAATATAATGTAAATTCCTTTGTTAATTAATTGTATGATAAAGAATCATAATGTTTATTGGTACAGTCTATTTAAATTACTTTAAACTTAATTTCTTCCTTCATCCAAACACAACATATGTCAGCTTGATATAATTATATTCCTAAACAATTCTAAGACTTGGCATATCATAATCTAAACATCTACTTTAATGCCAATCAAGAAATAAACAATAAGATCTCAGGGAATTTAACAAACACAGTTGAATTAAATAAAATACATTGGCCCATAAATTATAATTCTAAAGTATGATAAAAATGTAATGAAACAAATTGACTGAAATATTTTTACTGTGTTTCAATAATAAGATAATGACAGAAATATGGTATTTTAATCTCATATCATCATCTAACAAATATACTAACTTGGCAACCATTCTAATACGTTTTTCCAGTGGCAAATGTTCCTTATAATGTTTGGATTAAGAGACAATATTGTCAGACACCAGCAAATTTGATATTATAGTTACAAAACAATATGTCTATTTTATAATAGATGTGTGAAATGTGGAGGTGTGGAAATGGAAAACACGAATGTATACAATAATAACTCAAGACACAGTTTTAAGATTTTAAATAAATAAAACAAATCATTTATTACAATAAAATAAATTTGGTTTAACATGATATTTACAATTGGACTACTTGTCTTACAGATTTTTAAATTATCAAATAAACTTTGAGCATCAGTTTGGGATTATCCCTATTATCAAAGCAGATTAACAATAAAACTTAAATATTTTGACTTCGAACACATGCTTTGCCTACATGTTTCATCTACATAACACTAAATAAACAACATGTTATATTATTAGCACAAAAAATGCTTTTGAGAAGATATTACTATTGATTAATAAAATAAATCAAATTAATTATATTTGGCTCTCAACAAAGGAACTTTCTCTAATTGACTAAATAATCACTTTCAATTACGTATACCTTTCATGCATAGCAACAAAATCATGTTCATTCTGATGATTTGATGATTTATAATCTTTATTTAAATAAATACACTGCATTTTAAAATATTTATTTCCCGTTTTAATCTCAATAACTTTATACTTCTATTTAAATGAATGTATTTCAAAACATTTATTTCTCATTTTAATTTCAATAACTCTATACTTTATATACGCGATATTATTTATATTACGCACGTGTGTGCGTGTGTCAAGCAACAATAATAGAAAATAATCTTTTCTACAAACTCTCCATTCATCAAGAAAATATCATACAATTATTTTATTTCGGACAATGTCGTAATTCATCAATAAAATAAGACACTAATATTACATCAAGAATTAATTCAACAATTTATCTGGCCACATAGTAATAAATTAACACAGAGCTATACCCTCATGATTATACAGACTATACGTTATAAGGGAAATCTACATGATGAGCATATGAGATAGAATTAAATTTAAAGAAATCATTGGAGAGCAATTTACATATTATATATAGAAATTAACTAAGAACAAATTACATATTAACAAAAACAAAGTTAAATAATATATTAAAAGAAATCTTGATAGATTAGTTAGGCTAGATTGACTATTAGGTGGCGGCTTGTAAATTTACCTTTCAATTTTCAGAGTCCATTTTAAAGTATGGCACATGCACGGCGATTGAAATGCAAGTATTTCGGTAGCAGAAAACTTCTCTTAGCATTCTAAAGTTCTTTTTAGACCTTTCTTCATTTCAGGCAGCAGGATATTACGGTAGCGGCAGATGATGACCCATAGGGCTGCTGAAGAGTGGTGGATTTACTGCTACATCATTTGTAAGTTTCAAGCAAAACGAAATATGTTTATAATACCTCTCTCTAAAAGTAGCTAATCTAATCTGTTCTCAAAATTCAGTCATTTTATACTTTTTCTTTTATCAGTTGTTTTTGAAGATGCAATTGTAAGATAATGTCCAAAAATAAATTCAAATCTATTTCCAGATTAGAAATAGATTTGACAACATGTTTTATACAAAAGAAAATCTTTAATCTACTTAATCCCATTTATTTTAAGTAAAACTTTAATTAAAAAAATACCTCCCTTTAATTATTTTTGGACAATTAACAACAGTCCCATCTTCCATATTGGATTTTATAACAAATATACAGTTTAATAAAGAGACAAGCAATTTAAAAAGAAAGAGCTAAAAATGACATATAATAAATATTTAAAAACATCAATATTTTGTTAGTAAGTTTTGCTCCTATATATATATTTAAGCCGCATCTATAATACTTTAATAAAAAAAAACTAATAATTAATAAAAAGAATTAATAATAATTTTAAAACATGTTGTTGAAACATTAAATTTTATAATTTAGGTGCGCATCTCAAATATATACATGAAATATATATACAACAAAAGGAGCGGGATGGGATATAGGGGTTTGAATACGGGTTATTAGGTAGAAACATGAAGCACAATCTTAAGCTAAGATTTACTGCTTCAAAAAAAAAAACAAGCCCAAGAAAAAAAAAAATCCTATGTGCCAGTCAAAACATGTCTATTCATCTAACATGAGCTGGAATTCACAAAATGTACTTCAAACCCAGTCAAGCCCAAGATTTAGGTCAGGAACCAGCCTGGATTCGAACCCACTCTCTAAGCCCCAGATCAAACACCTAATGGATAACATAATAGTGATGGCCCCTGAGAATTAATCTTAATCCGGCCGACTAGCAGAGCTGAGCAAAACAATGAGACATCTATTAACTATGATTATATTAAAATAATAGATAAGCATGGCTGTAATATGTGGAAGTGGAGAAAAAGGAATTCGAACTACTCAAATAAGTTAGACAATAAAAATATAGTTTAATATAATGACAAATTATTTATATACATTTATAAATTAATTATATACATTAGTGTGTGCGTGAATGAGCAAGCAGTAGATGATTACCTAGTGTCATTCACGCTATTATTTCTCATATGCTCTTTATTAGCTAAATAATATATTACAAATAAACACACATCTTTGGTGGGTCTAATATTAAAATGCCAATCGAATATTAGCAAGAATTACATAATACTGCCATTAACGCTTTAATTTACGGTTCTGAAACATGGTGACTAACATATATATTTCTAGGAGCGTTCCGAAATTCATTATACATATGATATAAACTATTTTCACACCATTGAGGTTGTGAAAATAAACAAAATACATTTGAAAGATTATATTTGAATCTATGACAAAATATTTAATGAAAAATTATTTTAATAGTAAGATGAACATTTTATTTTCCCAAGGCATATACTCTTAAATAGATATATAGATTATGACAGTGGAATTGTATAAGACTGAAATAAATTTAATCAATAAAACTAGAAGTAGTTTGCATTTATATATATTTTAAACAGAGTGCAATTTCAGTATGATTGCAGCACTAAAACTAAGTCATAAGCAAAAGAAATAATAATAATAATACAAAGAAGTTTGCAGTGCTAACATAATAGCCTAAAATAACTAAGAGAAAAAGGTCATGCTTCTGGATGAAAAACGAAATCTCACACCCCTTCTTGGGTAGTGCTTAGAGAAAAGTGGATAGGCATGGTGTGGACCAGACTTTTGCTGGTATAACCGATGCGAGAGGCCTTTTATCTATACAAAGTGAATATGCATAGCATGTGCCAAACTTACGAGATCACCACCAGGGGCATTTTATATGAAATGAATGTGATTCCAGATAGCTCAACTATCTATGGAATGAGATATGAGAAGAAATCTATGGGTCCAAACTTGTCACAACCCCCAGATTAGAAGACTAGATGCACGTAATATATATATATATATGAAGAGAGGCTAAATTTCGGCAATGCAGTAATTATTAATGTCACTAATGGCATGAAATATAATTTACTGCTTTAAAATAGATGACCCTTGTTTGAATACTATAATTTATATAAATAATATGCTATGCCGCTATAATATATATATAGAGAGAAATTTCATTTATTAAAATATACATGAAGATTTTATTTAGTAAAAAAAAACATTAAGATTTATCCCCATCCCTTTTCTGATATTTAAAATAAATAAATCTCACTTTCGTTGATTTTACAATAACTGAAATATTTAAATACAAGATTTGAAATTTTAAGAGTATGGAAAATATAAGAAGACTGGCAGTTATAGAAAATAATTAATGGGTCACTCTTTCAGAATTGAATAAAACAAAACATTTTAAAAGATTTCAAAGCGTTAATTAGCTTAAGTTCTGGACTTACACCGGGTAGAAAATCCAGAGTTAAACAAATATATTTTTATAATAAACCAACATAAAATGCTGATTCGTAAAAACAAACTGGCGAACATATTAATTTATAATGCATTACATATATATTTTAAGGGGACATTAATAACCTTTGTATGAAGGTTTAGAAAAAGAAAAAATGACAGAAAAGATTTTTAGAAATTAAGCTCACCAGTTTGTTTGGGATTGGCAAAATAATAATAATAAAAAAAATAACCGCACCAAAATTAAAGAAAGTTAGAGCATATGAGATAGAATTAAATTTAAAAAAATCATTGGAGAGCAATTTACATATTATATATAGAAATTAACTAAGAACAAATTACATATTAACAAAAACAAAGTTAAATAATATATTAAAAGAAATCTTGATAGATTAGTTAGGCTAGATTGACTATTAGGTGGCGGCTTGTAAATTTACCTTTCAATTTTAAGAGTCCATTTTAAAGTATGGCACATGCACGGCGATTGAAATGCAAGTACTTCGGTGGCAGAAAACTTCTCTTAGCATTCTAAAGTTCTTTTTAGACCTTTCTTCATTTCAGGGCAGCAGGATATTACAATAGTGGCAGATGATGACCCATAGGGCCACTGAAGAGTTTCACCATGATGTTAAAAATCATTTCACTAGAGTAGCTAATCCCTCTGTCATTCAAAATTCAGTCATTTTAGACTTTTTCTCTATCAGTTGTTTTTGAAGATGCAACAGTAAGATAACATCCAAAAATAAATTCAAATCTATTTCCAGATTAGAAATAGATTTGACAACATGTTTTTAACAAAAGTATCTCTAATCTTAATCCCATTTTATTTTAAGTAAAACTTTAATTAAAATACATACCCCAGATTAAAACAATAGTGCTTCCAACCCCTTTAATTATTTTTAGACAATTACTGTAGCATCTTCCATATTGGATTTTATAATAGATTAATAAAAAACAAGCAATTTAAAAAGAAAAAATTAAAAAATGACGTATAATAAAATACTGTATTTAAAAAAAATCAATATTTTGTTAGTAAGTTTTGCTCCTATATATATATTTTTGAGTCGCACCTATAATACTTTAATAAAAAAAAGAACTAATAATTAATAATAGAATTAATAATCATAAATATTGAAAGTTAAACTATAAATTTAGGTGCGCATTCCAAATATATATACAACAAAAGGAGCGAGATGGGATATAGGGGTTGAATACGGGTTAGTAGGTAGAAACATGAAGCACAATCTTAAGCTAAGATTGACTGCTTCAATGAGGAGCAGATAAACTTACTGAACACTTCTACAATAATTCATTTGATTCTAAATACACTGTTGGTGGGGAACCTTTCCTCATCACCAAGAATATAAGAAAAACATCACATAACTTCCTAAACATCATTTAATCATACTTCAACAATAACTCATCTACTTCTAAATACACAATTGGTGGGGACTTCTTCCTCATCACCAGGGCTCTAAGAAAACATCACTTAACTTCAAAAAATATCATTTAATCATAAGCATATAATATAAACTAGGCTCTACTCATGGAAAAACATATACTAAATAAGCAAAATCTTTTATCCCTACAAACTTTATAACGCAATCAGATTTCTTTCCATTCTCAAAGCTTTTCTAAATATTGAACATTATAAATACACGCTGGCAGATAAATACATACAGATAACATACTAATCCATTCAACTCAGTAGAATACGACAGCATCCGAAATTTATACATAAAATATTCACAAACTGAACTTTATCAAACAAATGTCATAATTGTACAAAACAGACACACACCCGCAAATAAAAGTATATATAAAATTAATTCTAAATTGCACACTATGCAGGAAACATGGTAATTAAATATTGCATTAAGGTATAACTTTTAATTCAGAATAAACTTTAGGTTACTTTTAAAATTTAATAGTTATAATTATTACGAACAAACTTTCTTTCATATCTAGAAAATTATTTCTATTATACGTTCGTTGATTAAAGAAAAAAAAAATTCTTACTTTGAAATAATAAAGTATACAAAATAAATATAAACCTCTCTAATAATATATTTTAAAAAAATATTTCTTTCTTTTACCTTCGTAAAAGAACAATAAGACATATTTGTACAAAATCAATTTTTACCAGTGTATTCCTCATTTGGATATGCTTCGGAGATGATCTAGAAGGTCAAAATAACCCAAATTATAAATAAAACATAATAATAAGTAAGCCTATCTATCTATAATATACATTAATAATGACAAGCAATAAAAAAAATAAAGAAACAAAAGTGATTTGTTTTGTAACTTAAAATAAAAGTTCACTTGCAAAGCTCTGCTCCAGGTTTATGAAACAATATGGGACACATTCCAAACTGAATTTAAATTAAAATAAACTTCTGCAGGATAACTTAAAAATATAATCATAACTTAAATGTGACCTAGCACCTCCAGTGTTCGTAGCCGAGCTATTTGAGTTTACTATATCACACATAAGTAATTAACTTCTCCTTTATTATGATGAAAATATGACATTTTTTTAGCTACTGTTGAACAGGAATTATTTCACTGATTCCGTAGCAATTTTAAATTAAGTATGCAATTATTCTTTGTAATTTTCTTGGATGGCATTTGACACTTTATAATTTATTATATGCATAGTTTATTTTTAAATATTGTCAATTAAGATACCATGATTCATTAGTATTTCCACAATCAATAATACTTTGTTTTATATTCCATCTTTAACGAAGAGAACAAAAATTACCTGCATTTCTATCCTTCCATTCGATTTAAGCAAATACTTAATTTGAAGTACCTCACATTTTGTTTCCTTCATTTAAAATACATATTATTTCCAGAAATACCAGATAAATAAATGCTGTCATCTCCCTATGATGAATTTAAACATGGCATGATTTATCAAAATATGCATATCCTTAATTTTATGTTTAATCTTCACAAAAACATAACATGGAAAATAGTGAAAAATTAAAATATATTCTGTAAAATAGTTCTGCATGCATTTTCTAGATATATTAAAAGACACACGTTGATTAATGATATAACAATAATATTCATGCAATTTATTCTTATTTAAAATGACAATTAAATGAAGTAATGTAGACTGGACGTTATCAACATACATTTTTAAAAGAGCAATAGTTATGAAGAGGTTAATTCAAAAAGTTTAAATCAAGGAGAGCAAAGTAAACTAATGTACCTTTTTTTAAAATTTAGAATTGCATCCTAATTAACTTTTCCCATAATAACTTTCTTAAGATCCTTTCGAAGTTTTACTCCAAAGCCTTTTTAAAATCAATTTGACTTCAGCAACTGGCTTTAATTTTCACAATAATGAGCCACTGTTTACTGGCTACAATTACAATACATAATAAGCAAATTTTTTACTGGAGATCTTTGTTAAATAGCTCTCTTTAGCAAAAGGTCATTTCCCTTCACAAGGTTACTCCCACACTTCTTTTCTATCTAAGCTAATTACATATTTAAAAAAAAAATCTTTTCTAAAAAAAAAATCATTCTGATTAAATCAAGACCAAAAAAAAATAAATAAATAGCTTTTACAAACTTGAAAGAAAAGTGAATATTAATTAACTATTAAACAAAAATGATTAATAATTTATTTAATTTGTAAAATAATTCATTGATTCAACTATCTATTAATCATTGGAAAGAAATATATATTTGTTAAATTATTTAAGATAATTACTGTAATTTAAATGTTTTTATTGTACATGTACTATTGTTTGCTGTTATTAAAAAATGAAAATGAAATGAAAATGATGCAGAGTCATACATGCATACACATGTACTGCAACCTAAATATTAAACTATCTTAACTAAATATAATTGAAATGGCTATTAATTGTTGACAAAAGGATAAGTACTAAAGAATAAGAATTTTGAAACCACTCAACCAATACTACACTAATATAAAATAACTTTGCATTTTCCTGCCCAAATAGACCAATTCCTATAATAACAACCCCTCTCTCTCACATTAAATATTTCATTAACCACAATAATAATAATGAATACTTATAAAGTAGTCAATCAACTGCATAAGCAATCCATATCTAAGCTTTAAAAAATTTCCAGCAAAAAAATTTTAAAATTCTAAGTCTATTTCATTTTTTTAATACAATATAACTATTCAATGCAGATAGAAAGTATGTCAATTCCTTGTGCCCATTCATATGGTCACTATATATAT